>CM023485.1:71735650-71868040 GCA_013339685.2 Hyalomma asiaticum | reverse complement strand
GAGAGCGCGGTTTGGAACGTACAGCATCCCTGTATTGTTAAGAATCCAATCTAACTTTTTCTTATTTTTCTCCCTGAGCTTGCCGGAAGTCAATAAACAGAGCAGTGACGTGTCTGTTCATTATTGCCTTTTCAGAGCCTTCTTTGAAACTCACCAGATAGCGCAAAGAAACAACCGTAACCGAATGAGATGCATTGGTGAATACCAAGGAGGTTTTAAAAAAAATGCTGGAGTGGCAGCGCCCGCTGAACCTTACCGCGACAAGTGAAGCCGGCGTTTGCCCTTAGTTCAGCCCTAAAGGCTTGCCTAAGTGTCCAGAAACCAGTATCAGTTCAAGCGTTCTTGACCTGCGAATGTAAACCCTAGACTAAATGTAATGTAAAAGCGCGTTGTTTTGATTTAATAGGCTACCATTGAACAACTATCAATGCCACGATATAGCACACAAATTTTCTCGACGTTCATGTTTCATCCAAAAACCCGTGGCGCAAACGGGCACATCAAGGATTGTCTGCCTAGCAAAGTTGATCCTTTTAAAGGTGTTGGAAGCGTGAGGAAAACGCTTTTTCTTTTGTGCTATTTGAATGCTGTTAATCGATGCCCTGAGTAAGATGGCGGCCGCCGGCTTCACCTTTAGCACAAAATCGCCACTCCAGAATTTTTTTTTAAACCTCCTTGGTGAATACTAGGTGTTATATCTATAGATTAGAATGGTCGCCCCGCTTCTGTGGTCTGGTCGCTATGGTACTCGGCTGCTGATACGAAGGTCGCGGGATCGAATCCCAGCCGCGGCGGCTACATTTCGTTGAACGCGAGATGTTGAAGTCCGTCAAGGAGGTTTAAAATAAAATTTCTTTTTAAACCTCCTTGACGCCCGTGTACTGTGCGACGTCAGTGGACGTTAAATAACCCCAGGCGGTCGAAATTTTCGGCGCCCTCGACTACGGCGTCTCGCCAGATATTCACATATCCAACGAAAAAGGCCTGACGCTCGCCGAAATGGCACTTTTGTGAGTTTAATATAAGGTCGGTTTGTTTAATGCGATCGAGAACAATGCCTAGCCGTTGGTTGTGATCGTCAAAGTCTTAGCGAAGGTAGCCACGCTGTCCTGATAACATGTACCAGTTTCCCATTCGAGGCCGCGAAAAACTGAGTCCATAAACCGTTTAAAGGTTGCTTCGGTGTTGTAGCCAAATTGCATAACATTCTGCTACATTGACAATAACTACACGATCTGCGTGTTTTTTTCCTGTGGTTTTTTTTTCTTTTTTTTTGTACTCATGGAAACAGGGGTTTTCCACTGTATAAGGTCTTGGGACTACTCCCCTACATATGTGTACGCCTCTTCTGTGTTTAAGCGGCACATGAACCAGCCGCTCACTCTTGTACACGTAGCCCCGCGTGAATACACGTTTTTAAATTTTGTGTACGCGTGTCTGCGCCCCATAGTTCAGCCAAGCGGCTGTTAGAAATTGTATAACGGTCCTTTCTCCCTTTTTTCCTAGTGACGCGAGTCTCCCGGCGCTTTTGTATTTGCGGATGCTTTGTGTCAAGAGTTTTGTGTCAAATAAACTTCCCTTTGTGACGTGTACAATATCTGGGACGGCTGCAGCAGCTCTCCCATAGTAAGGTGCATTATTGCCCTAAATCGTTTACATTTATTCCAAGCACACAATGAATTAGGGACGTTTCTACGGAGCTCTCCCATTGTCGCGGACAATGTTCTATGTATCGTTTACATTTGTCAGGCATTAGATAAGTGGTATTCACACACAGCGGATTATGGTTATGTACCTATATTTTGTTTCAAATAGGCCTGAGGTTGTCTTGGCGCTGTATAATGTTGACGTGTAATTGCCGTGCCAGGACGGGTGCATTGGTACCTGCCGATACCCAGCACCTCACCAAAGCTGTTACGGATGTTATGATGTATTTACTTACAGCGCGAGAGGTGACAGCAATAGAGCCATGACGTGGCACGGTTAGAAGCGGGGGATGCTCGGCGTTGTCTTCCTTCACGCTCCTCCGGCGCTGCGTTACATTAGAGAGCTTTAGTTTTGTCCGTAGAATTCTTTACGTTTGCGGATACCGGTTTACCATGTGTGTTTACGGCGGGAGTAGAACTGCTAGCGCCATCTATTCGCGGTTTGCTTAACTACAATGTATTCGCTTCTAGTTTTAGTAGCGTGAACGTTTTCTTCGAAAAAGGTAATGAAAGTACTCAGAGTCAATTATTATCTCGCCTCCAATGCTTTACACTAGCAGTCAAGCAAAACGGGCAAGCCACAATAATGTTAGCTTTTCGTGTGACTGGTTAGGCTCCGCATCATCAGGTGTCGCCACCAGCGCCGCCGGTCACGTACACTTTCCCGGTAAGCCGGTATCCGTAAGCGTGAAGAAGTTTACGGACAAACTAAAACTCTCTATTATCACATCGGCGTTTTGGGACGTGAACCCCCAGAAATTATGACATTACAATAGTTGAGAGGGTCGCGGGAATGGGCTGATAGACAGGTGGATGCATCAACCGACAGCTTCGAAACACACAGAGTGCATTTGTTTAAGCAGTGTCGGCCAACAAGACTGACTCTGCGGGCACGTAATAGCGTAATAGAGTGGGAAATCGTTTTAACAGAGGAGCAGTTGTACGTCGAGGCTGTGTCATACATCGGACGATCACGTCCTGGTTGTCACTCTCGAGGGTGGTTCCGCTCTTGCCCATGACCCAACACCCATTGCCACGGCTCGATCCACTCTTGCCCACTGCTACATGATTATGAGAAGGCCAATGTGCGTCGAAGTATCGAAAAGGGTTAGCTCAAGGTTGCGGGTTCCATCATCGCAGCCCACGACTGCAATTCCGTAGCGTGAAATGTAAAGAAAAGAAAGAAAGAAAGACAGACAGACAGACAGACAGACAGACAGACAGACAGACAGAAAGAAAGAAAGAAAGAAAGAAAGAAAGAAAGAAAGAAAGAAAGAAAGAAAGAAAGGCATGAGTGACTGGTGAATGCACATGTACGGTCGGTAGGCAATGTGAAGGGTGATATGACTGCAAGAACTGATACGTTGTACTTGACACCCTTGCCAGTTACGTCCAGTTACGTCATGATTACTGATCTAAAAGAATGACTTCCCTATTCCGACGGTTTTCATGGTAGGCTTGAGTTACTTAACGGAATATGCGAGCACCTTATGGTTGTGGGGTTTGTGCAACCACCCGCACCACATGTCTGTTAGCATTAACAAGAATGCCTTACCACTGAAATACCTACATCTACGCTACAATCAGCCACACCTTCCGCCTCACTGATGTGTAAATAAATGTGGAGGTCGAGAGGCCGTTTCCTATAAGCTACTGGGCGGTGTGAGTTTCAGGTTTTGGTTTTGGTTGTTTTTAATGGTGCATAAGGAACTTAGGCTATCATGCACTAGACATTCGACATTATTCTTCAAAAAGTTGGAATACCTCGACGAGTCCTTGTCAGGCCAAGGACCCCGAGGATGCCAACTGGTTAATAAGACCTCGATCTTCTTCTCAACTGTGAGAAGGTTAGCGAGGTGTGTCTGTTTTTAAAGCTTCTCTAAAATACCTGCTTCTCTTAAGAAGCTAAAAACAAGTAAAATATCGACCAGTGCGTACTCACTTAAGAGCAATGCTGGATGGAAAGGTAGATGTTCATTGTAAAATCTGGTGAAATGTTTTTTTCGCAGTTCTTCTAGTTTAGTGCACGAGATTAAAATGTGAATCACTGATAGCTCATCCCCGCATGTCTCGCATATGGGTTTGCCTGCCTTTGCTAGTAAGAAATTGTGTGTGAGATGTGTGTGTCCAATGCGTAAGCGACATAAAATGACTTCTGTGAAGCGTTCTTGATGTGAGCATGACTTCCATTCTTCTATGGTGGGTTTTACAAGGTGGAGCTTATTCTCCGCTTCTAAGTCCCATCTAGACTGCCATTTACTCCTGACGTTTTGGTGGACTGATTTTATGACATCCTTGTAGGGGATACCCACGTTCTTTATTTCTTTATCCCATGCTTTTGCTGCACATTCATCTGCCTTCTCGTTTCCTTCGATTCCGACATGGCTTGGTACCCAGCAAAATTTTATGTTGCGTCCCTGTCTTTTGACTGCTATTATGTTGTGTAGGATATTGCCTATTATTGGTACACATGCATTTTTAGGTTGAAGTGCTGTTAGTACACTTAATGAGTCTGTGTAAATTACACTATTCTCGAAGTTTTCCTTAGTGACTTTTTCTACCGCTGCTAAGACTGCATAGCATTCTGCGGTGAAGACGGATGCGCATTGGGGTAGCCGGACTATATTTTCCCAATGATTTTGTACAACCGCACTTCCGACGTATTGTGCTGCTTTAGAGCCGTCAGTGTAAAATGCCGTGTGTTTCGGATATTTTGCCTTAATGGTTAGGAATTCCTGCAAGATGTGTTCGTGCGGTGTTTGCTTTTTTTGGAATTGTGTCAGTGGGAAGTCGCACACAGAGGGTAGGCAGTACCAAGGTGGGAGCGCTTTAGGTCTTTGCGCAATCTTAGGCATTGTGTCCTTTATATTTAATTCATCACACTTTTCTTCAAAGCGAAGAAGAAGTGGTCTTATTGCTTGGGGCTTATTATTAAATAGTGTTCTAGATGGGCACTTGCTTACTATGGGATGACAGAGGTGGTGTGGCATTGAGAGAATCTTTAAAACGTATGAGCATGTGAGCATGGTTCTTCTGTCTGCTAGTGGTGGCTCATTGGTTTCTACATATAGACTGTTTATGGGTGACGTTCTATATGCACCAGTTGAGAGGCGCAAACCTAGATTGTGTATTGGATCTAGTCGTTTCAGATATGACTGTCTTGCGGACCCATATACTATGCTGCCATAATCTAAACAGGATCGTACCACAGAACGGTAAACTTGTAGTAAGCCTGCCCTATCTGAACCCCAGTGTTTGCGTGACAGGACTTTCAGTATGTTCAGAGATCGGGATGCCTTTTTCTTTAATGCATTTATGTGAGAAATGAATGTGAGCTTATTGTCAAAAATAATACCCAGAAACTTATGTTCTTTTTTTACTGGTAATTCAATTTTGTTAAGATGTAAGGTAGGGTCTGTCTGTATGCCTCGTTTGAGAGAGAAAAGGATGGCTACAGTTTTTTGTGCAGAAAAGCGGAAACCATTTCTGTCTGCCCATGTTGCCAGTTTGTTAATTGTTACCTGTACCTGTCTTTCGCATGTTGAAGTGTTGGAGGAACTGCTAGCTATCTGGAGGTCGTCCACGTAGACTGAATACATGACTGACTTTGGTATGGTTTTGCTAATCGAATTCATTTTTACTACAAACAATGTTGTGCTTAAGATGCATCCTTGTGGTACTCCATTTTCTTGAGCGAAATTTTTCGATAGTGTCGTGCCTAGACGCACACGGAATGAACGGTTAGATAGAAAATCTTTTATGCAGTTAAGCATCCTGCCACGGATTCCTAGCTCGGCCAGGTCCTGGAGAATTCCGAACCTCCAGGTGGTGTCGTATGCTCTTTCTAAGTCAAAAAAGACAGCCAGACAGTTTTGTTTGTGTACAAACGCTTCCCGGACAGTATTTTTGAGACGTACTAAGTGGTCGGTTGTGCAACATGCTTTTTTAAAACCACACTGATGGATATCGAGAAGGTTGCGGGATTCTAACACGAATGACAGTCTACTATTAAGAATGCTTTCAAAGGACTTTGCTAGACAACTGGTGAGAGCTATGGGTCTATAGCTATTTGGATCGGCTGGGGACTATGCCGGTTTTAGAAAAGGGACGATAATAGCTCTCTTCCATGCTTCAGGTAATTTCCCAAACATCCATACCTTGTTAAAAAATCTCAAGAGTGCTTCTATTGCGGGTTCAGAGAGATGGGCTAGCATTTTGTAGTGAATCTCATCAGGACCAGGTGCGGTCTGCTTGCCTGCAGTCAACACTGATTGGATTTCTTGGTACGTGATTAAGTTGTTGTAGGGTTCGTTTGTGTGGCCGCTTGTTGGAAGTCTTCGCTTTTCGGCTGTATGTTTGTAGTTCAGGAATGACTGTGTGTAGTGTGATGAGCTGGAAACTGCACAGAAGAATTCGCCCAGAATGTTTGCCTGCTCTTCAATACTTGTCTGTGAGCCAGGGGTTGAAAGCAGGGGTACTGTAAATGGGGAGAAACTGCCGTCTATCTTTCGGATGCGTTCCCACATTTCTTTCGATGTGGTTCTACTGTTTATAGAGGATACATACTTTTGCCAGGAAGATTTTTCAGCGATGCGGCGGACGTATCTGGCTTTTGCTCTGGCTTTTTTAAAGTTCACAAAGTTTTCTGGTGTTGGATACCGACGGAAGGTTCCCCAGGCTTTATTTTGCTTCTTTTTTGCTTCTCTGCACTCATGTGTGTACCATGTTTTCTGATTTTGTTTTACTAGTCCTGAGGACTGAGGGATGGATAGTCGCGCAGCAGTAACAATACAGTTCGTGATACACTCATTTAGTTCATCTATGTTGAGGTTGTCTGACACTATTTCTTCAAGGCTAGCCTTTTCTTGGAAGAGAGCCCAGTCAGCCAAATGCAGTCTCCATCGTCGTGGTTTTAGTTGGATGACTTCAGGTGATGTTAGGCTGATTACTACAGGCAGATGATCGCTTCCGTATGGGTTGTCTAGGACATCCCACTTGAAATCCATAAAAACGGAAGGTGAACAAAAATATAAGTCTATACAACTCATTTTTCGCGTGCTCGGGGAACAGTAGGTTGGTTTTCCTGTGTTTAGTAGACAAAGGTTATTGCTCAATATAAAATTCTCGAGAATTTGGCCTCTAGCGTCAGTTTTCTCACTACCCCAAAAGTTGGAATGCGCGTTAAAGTCTCCGACTATGAGAAATGGTTCTGGCAGCTGCTCTACGAGCTCTTCTAGATCACAGATGGATAATGTAAGATGTGGCTCCAAATATACGTTGCACACAGTGATTGTTTTAAAATCGTGTATAGTGGCGGCCACGGCTTCTATTCTTGTTTGAAGTTTATGTTCGCGCGCTGGAATTCCAGTTTTAACGATAATAGCTACCCCACCTGAGAGCCTGCTTGCGTGCTCTCGGTCGTGCCGGAATACATTGTAGTTTTTTAGGATGCTTGTGTGTTTGGAACTTAAAAATGTTTCTTGCAAACACAAGGCTGTTGGAGAAAGAGTTGCTAGTATGTATTTTATGTCACTGAGCTTATGTAGAAGTCCCCTGCAGTTCCAATGTATGAAAGCCATTTTGTATTATGTGGGTAGAGTAAGAAACCTAGGTTTTGTTTTCAGGCCCAGTGATCCTGGGCTTGTCTTTTTTCCGATCCGAGGAGTCCCGCCGTCCGTCTGACGTCGACGGCCCAGGACTACCTTGGCTTGTGTCCATCGCATCGCCTGACACGCTGGATGTCTGTACTGAGCGTACGGAGTTGTTCGCGTGTAGCCTCGCTGTGTGGACTGAGGCCTTGAGGCTCGCAGACCCTGCGGTCCGCGGAGCCTGAGTTCGAGGCAGTGGAGCAGCGCGAGCTGCGTCCACTTTGGGCGCAGGGAGTCCTGCCCCGGCGTCACTGGGTGTGCCCTGGGCAGGTGCTGTAGGCCGCTGTGTTGCCGCGCCCTGTTGCAGCACAACGGAATAACTTCTGCTTTCAACTAATGAATGCCGCTTTCGTGCTTCTCTGAAAGTGATATTTTCTTTAACTTTGAGTGTAATTATGCTTTTTTCTTGTTTCCATGTTGGGCAGGCTCGCGAGTAAGCAGGATGACTGCCCTCGCAGTTCACGCAGTGGGGTGGTTCAACTTTGCAATTTTCGGAAGCATGTTCGTGAGAAGCGCACTTAGCACATGTGGTTTGGCCCCTGCAGCTCTGTGAGCCATGGCCGTATCTTTGGCAGTTATAGCAGCGTCGTGGGTTCGGGATGTATGGGCGTAGATTGAGTCTAGTGTAGCCAACCTCCACAGTGTCTGGTAGTATGCTCGATGCAAATGTTAGAACGAAGTGTTTTGTTTCGATTTCCTTGTTTTCTCGTTTGATTTTTATTCTGTACACATTTGTGACGTTTTGGTCTTTGAGTCCGTTTAGCAGTTCTTCTTCGCTCATATATTTTAGGTCATCATCAGAGATGACGCCTCGGACGGTGTTTAGTGATCTGTGAGGGCTGATTGCTACAGGAATGCCTTCGAAAGCTGTGATTTGGGGGAGATTTTCGTACTGATATTGGTAGAGCACTTCTAAAAGAAGGTCCCCGTTGGCTAGCTTCTTTATTTTATATCCTTGCCCTAAGATGTCTGTTAGGGTTCTGGCGACATTAAATGGAGAAACATGTCTTGCCGTTATTTCTGAGTGCTCGCTGTGAATCACGTGGAATCTAGGGAAGGTGTTTTTGTTGTTCGTGAAGAACTTAGCTGTAACATCGGTGCGCGTCCTCTTCTGAGGAAGGCGATCAGTTGAAGGGAGTGAAGTGGCCATAAAATTTGTATGTGTTTCGGCCGCGATACCAGCCACCCACCAAGGAGCCCAACAAGGGGACGGGCCAGGAACTCGCGAGCTAGTCCTGCCCACGCCAGCTGTATACCACGACTATAACCAAATATGACTGAACTCAGGGTGGTTAGCCACACAGGGTTAACCCTTGCCGCCGGGAAGAGAGGAAATAAACTGAAGAGAGTAGAAGACAGGAAAGATTTAAAGTAGGAGAAAAGACGAAGATGTGTGGAGAAAGAGACAGGAAAAGGCGACTGCCGATTTCCCCCGGGCGGGTCAATCCGGGGGTGCCGTCTACGTGAAGCCGGGGCCAAAGGGGTGTGTTGCCTCCGCCGGGGGGCCTTAAAGGTCCAATCATCCGGCGTCGGCTCAACCCCCAGGATCCCCTTTTCCTCGGACACGGCTAAGCCACGCACGGCGACACGTGGGAGGGGGTCGAAACCCCCCCATTGGCTCGGGTCCGTGGTGTCGCCACACACCAAACGCCTGCTCACGCAGACGCCCCTGCGGGGGTGAGTTTCAGGAAGCGGGTCTCTTTGTGCTGTAACGGTGCTTAACGGACGATGCTTTACGTAGCGAAAAGTAATCTGCGAACCTGCCAAGACATTATCAAGGACTCTGGACATGTTCAAACGTGGTGGCACTTGCTGATTGCGAACCCTACACGCCCTTCTTGCAAGATCCAAGCTGCTTCCGCCTCTTGTCACTCTCAATTACCAAATCCCCTGCGGAGGAGTACATTTGATAAGGGGAGCTCGACGCTTCCCCGAACAGCATTTCATCCGCGCCTATATAGCGGCGACAACGAATACGCGGGAGCGCAAGCAAGCCGTAGCGCAGAAAAACAAGATTATGATGATGAAGAAGAAGGGGTCGCAGCGCATGCCTCCCGTCCGAGTCCGGGATTAGACGCTGCTGCCGCCGAAGCACCGTCGATGTGGCGGCGCACCTCCGCGCAGCGACTGGCTGGACGGGGGCGTCAGGTCCTTTGTGCGCCCAAGGCCAGCGTCGGCTGGCGGCCGCAATGGCAGCGCGCGCTGATTTACTGCTCACTCCATAAAGCCCCGTCTCGGCGGGAAGCCAGCGCCTGCAAGATGCTTTCCCACGACCTGCCTCCGCGGCAACTCACCTGCTCGCTGCCTGCACATATGCTGCAGCGCGCAGGCCTGCGCGGCGCGAGGAGCCCGCGCGTTGCATGCGTCGCCGACTCTTCGCTCTGCAATTTCTGAATGCATGAATACATCTGTGCGGCGACTCCTTGCGCCTTTCGGTGCCCCCAGCAGCGCCTTCCCGGGCTCCGTGTTTCCGCGCAGTGCTACCGTGGACAGATCTTCCGTTCACGGTGCTAGCGAATGCATAGCCCCAGCTCAGCGCGCACCTGAGTGCGGCGTTCAGTCCTGCGCGTTGGCTATAGGGTGACCGCGGACATTTGCTACAGGTGCACCTTTTGAGAGGGTGGTGCTGGTGTTGTCAGATATATTGAGGTGTCGGCAAAGTTCAAGATATGTAATACATGCCCCGATGGAAAAATCCGGGAAGGAACGGGTACGTAATGTACGGAAGGCGACTGCAGATGTAGCCCAGATTAGAGTTACTGTATATGCTACCTTTAGGTATATGCTACCTTTAGAGTCACTGTATAGGCTCCCTAAAGGGAGCCTATACAGTGACTCTAGCCCAGATCAGTTGCGGTACACCCTGCAGATGAATGTTGCGCCTCGCTGTTCCTCGCTGTAGTAAGGGTTAGCGCAGGTTTGTAAACTGCAAGGGAACGAGCAACGCGGCCACGTTGTAGGCGCGGCCATGCGACTCGAGCACATGAGTGTAAGTGGACTCGAGCAACGCACGACGACGCGCACTGCACGGAATAACGGAGAACCCAGAGCGTGGCAGCTGAGGAGTGAGGCTCCTGGCTCCTGACTCGCGTGCGTTGATGAACGTCGGCGCTCTGACTAATGAGCACGGGCCTTTAGCTCGCACCACAGCGAGAATGTGCGCGTTGTGAGACGCGTTGGAGAGGGCGGTGAGCGACGGCAATTGCGCAACCTTGGCTGCCGAATGTGTCCGGCTTCTTGCCGATTTGACAGCTCGCGCACCTTGCCGCTCCGGCGATGCGGAATTATGGCCTCAGAAGGCGTCACGACATCCGGCTAGGTGTACGGCACTTTAGTTGTCCTCTTGCTTTACTAAGAACGATATCATGCAATAAGGTATAGTAATGCGCCCTGGTAACTTTTCAGCAAAGCCTCGAATCCGTGGCTGCTGTTGAGGCGCAGTCGCTGACACTCGCTGGTGTCGAGTGCCTTTATTGGGAAATAGCGTTTCGCAGAGAACAGCCTTTCCGAGTCACATAGCTGCTGTGTGGGCGTGGTCATTCACGTCATTTTATTGGCTATGTACACCCAGCCCTTTGTACGCAAGTGTATATGCATTTTATGCGACCATCTCGGGACGAAATACAGCCACGTTAGACCGATGACAAATACCGCACCGCTTTGTTATGCATCCTAACACTCCACGGCGTTCTTCGGCCGTGACGGCCCTTCGCGCCATGCGAAATCGCATTTCATCGTCGCCGCTATATGGGCTTGCACGAGCATTCCATTTGTCCTGGTTTTAAAACTGCGTGATAACCACACTCAATGTGCTGCATGCTTGTTCTAACGTACCTGGCACAACCGCGTGACGCGTGCTAGTGAAGGTTGTTCACCTCCGTTTCTTTGGCAAACCTCTCTTTCAAAACTAAAAGGGATGTCAGTGTGATTGCAAATTTCGTTAGTGAGAGAAAAGAAAAAGAAAGAATATTTTACATATACCTGATAAGACTCAATTGCCCGTTAGAGGTGGGATGAGCGCCCCCTCTCAATTCGGTGGGAAGGTCTGGAAATTTTAACGAAATTCCCGGGGAAAATTGTAGTGGGATGTAGAATGGGTGCTGGGACCCTCGCCCAACCAGTTATGACAGGTGGCTGCCGTCACGGAAATCACTTAGCCAAACCAAAGAAGAAAATTTCACAGAACCTGCTTAGTTTCCAAAGAGAGATTATTTTGCCTTAAATATTAAATTGAACTGATTTAGGTTTTGCTAAGTTTTTGTGCTCCTATGTAGTTCATATAATAATAATAATAATAATAATAATAATAATAATAATAATAATAATAATAATAATAATAATAATACACTGCAACGACACTGAATAGATTCTTGTAGAGTCTAACAAAATTTATAATTCAGTCTGATTTAATATGCGATGCAACCAAGCGCTAATATCAGGTGACGTTAGGAAATCAGCATGAAGTTTTTGTTCTAATCGGTGCCCAAGAAACGGAACAATGATAAGCGTTGCGTTGACAGAACTTGACGCACAATGTAGCCATAGAGATGTAAATCTACAGCTGTCGCTGGTGGGTGCTAGATAATTTCGGTAGGGAGAGCCAGAACAAGTTGTTTAATAAACACATACATTTCTGGTCGGTGTCTCTTGTCGCCTAAGTGCCCTTCACGTTGCAGCAGTTAAGGTATAAGAAAGACTGGCTGTATGCGGTGTTACTTCCTTGAGGTGTTTGCGCATGCAAGAACAAAATATGGTCGCCGATTTTCTGTTCTGCTCGTTCACTTTCTCATGACGGAATTAGAAATCCCGATACCACAGCAATATGTGGAAGATACCGCGTCAAGCTTTGTCCATCTTCACGTTTGCCCAAATTACTGGTTATTGCAGCTAGTATTAACGTTGCCGCTATGCCTTGTGACAGTGCTTAGATGCGGCACTTGGACAGAGACATAGAGTATAGGAGGCTATGACACTATAGATTGTACTCGAAGTACAACAAATTCTGACTCCACCAAGTGAAACATAAAACAAAAAGACGGCTGTGGCATAGCTCGGCTAGGCCCTGTTATGCAAGCGAAACACTGTTCTCGAACATCCTCGTAGACGGAGCACAGCTTGCCAACCGAACGATATGGCTAGGCAAACGTCGCTTACTTCGAGCACTCATTACCATCGTCTCATCAGTTTCCGAAGCCGTCATCGAAGTCGAAGGCGATGCGTCCATTGCCGCCTATATAAGGCTCGTCCCTGTCGTCTTTCTATATCCGTCTCCCGAAATTCCTGTTCTTCACTTGTTTCAGCCTGCCGCTTTGCGCGCTTGTACTCACGTTCCCGCTTTAACTGATTAACAAGCCGAGCGGGATCTGCAGGGCGGTCCAACGCAGCTCGCCGCTTTCTTCACAGGGACCGCGCAGAGAACTTCAGCACCGATGGGCCTACGTCTTCTCTCCCTGCTTCCATTGCGCAGTGGCTGATGAACTGAAGCACTGGGAAAGAGGGGGGCACCGTTTCATTTTGAAGCGATTGCACGGTCACGTGGTTGGTCACGTGGACACAGCTGGCGAGGCGGCCTGTCGGTGCAGCTGCGGTTACTAGTCACGTAGTATCACTTCAAGGTCAATCTGTCACGCACAGCGAAATCCGTGTGACTGCTCGGGTACACGTCAAAAAAAAAAGCGGCTTCTGCCTGTCAAAGGACATCCCTCCAGCCAATGGTGCCGCTCTTTCAACGTGACGTCGCGGTAGGCCCTCTTCCCACCGCGCTCTGATTTCTCTCTTGAGCGCGGCGCGGAGGTGGTCTGCCGCGACGTCACGTTGACAAAGCGGCACCATTGGCTGGAGGGACGTCCTTTGACAGGCAGAAGCCGCTTTTTTCTTGACCCGAGCGTAGGCCAACGAAGCCTTGGCTTTTTTGAAAAAAAAACAAGGTTTTAGGATGGAATGTGGTGGCGTTCTTGGAAGGGCTGAAAGTATACCGTCTTCGAGCCCAGGTTCAATGACCATCGTTGTGACGACTGCACCACCGGCTTGTTAACAAGCGTTTGAAGTATTCGCGATGTCATGAAAGACTTGTCACCTGACCTGTCGCAAAATTTATGGTGCTTTTAGTTCGCGAGAGAGTACTCCCGCTATGACTCGTGCGGTGCAATGACCAGCTGTTTCAACGTTCTTTAACAGTTAAGCTGTTCTAGCTCGCCGTCAAAAGTAGCTGGTATCAGAAACTATCGTCATCATTAGTTCTGGCCCGCTAGAGTGCGCGTGAACTTTGTCTTTGCAATGCCTAATGTGCGGCGTTTGCACGCGCGTTTCTTTCTGCTCCTGCGCTCATGCCCTCAGCCCACTACTACACTGGCAAAACTGCGGCTGGTGGTCATACGTGTTGCACGTGCAAGCAGAAGAAGAGAAAGACAGCGTGCGTAAATTTTAATTAGTAAATTTTAATTATTATTTTTAATTAGAGCTTCTTTCTTCCTTTTTATTTTTTCTTAGATTTTGTCCCTTGCCTTTCAATTTTCCCGCTCTCTATATCCTTTCCTGTAGTGTAGCCAATCCCCCTCGTGGGTATGTGCCAAGTATAGAGGCCTCAACAACAACAACAACGACAGCGTCTCGCAAAGCTAGTAAGAACTGCACATTATAAAGCAAAGGGGCGGGACTGCATCAAGCCGAGGCACGCGTGCCGCCTCTGCCACCGTCTGTGGTTCGACGCGAACGTATTTACGCGGAGCTCGGTACGAAAAGCTCGGCGTCACAGTGCTTCGCGAGGCTTTTCCCGAAGCCTCAGACCGCGACGAAGTGCGTGCGTGCCAGAGACAAACCAGGACCAGCCAAGTGTCCATCAGCTTCGCTAGCCTCGCGCCCCTAGTGCAAGCGTCTCTAATTTTTTAACTGGCACTGCAATACTCTTCATCAGCGTTCTTTAGTCCAAGCTATACTACAATTCAAGCGAGACATGTCGTCCACAGGGCACCGAACCCGTGACTCTTGCTACTATATCTTCTTATTTCTCGCTGTAATATTTTTCCACTGGCGCCGGGCAATGGTCCTTTGCGGGCAGCGGAAGATCGTGTCTTAGTTTTTCGAACAGTGACCGCTTGCTGCAGGTGTTCAACAAGAGAATGCCACCCCAGAACTAGATTTGGCAGTAATGAAATTATCATTACAATAATTAAATTACTTCTCGCGTCAATTAACAATGTACTGAATTACTTTTGTGAGCTAGTAATTTAGTAATATAATGAATTACTTCAAGTGAATAATTTCAAGAAAATTGCTCATTACTTTCTCAATTACTTTTCACTAAAATGTAGCATTGCGCTTCTCTTATGACATAATAAAATTGATCACGAAGGGAATGAGAAATAAAAAAGGCAGGCTAATGTGAGCCACAGGCACACAGAAATTCAGAAAAGCCGTGCAGTATCCGAACTCGAACCTTGCCTAACGTAGTTGGAAGGCCACGTCCTTCGAAAGTTCAGACAAGAGGCGCTGACACCGCTGCAGACTCCACGCTTTGAGCACTGTCGAACAGGTCAGCGACACAGTGCAGATGTTTCAAACAGCTGACAATGTCACACGACAAAAGAGGGCTTTTCTTTAGACAAACTTAAAGAATGCTCTGTCGACCCATGTCCCATCTGCCACCAAACTCTTCCTTTTGTTAAGCAAGGTCAAGCAAGCTTCGAGACCGGGTTAGAGAGACCCATCGTTGACACTGGGAAAAGTTGTTACCGCAGTGGTTTAGGTGCTAAACTTAATGTAAATGCGGTGTAAGAAGGAAATAGTATAGAGGGAAAGACAGGGAGGTTTACCAGTGTGGGACAACCTGTATGCTACTATTCGTGCAGGGTAGCATACCGGCGTAAATAAAGTGTGCATGAGAAAGGACATGAACCATTACCTCTATTTAAATTTCAGAGCTATGGTAATGTGATGTCCCTACTTCACGCCAGATGTAATCCCTAATGTTATTTAATAACATTCCGAAGAATTCTTGCAAAGTAATTAATGTAAGTTAATTACATTTTAGAAGTAATTTCGCCGTCTCTGCCCGCACCGACTCTACGAAATCAAACCATTTCTGTTCGCAAACCTTCTCCGCAAGTTTCTTTCTCGGCGTACGTACTGTCTTACCGGCCCGAGACAAACAGGAAGCGACGTCGCACATGGACTCGTCTGATAAATTGTGCTCCGCAGGACGCGCGCGGTACTGAGCGACGCGTAAAGCCGCGCGGAATGAACCACTGAGCTGTCAGGAAACAACAGCCAAACCCCCACCGACTGCTGGACCGACTGGCAACTCCCATGACGTGCCAGACGTCTTACTGCTCGTCTCGTATGGCGTGCGTTCGACGGAGAGGACAGAACGGCTCCGCAAGCGAGCGAGCTTCAACAAGGGCGCGAGCACCGTTCTTGTTGTGATTATCACCCCCACCACGAGCCGCACTGACAGTGCGAGCGGCCCGCGAGGGGCAGTGATGGAGGGTGCGGCCGCGGAATTTGTCGGCGCCGTTTTTCCCGACGCGCTGTGCGTGTCACTCCGACGTCGTCATTCCGAGCCGCTCACCCTCACTCACCCTCGCATGGTGCAAGTTTCGTGCACTGAAGTAGAACCTGCCGATACCGTATACGGCAGACGTAGCTCGGAGATTTGAATAGTTAGTCACCATGCGCCTCTGTGCATTTTGATGAGGAGCGCTGAGAGCTTCTCGCTATTGTTTAAGTTGATTTCTTCGTATATAGTCAAGGATTGAATGTTACTATGGGCGAGGATAGTCCGTTTCTCGCCTGTCACAGTTGAGTAAAGAAAAAAAAAAACTAAAGAAAAGACGGTGTCGAGACCTGAGGCCAATGTAACCTCGCCCAACTTTAGCATTGCGAAGACCTTTAGTAGGTGCTCAGATCGTTCTTGGAGTCCTGTATTCCAGTGCCTAGGTTGGTAATTAACACTGTGAAGGTATCAACGAAATGTCGTTAGGCATAGAGTGCTAGGAGGAAAGGAGAATTCGAAGGCTTACTGGACCTACGCATGCACCACGGCTGCTCTACCTTTTGTTTTTATCGAACGTCCGTGCATACACTGCGCTCGAGACCGCTCACTCTATCAGGCGAACAAGTGTTGCACGTAACTGGAGAGACAAAACGGGCGCGAGTGCGAAATGGATTTCGTCTCCGAGGCAGGTGAACAACGGGGGCCGCTGCCACCGGCCTGCGCCCACCTCTCAGTGAGAAGCGAGGAGGAGACAGGAAAGCGAGAGAGGGGGAGCCCGGGCTTCGTTTCCGGGGCCCAGACACCCCGTTGCGCGTGGGAAGCCGTTGGCCGATCAATCAGTGCGGCCGGTCCGGCCGGCCGGTGGCGTTCGGTCGCTCCGCTTGGACGGTGAACACCGGCGCACTCAGACAAAGCGCCCCGGGGGAGCCGATCCGTCAGGCCGAATCAGCGGCTTTAATAGGCTGCCGTTTTCGGCCGCGGGCGCGCGCGCTGCTCGATGAAGTTGTTGCGCGCGCGATCAGCCTCTCCCACTGTATGTCGTACGGGGGCCACCCGCTGCCCACATTTGCCGCCGCTGTCCTCGGCGACCCCCTTGGCCCATCTGACGCGACGGACGTGTCTGTCGCGCCCGCGCGCGGACCTTTGCGCGCACGGTTCCAGCTGCCCCCGAAGTGAAGAAGACGCGTACAGAGGTGCGATGAATGCACGGAGGTGGCAGGGCGCGCCTTCTATTCTGTCCGGTTGTGGGAGGGCGCAGCGAGTCGCTGAACGATTTCACACATCAAGAAGGAGCGGTTCCGAATCTCGAGGCCGGCGTCCTTTTATATGCGGTGTATGGCATGCGCACAGAAGGACAGCGCGACACGCTGAAGGCTCGTTCACACCATGGGCACCGAGCAGGATCGGTCGCGCGACCATTTCCAAGTGGCGACCGAAAAGCTACTCGAAGGCAATGCGATCGATGTTGACACCGGCAGCGCGATCTGTCCGTCGCCTCACTGAGTTCGCGTCACCTAGCACGACGATTACCTCGTCAAATAAAAAGACCTCCTGATCCTGCGCATATGATTGGTTAAGACGAGTTCGGCTGCGATAGCGCGAATGAAATATCGAGCAGAGTGCGACTGACCCAAAGCAGTCGCTTTTTGACCAAAGCGGTTATGTGCCGCAGTTTGCCACCGATCGCTTTGGGACCATCTCGGTCCAGTGACAATCGCAACTGTCATTGAGGCACAAGCACTCACTTGCCTCGTCGTGAATAGACGCAGGGTCTCGTGACACATATAGAGTGGAAAAGCCTGTTGCATACAGATTGACTTGTGCGTGCATTTGAAACTGCATGGTGCGCGGGATTTCGCGAAAGACGCAGCTCATCATTGATAAGAAAAAAGATGCCGAGTTTGCTTTTGCGAACATGACAGAGAGAGGGATTACAAACGCTGGAAACGCACTATGTACCGCTCGACTTCTAAAACACAGTCACAGTGCGTGTTGGGACACATCAAGAAGGAGGCGCTATATAAGTTGCCAGTTGGCACTTTGTATCATGCCGACGTAGCTTTGAAGATCGTGAGCAGCGACCGTCCTGTGTGGTGAACTGTGCTGTCCACGTCTAAAGTAGCGCTAAACATTTGATGCAACTTTTGTGAAGGCAACCGTCAGAACCAACGCATGCTAAGTGAACGACGTCGTTTGTCGGGTTTACGCTTTTGTTGTCCTGAGAACTTCAGTAGAGATAACAAGCCCGTGAGGTTCTGTCTTCTTCCTACGTTATTTTGGTCCACGAATGTGTTGTTAGCGCAAAAGAAGGCAATCATATGCATGGTCCACACGTTCATACATATATGCATAACTATGAAACTGAAGGCTCTCAGCTTTGCCGCCGCGAGCTTGGCGTGCAAGTTTCAGCTTTGTTGAGCACCAGTTACGTTTGGACAATTCCGTACCGCTAAACAGGAAGTGAATAAGAGTTCCTTCACATTCTCTATTTTGTGACGACATGACGGGCAATTGCTCCGCTTGAGCGGAGCTTTTCATTCATTCATTCATTCATTCATTCATTCATTCATTCATTCATTCATTCATTCATTCATGTTATTATACAGGCAGCTAGGTCCAGTTGGGCTATTACAGGGGTAGAAGAAAAAAATCATGAGAGCTCCACCAACCTTGGGAGGTGCGAAGCATACGGTGATGCGCCGATGCTTTCCACAGGAACGCGTCAATCACTGCTAATGGGCTTGACTTACCGTGGCCACGAGACGACGACGTTAGACGCCGACAGCCCGGGATCATTAACAGAAATTCGTTAAAATCGCTTCTGACAGGACAACCCTGCACATACACTATCTGACTGCACTGCCTCAAGGATTGTCCCCTGGGACGGGGACAGGAGACGCCAACTGCCCGAGCGCATAAGGTGTTTCACACCTTATAAATAAATAAAGCACACCATCTACAAACAATCTACAATTAACATACAACAAGAATGAGACATAGAAAGGATAGCCAGGACACCTTACTCTGAAGCACAGGACACAAGCATAAGATCAACTATTAGGTCCCTGAACACCGTGTCATTCAGGCTTTATCGGGAAAGAAAGCACACACTCAGATGAAACAATGGAGGTAGGCGGCTTCTTCCATTCACCGATCTCCTGCGGAAAGAAACTGTTCTGGAATCTGGGAGGAAGAGTGTATGTGCTATGACGGCTCCTTGATATTTCTGCAGTTTTCATTTCTGTTTACTCTGACTTGTCGTCTTTTATTCCGAGTCCACGCTGTGAATTTTAGAGCGAAGCGTCGTCTCTACCCAAAATCAGTGGTATGATGTGCAGAGGAAAGTTGAAAGGGCATCCAGGCCAAGGCTTTGAAGCAACTGCAACATAAATTGATATACAAAGGTAGTCAGACTTCGCATGGGTTGCTTCGAAGATTACTGTATGCGGAGTATAACACTGCAATGAAATTAAGAATAAATTGACGGCAGATCCACGAGGTGAATGATGATGAGATTGGGCGAAGCTCCTGGAAGTAATCATCGGTTAAACCGTGAAATTTCTTCCGTTAATTCGCCCGATAAAAATGACGTGAAACGATTGATTAAATGTTTTATCAAACTTTTATTGCTGGTTTCCGTTGTCCTTTCATTATGACCGCTTTGTGGTCGGTGAAATGTAAGCTAAGTGGTTCTTGCACTGGTTGCAGATGAAAACCATTGCTTTACCTGGCGTCTTTCGTTAAGCAGCTGGCGTCTTTTCGTTTTGCTTTAGAAACATCTGGCGTCTTTCGTTAAGCAGCTGGCGTCTTTTCGTTTTGCTTTAGAAACATCTGGCGTCTTTTCGTTTTGCTTTTAGAAAACATCTGGCGTCTTTCGTTGGTTTATTTCATCAATCAACGGCGTTTTGAACAAAATTTTTATTGTTTAATCACGCACAGGAGAAATCTCACCAGGCACTACCTTGGAGGTAAACAATGGCTGCTACTGGGAATGAGAGACAGCAGAAGTCGGCTTTTAACACTTCTACTTCTACTAACGTTTCCTACTGGAACATGCCAATGGCTGCTAATGGGGAATGAGAGACAGAAGAATTCGGCTTTTAGTTAACGCGCACGCTGCGAATTTTTTTATTGTTCAACAACGCACAGGAGAAATCTCCCACCGGCACCACCTTGGAGGTCAAAGCGTAAGACTGTTACGCACTACGACTACGACGAGGGACGAACGGGTGCCGCTTTAAGGAGCTTCGCCCCTAAAAATAATGTTACCGGTAGTCTCCATACCTTTATGATATGTTACACTGATGGGGACAATAAAAGACGTTGAAAAAGAACATAAATGATAACTGTTTGGAACATAGTTATGATTTACTCGGAGACTGTAGCATATTGTTCACACTAAAATAAAATAGAAATCCAGTATGAAATAAACGTTTATAGAATTCCGAGAAAATTTTCAGCATCTGTTTGGAAGACATTAGGGAAATTTATAGGTCAGCAATTGCGCAGGTGCCCAATTACCTACTTTCTGACGGACCACCTAAAATCGCTTAGAAAGGCAGGGGATAAATAATATTACTGTGAAGCAGTAACCATACCTCGGTGAAGCGCCAGCCTCGGTGAAACCATGCCTCGGTGAAACGTCAGCGCCTTTGTTTCACCAAGGCGCTGACGCGTCGGATAGAGCGTCCTTGTGTTTTTAAAGCAGAAGGAACAAGCGCGTGAAAATAATTTACAATGAAGCTGGATATGCCTTGGTGAGACGGTCGCTGTCCAAGAGGTTAAAACCTCCTAGCCGTGGTCCAGGAATATTACATCTCTTCTCCACACTCCTAGCGCCTCCCCTCCCACACCACCCCCTTCCTTCCAGGTGAGTATCCACACCCGCCTCAAAAGATTTTCAGCTAATCTAAATCCCTTATCCCCCCCCCCTCCCCTCACCAAACCAACAAAAAAATTCACAGCATATCCACGGAGTGAATGATGATGAGTGGGCGAAGCTCGGGAGGTTCATCGTAGATCGTGCCGAGTTCCGGATTAATTTAGTTAACGCGCACGCTACGAATCCTCATGGTTCAACTATGCACAAGTGAAATCTCCCACAGGCACTTCATTGCAAGTCAAGATCCAGTGCATATATATATATATATATATATATATATATATATATATATATATATATATATATATATATATATACATGGGTTGTCGGTGAACGCTTCTCCAACGCGAGCAGTCGGTATTTCTCAATCAAGAAACTCGCTAGGAGACGCTGCCTGCGCCAACGTTGTCTCTCGCGGGTGAGGGCGCGTTCTCCTTCTTTGCGGGCTGGTAGAGCGTTCATTTAAGAAAGAGCATTTCCATAGTCAACGCGCGCCTTTCACTCTCTCTCTCTCTCTCTCTGTCTCTCTCTCACAAGACAGCAGATGGAAGAGTGAGAGAGCTCGCGCGCCAGGAGGCACGCGCAGAGGGCGAGCGCGAGCCTCCCGGCGTTGCATGGCGTTGCATGGTATTGTGAGTGGTGTAGGTTACGCGATACGACGCGTGACAACCGACCCACAGCTTAAGGAGCTTCGCCCCTAAAAATATCCCCTGCCGCCGTTCGACCTAAAACACCCTCTGGCGCGACAGAAGCGCATGCGCGAGAAAGCCTTGTTAGAGAGGAGGTATTATAAAGAGGACATAAATGGACGAGCCACTCATTGCATCCATCCATGATGGAGATTACGCGAAACCCAATGTGATGCATTTGGAATAAATATTATGACGCTGTAGTATTCGACAGCCAATTTAACTGAAAAAAAAAACCAAATATATTTTTATGTACTAAACTGGTACCTGGCTGTAACATATTTCTAGAAATTATTTTAAAAGTAATATTCTCAGGGTGATTCGCATTTGTTCATCGTCACATATCACAGTGCATAGGCTCATGTTCATGTCTTCTTTTCTTTGTCTTCTTCTCTTCGCCTCTCTAAACTGGGGTAGCAAATCAGGTGAAACTGGTTAAGCACCTTGCCATTTCTTCTCTTTTTCTGTGCCTACTTTCGCGACGAACACATCATCATCCCAACTCCCGGAGTATGTACTGCTACAGAAGCCGAATGTACGCGTCTCCACTTCTAAGTGTCCCTAAAGTGTACCTGCAGCAACGATCGTAAAATAGACAGAGAAAAATGTCATTTGTTCGTCAACCCTATCAGGGTCCCATCTCTGCGAACATGAGCACTAGCACCTGCTAGTCTACATATCGCTTTATACAGTAACAAAACGTTTTTAGAAAGCACCGGCTTCGGAAAATAACCTTCCAACTTCACAAGTTCACGTTCATCCGTAAAGATTGCCCTAGGAATGCAGAGAACAGCAATGTCGTGTTTGGAACGGGCGAAACGCACTCGACTGTACCTCGAGTATAATGTACAATGGGCTGCTGCAGGCATTTGTTTTCTTTCGTTTGTTCCGCTGGGGGTATCGTTTCTTACTTTGCTTCCAGTTGACTCTGTATACCTGAAATTTACTCCCTGCGCTTGCCGTGTCTTCGCAGAGGGAAACGGGAAGAAAAGTCGTAAAGCGAGAGCTAAATTTACTACCCTATTCAGATTATTGCGCTGCAAAATAACTGGCCGAGCAACAAGATTCGTTCCCACGTTGGCTCGTTCACTCCGTTCACCCCGATACAATTCAGTAGGTCTGACAGCCGCCGACAGATAACCTGCGCGCCTCATGCATAACCCTCAGACCACCCCTGCGTGTCGTCTTCAGACTTTAACGAAGGCCCCCTCGGAAGAGATATGCCGAATATACGCCGCGCAGGCGCGTCGCATACAGAGATCACAGACCGTCGCGGTTAACATCCCGATTGCTTTATGAGCCGCGATGCCGTCGGCTGAAATATATACCATACATATCCTTGTCTTCGAAGCATCGGCGTAGAAAGACCGTAATAAAAAAGACTCAAAAGGCAGCCGCTGTGCGCGCTTCTCGGTAACTACGTTCACCCGTGGTCAAACTCTGCGGCAACTTAACACCGGCGATGTCCTTTCACATCACGTTGAAGAGACGTGACTGGAGGTGCGGTCAGTAGCATGCGGACGCAAACTGGATCATGTGCACGAGGCCCTAGGGGTCAAGCCTGCTTGGCTAACCTCACTCCTGGCTCGTTATACTCTCTTCTCGTCTCCGGGCTCCAGATATCAATCTAACTCCAGACAGGCCCGGTCGTCAACGTCTTCATCGCCTTCGACCGGCATCAGTCGGTATGCGTTCCCAAGCGACGACTGTGTGTGTCTGTGGGGGTAGGGGGGAAAAGAGGGAAAGGAGGGGAGTCATTTGGAGGTGCTTGGGGTGCGCAACGCATGCTGTGGTTCGATCTCTTTTGATGGGGTCTCTTCAAACACGATGCGCCTTCAACCACCGGATAGCCGTGAAGATGGAATCACCTTTCAAGACGCCCAGAGTACCGTGCAGTTCAGTCAGTGCTGTAACTGGGAGCTGCTGGACTGTAGTATGTCTTTATCGCCTTAGCTAGTCCTGTTCTTTCGCGAGTTGAGAACACTTAAAAAAAAGAAAGAAGCTGTAAGATGTCCCTCTCCGCAAAATATTTTTCTTCTGCGTCCTTTGCCACAGTGTCACCCATAGCTGACGGCCCGAATCGCTCCTGCACATGGATAGCTAAACCGATCTTACGGCACTCTTATAGATTCACTGCCGCAGCACAGAACAGCCGAAGACGGAGGAGGGTCCAGAAACAAGGATTCATGACCGAAGCGCGAAGAGACTTCTAAAAGCTGAAACGAAAAGAAATGAAATCGAAATTCCGTGGACAGGCAGTGAACGCAACAGGTAGCGAGAGAACGAGAGATCAGCGAAGAAAGGTCCCGAGGGGAGGGGTGTTTGAGAGCGACGTCGAGAGGGACGTGTCCGCGGTGAGTGAAGAGCGGCCACGACTCGTGTTCGTCCAGAGCAGGCCCAAGAGCACGGCACGCACGCGCGCGCGCTCAGCTGTTGTCCGAGTCGGATGGGACGGCTTCTCCTCTCCGTCGTCGAGGCGAGTCTCCGCGGCAGCGTCGATAAGCAGTCGGTGCGAGGCGGGTAATTAAATTTAATGGCTGCTCTCGGTGCGCCCGCTCGGACCTTATCGGCGTGATTAATGTGGACGGCTCACAGTGGGCCTCTCTCTCGCGATAAGCAACCGGGCGGCGGCACTGGTGACATCGGCCGAGCCACCGCAAGAAGCAGCAGCAGCAGCAGTGGCTCCCGTGCTCGGTGCCGACGAGGCAAACGTGAGCGCTGTCGGTATGCACCAAATCGAAATGCGTTGGATCGGACTCGTCGATGGACCTTTTGCGACATTTCGCCGTCGATTTTGTGCTCGCTGTGGGAGAAGCGCGACAACGTGGGAGCTCAACTGATGTGGCCGAGGGCGTCGGCCGATGCGGTATAGGCCGTCGATGGAAGTTACCTCCGCTTTGTGCCCGTCGTTGGATTGAACTTTTCTTGCCCTAATAGTGTCAATGTTTTCTTTGGGAGGTTTACTTATTTCTGTATTGATTTCTTCCAATGAAAACTTCATCGGTTATTTTTTTTTCTCTCTGTATCGATCTTTGCTTAGCAAGACACGGCAAGAAAACGCAAATGCTTCCAACCGCTCTACATGACTGCGAAATAAAGGACAAAGCTTTTAATATTTTTGGAAAGTTACGATTGTGGGACTATCTGCATAATCAACGTTGACAAATGGAACACATGTTGTTTTGTTCGAAGCATCTGCGAGATTTTGTTCCAGGACAAAATCTCGAAGGGCTGTGCTCTACTTCGATTGAACTAGCGCCACTCGCTATAAACCCGAATAACGTAGCTGATAGCGGGATAATTAACCGTAACGAGTAAACCTGCCCGCTTAACCTTAATATCTGCATTCACTTAAATTTATTCGATTTCATAGTTTGTCTTCCGTAGACGTGACAAGTGTACGTTACTGTGTTCATGGAAATGTCACCATGTTAGCCGCTAAGAGACTTTGTCAATTATGTTATTGGTTTTTATGAAACCCTATAGTCTCGCTCTTCACTCAGGGTGTGGACCTTGTGAAGAAGTTCCTGTCATTGTGGCTCTTTGCGTCGCGCATGATAGGATATGACAAAAAAGCATGACGGATCGTCACTCCTTCGCTGGTGGGAACGATGAATCGCTGCTCTTTCCACGGTGAAGATCGGTAAGCATTCCAGCCGACTGCATTCAAAGGCTTCAGACTCAGTCAATTACAATGCGTGGAGGGAGCCAAGAAAATCATGCTTACTGTGCCGGGCAATATACTCTGCACACTGGACTGATGAGTGGTTTTACACAGATAAGCTGCGTAACAATAAGGACCTTACTAAAGGTACCTTGGCAGAGTGTTAAATCGTTACCATCAAGAGTAACATGCGCTGTTCAAACGAGAGCTTTCGTAGCAAACTTCACGGCGACTGTCGTAACGATTGTTCTTCGAGAGCGCGAAGTCCTTAGGGCCAATTCAGTGTGTGAAGACGCGCAGAATAATGCTACTTATCATCTCTCCCACATGAAAAAAAAAAAAAAAGATAGAAATCAACTCAGATTTTGTTCGGCTGATAGCGCGAAGCGACGAAGTGCTGCTAAAAATCCACCTGCGCTGGGCGCTTGCCGCCTATGTACAGCGCCTGGAAGGGATATGGCGGAGAGAGATACTGTGACGCGAAGTGAGCCAATCGCAGCGCCGGCGGCGCGCGGAAAGCAGATGCGATACTCCAAGATTTTTTTCCAGTGACTATCCGCGAATTAGCCAATGTTGGTTCTTCCTCCTCCTGCGTAGTCGGTGCACCGCCAGCGACGTGATTTGCTGAAAGAAGAGCGGGCGCAGATGTCCGCAGGAGCTTCCAAGATAGATTGGCAGCGTTATCTGGCCGTGTTAAAAAGTGTTATGGGACCCCTTTAAGTAAACATTGGCTAATTTGGATGTCAGACCATACATAACAAGTTATGCCTCCTCATGTTCAGTTATTCTAGAGGCCACTGCGCATATTTCTTTTGTCCGCAAAATTCAAGGATCTGCATGTGCGCTTTCCTTGAGTGTCAGTTAAAAACATGGCCTCATATCTGCTTGCTTCGCTGCAAATGACGTCGAAAGACGATAACCCTCTGCTGTTCCTGATACGGAACGCCCTATCTTCTACCCCCTGCTGCCTTTCACGCTGTTCCCTTCCCCTTCCACTCCTCCCATGATGGATGCAATGGAGGTTTTGCTGAATTCAGTTCACATTTCCGGCGATGGATGGATGGATGCTATGAGCGTCCCCTTTGTAACGCGGCGGTGACATGTGCGCCACCAGGCTCGTAAAAAAAATTTCAGAACTTTTCATTTTTCCACCCTCTCTCTTTAAGTTGTCCTCATGTCTTTTAAATCTACTTCAATTAAATCGATCACATTATACCTAAAACGTAAATTCATAGCCCAGTTCTCTGCCCCTTATGGCAGAAAGTCCTTATTTCTTCCCTATAATTATTTCTGTCCGTTCTCTCTGGTCTTCTGCCACCAGTATTCTAACCGTCTCTTACTTATTTCATTCGCGGATATGTTCAGCTTTCCATTGCTCTCCCTAAAACCCAAGGCTTCATGTATACGGTAGTGCCCAAACGTACACCTGGGTGGATATTTCCGCATTCAATCAGAACATGCTCCGTCGTTTCCCTATCTTCCTCGCAGCATGTGCATTGTTCTTCTTCTTTACTGAGTTTCGCTTTATAACTACGCATTCTAAGGCAGCCCGATCTCGCTTCAAACAGTAAAGCGATGGATGGATGGATGGATATTAGGAGCGTCCCCTTTATAATGGGGCGGTGGCCGGGCCACCAAGCTCTAGCTTTATTTCTTTTTCGTTTACAACCATTTCTTTTCCCGAATCACACATATTTTCACAACTAATTTTTTTCCTCGTCTATTTATTTTATCTATTATCGTTCTGCTGTGATGTAACAATCTTACCCGAACTCGCCCTGCAATCGCCCTGCTCTAGCGCCACCTGTTGGGACCCTTTATTACCGTCGGTTTAAGTCCGGCTACAGAGCTGCGGCTCCTATTCGCTTGTTTTACCGCGTAGCATCTGTTGGACGCCATTTCTACAGCGTTGATTCTTCATTTATTAGCGTAAAAACCAGTCCAATGCGCATTCGTAATTAAATGAACGCTGCGGCTCACGGTTATGTACATATACTTTGCCTCAAACAGGCCCGAAGTTTCCTTTGCGCTGTGGATTGTTTATGTGTATGACCCTGTTCTATCAGTGCTCGCACCTAGCTTGGTTTTTAGCCGGCCGGTTGAATCAGTTTTGGCCGGGCAGTTGAGTCGAGTGACATACAGAGAGACATACAGAAAGACAGACAAGATTTTTCTCGTTTAGGTATAGTCCAAGAAAGACTATCGTCTTTAAATGTCAAAATTTCATTGAACGCTTGATTCAAACAAAACATTAACAAACTTTGGTGAGTATTAGTACCAGCGTCTGTTCTTTGTTGTACAAGAAATCAGGTCTGCACGCTATAGCAACGTCGGTAAATGAAACAGCAACGTGCGCAAGAGAGAAAGGGAGGGAGGGCGTCTCCACTGAAATGGGGAACAGAAACAGTACGCGGCTTTTGTCTGGTTAATATGAAATCAATTGTCTCTGTTTCATAAGAATTATCATTACACACAGGCAGACACCAAGCAAGCAAGCAGCAGTGTCGGCAATATTTCGTCCCGTGCCAAAAGTATATCCTATTCAACTTAGCGTCGTCACGCGAATTTACCGCTGTAGTGTTTCTTCCCTTGTTCGCGACATAACACGGCGCAAGAGATATCGATCTTCGCTGCAACACCCGACTAAGAGTGCTCCTTTTTTTTTTCTTTTTTGTCGCCAGAAGGTGTGCGTGTCATTCAGTTCCACGCTACCCGCATAGCAGGGCAACGGGAAATAAAATAAAAATATGCAATAAGTATAACAAGAAAAGGAAATACGCGCACCTTAGTGATAACCGCCAGAAAGGATAAGAAAATTAGAAATCTCTCACACTGCAGACGCATTGGAGTCAGTGGCCTCAGTGGCGGTGATTAACGACTCTGTGCACGCCATGGGCCAATTTGCGCTCGCGCTACCGAACGATCGCGCTCTCTGAAGGCATGGCAGCGTTCGGCAGTTTTTCTCGTGATCACTTTGTGGTCCTTCCCGGCTTTTACTCTTTTCTTTCTTGTCTTTTTCTTTTTGCACACCGCAGTTTAGTCTAATTGCATGCGGAGGTATATACGCAAACTGCTCGCTGAAAACGATCGGTTTGTGAAGAGGGTACGCCGGATGAGTCTTGGCAAATGATATATGGCCTGTTTCGCGGTATCCACCCGTTACCTTCATCACCGCATAAGTCGCACCGCACGCTTATTAGGCAAGTGAGCCGCAGGCACTCGGAATCGGTGTGCACAAGTGTGAGGTGAAGTGCCACGTGCGCGCGCTGAACGCTGATTTACATCGCTGGTTCTTATATTTGTTTTTATATCTCGTTAAAAACGGGTGGCGGCTGGCGCGATCGTCACCGCACTACCGCCAATGTGTTGTCTAAACTGTACCTAATTAGAAGGAAATAAGGATTATCACTCGACTCGGCCTCCTCAACCAGCTATTAACGCGACATACCGCTACTTATTTTCCACGAGTTTAAAACTAGACACCCGAGTGCCGCCTGTCCCAAGGCCTCTGCTAAAAAGCACCTCCCGCAGTTAACGCATGCGCGGGAGTATAACATACAATATAGATGCGAGAAAAATGTCTCAGCATTACAAATTGAAGTCGGGGGTTAAATGCCGTTCAGCTGAGTCCCGAACAAGGTTTTTTACCAGTTCAGTTTCATTAGCGTGCAACTGGATCAAAGTATACATAGTTTACCCCATATCGTCCACCCTCCACAACGCACGCCCCTCTTCGCCTCCGGCTACACCGCGTGCGCTCTCTCTCTCTCTAACACACACACACACTCACACGCAAGCACGCACGCACGCACACATGACGGGGATATTACTTGAGACCGTCGGGTAAGTGAGATAGAGTTAAGTTCAGGGAATGTTTCACTCGGTGAAAATGGATGACCGGTGAAGCGGTAGCACATCACACAGTTTTAGACATTGGACGCATATGTTAGTTTTCATCATTTGGCAATGGTAGCAATTATAGGTTTGTGATCGCTGTGGCACACACTGACTGGTTCGGTCACTAACCCAGATAGATTGTTGGACGACCTTAAGTAGTTTAAGAAAATATGTTGGTGTGCTTCAATTGAACAATAACTCTTATGGCACAGACTGAGTGAACAATGTCTTGTATAGTTTCGAAGCGTTCACATTGAAGTCTCCAATGGCAATTGCAGGGTAGTGTCATGATTAAACCATAAAGACAGGGTAAATATGAATTCCTTATTGTCGCATTTCTGTGCCTGGAGACATTAGAACTAGTACTGCCACGCAGAGCTAACATGCAAGTAAACGAGGTAGACTGCACTGCCTTGGGATGTCGCAGGTGACGAATAAATCTCGGGACGCGAGTCATATTCGTACAGTCTCGTGACCAAGCGAGACGCATGGTCAGACTGCACTTACTTGGGGTCGTTCCACAATACATGTTACCTCAGCCATACAGACCTTCGCTCTGCAATTAATTAATATCTGAGGTTTTACGTCCCAATTAAATCCACGATATGACTCCGAGGGAGGCCGTAGTGGAAGGCTCCGGAAATTTCGACAACATGGCGTACTTATCGTGCAGTGACATCGTACAGTACACAGGCCTCAACATTTCGCCTCCATGGAAACGCAGCCGCTGCAGTCGAGATTTGGTCCCGCGACCGTCGGATCAGCAGCCGAGTACCATAGCCACTAGACCATAGCGGCGTGGCCAGCTTCGCTGTGTATGGCTGGGGTTACTTGTAGTTTTGTGTATTTACATGTGTTTACATGTACTTACACGTACTTACACATGTATTTACTTACGCGTACTTCCATGTACGAGCAATTATTTTGATTTCGTTTAATTTACGCTAGAACCTGCAGTTGTATTCAAACGGAAGTATGGCGCATAATAAGTAAATATTTGGATTTCTTTTTTTTGTACAGAAGGCGAAGCGATTTTATCCTATAACCTTCACTATAAAACTCGCGGAAGTCTCTCTCTCACATCATTTTATTCTAACCTTTCTATCTCCCCTTCGCATTCCGCCGATGCAGGGTAGCAAACCGGAAATGCTATTCTAGTTAAGCTCTCTGCTTTCCACACATCTCTAATCTCTCTCTCTCTCTCTCTCTCTCCCGCAGAAGTTCGCTTACTATGGGCTCCATTGCTAAAGCATGTTTCTTCTGATTAGTCGTAGAAGACATGAGTAATTTGCACTAGCTTTCTCTGATTTTAAACGAAACATTGCAGCGTTCTTACTCAGCATATAAGCACCACCGGTTCATAAAATTGTGCTTGTATCTTCTGAGGCAGCGTAATACGGTACGTGAAGTCAATGATGCGTGATGGAAGGCCTTCTCAGTGACAATCGCCGCAAAACTCACGTTTAAATACAGTTTACTCTTTTTAAACATGCTATTTTGGCTGCTAAATGTTGTGACCGCGTGTCACAGGCACGAGAGCCACGAGAGTTCGCTTTTGCGCATCATGTCCAACGCCGCTGTACTCTATCTTAGGAAGCCACGGGCTGCTTTAATGCCAAGAATCACCCATGTAACAACGTCGCCGGCCCACGCTAAAACCACGCCACCTATGTCGCTGGTGTCAGTCACGAACTCGTTTAAAATATGAGCGAAATAAGTGAATGCAGTCATGAAAACAAAGTCACTGCAGTATACAAGCAAGGCATGAGAGCTTTCCACGTCACTTGGGTCAAGTCAGACTGCTAAGCGATCCGTTGTGAAATCAACCTTTGTTATCTCGTAGCAGCACTATTGTGAATAAAGGGACTGGATTTGTCAAGATCCGTCAATGTTGTGCAGTACATTAGCTCTAATGCCAGGCCCTTCAAAACAGCGGCGTGTCTTGGATTTATTATTCAGTTACCTGCCAGACACTGGCCTGATCAGAACACTTTGAAGCTTTAGGGAATCAAATTTCGAGCAGAAAATTCAATTCACAACTGCCATCTCGCCTGTAAATACTATATATATATATATATATATATATATATATATATATATATATATATATATATATATATATATATATAATGTTCACTTGGGCGTTTCACATTTATTTTTATTTTCTTTATTTTTCTTTCCCTTTCCTCTTGAATATTTAAATTTATTTAAATTCATTTTCTCCATTCCTATGCAGCGTAGCATTCCAGCCGTAATATACACACGCCACCAAAAATCTCTATTTTTGCCGGGAAAACTTCAGCAAAACGTTTTACGCCTCCAAAAGCAAGCTCTATAATAAGATCAGTAGTCCTTAAAATAAATATCACTTAGCAAGTGTAAGGCAAGGAGACATACGACTCCAATGCCTATCATTTTATTTTTTTCAATATACAAGAGATATCATACGGCTTAGTTAGTGTCAAATTAACGAAGGTAAGCATCCTCGCTTATGCCTCCAATGTGGAATTCAGTACGCAATATGCACAGCCCGAACACATTCATTATGTGCCAGTGGTAACGTAAGCGACTACGTGATGGACAAGCTTTAACTGCACATTCAAAGCGAATTCTCAATACTTTTGAACTCGAAGTTAAACTCGAATAGAAAGTGAAAGAATTTCGAGCTAGAGTGCTGTCGCGCGCATTGTCTGACTAATTTGACCTATAAAAACGCGAGGTACTTGCGTTCTTTTTTTTTTTTTTGGCTCTGATTGTTCGTATTCACAAGCAAGGAACATCAGGATGAAGGGAAACTCTTCATGCTTTTTGGTTTGCTCACAACTACGCATGTCCGTTGTCCAGTAAACGGGCAAGTAGAGTGCCTGAAAACATTGGCGTTCACAATGGGGAATATAATTGTGCGGCACATTGTAGAAATTCTTGTCGAAGTACTTGCGGAACACAAGAAAGATCGCTCGTTCTTCTTTTTTTTTTTTTTGCACTTAGCGGATAACGTTTTTTCGTTTTTCACTAAACAGCGTCTCATATATTGCTTGCTACTAACAGATACGAAGCGTATACGTTTTCTACATGTACAGTTCATTTTGACAGACACGGCAGCTGCAACACGACTATGGCGCATGGAAACTCGTGCTTGCACGTCTTTTGTACCCGACTGCGAAAAAGACACTCTCATTCTATCTACCAAATTACTAATCGTACATGAAATTCAAGGAGAAGATATCCAATTACGACACGTCACATATCTGTACCTGACTCTCCCTGATTCAAGAATAAAAATTGAACTTGAAACAAAGCGCACGTTGATATACAAGCTTCGCGACTTCCAGCTCGACGCCTGTTCCCGCGAGACGCACACGACAACCGGGTCGAAATAGAAACGAGCGCATTTAAGGAGCCTTCGCGCACACACCATTTGTACGACGGCTTTCGAATCGCTAAAAACAGACGGCGTCTACTTTCTTGCACGAGGACACGGAGTGCCATCAGGTGCTGCCTGCCTTCTTGATGCGAACTAAGCAAAAGGAAGAAGTAAAACGTGCCACCATCATAATTGCGAAGTCGCGACTACGTTCACAACACTCCGCTAGCACGCTCGAGCTAGACCGAAACACTCTCGACAGAGGCAGCTACACCTCGCAGCAACAGCTATCGCACTCCTCGAAAGCGTGTTAAAAACAGACACACTCATAGAATAACGTCACTGGCAGGGACACGCATCGTACCTTCCTCCTCCTCATCCCTCGTCTCTCAGTCTCTCTTAGTTTCGTCTAGGTGCCGGGTAGAAGCGGCACTGGATTGTTTCTGATATACATATAGAGGTAACACGGCGGAGTCAGACGAGCAGGTGCAATCTTCCCGGCTGCCGCGTGCGGAGCTGTGGAAAAGAACTTTTTTTTTCTTGTTTGTCTCACTTTTTCTTTTACCGAAAGCTTGTATCACGCTCTTCATTGGAAGCGCTGGCAATCTATCTTTTCTTCCTCTTCTTCGACGGCTCGCTCCCATCTTTCGGATCTTTATTGAGTGTGTGCGTATGTATACAGTTATAGTCGCCCGCAAGCGCTTCGTGCTGCGCCGGTGCTCGCTCAGCCCACGCACGCTTAAATACGCGCAGATCCGCGGCCACCGCCAGGAGCGCGATAAGAGCGTCCCGTTACACAACAGTCTGCGCAGCGCAGGAATTGGGTCCTCCCCTGGACACGGGTGCTGCAAAAGAGGCATTGTGGGCAAAAGGAAGAAAGCTGATCTAATACCCGTCTGTGAGGTAATAGAAAGAAAGAAAGAAAGAAAGAAAGAAAGAAAGAAAGAAAGAAAGAAAGAAAGAAAGAAAGAAAGAAAGAAAGAAAGAAAGAAAGAAAGAACGAACACGAAGAGGCAGTAGCGCGCGTACGCTCCTGCTAACATATTTAAAAAAGGAAAATGTCAATGTAGAGCCATATGCGTTTCATACGGGAACATTTAGACACCGGGAAGGTAGTTAATTAGCACGTGTAAAGCGTTTATGAGGCTGGCTGAAGGGAGAGCAATTAAATTTTACCAGCTGCCATATGCAGCCTATGCCGACACCCTGGGGTGTTTCAGAGAGAAATTAATCATCTCACCAGAGGTTAGCTTTTCCAGTTAGCAGGCTTTTAGTAGTCTTGTTTACAGTTTGTGGGTATAAAAAAAAAAGAGCGGGAAATAGGAGGCTTAAATAATTAGAGAGTATGTACCATAGGTGATAATGAATAATGAGCATTTCTATGAAATAAAATTACGAAATTTTAAAGAAAGGGGTGTAATCACGGTCATCAGAGAAATAAATGACGGTACACGGAGTTTAACGTACCGCCACCCTGAGCGATAAAGCACTGTGCAAGAACAGAAGAAAGAGAGTGAAAGCAATAGGATGCCACGCACCTTTACGTTCAAGAACATGGTGGTCTCTCAGTTTATTGAAATGGTGAATAGGAGAGGTTGGTGCCTTTAGTACGGCAGCGGCTACTTCTCGCTCAGCGATGTCAACAAAAGTTCAATAAAGAAATTAGAAAAGAAAAGGAAGAAACAAGATTTTCACAATACATGCACGTTATAAACACTAAAGGAGTCGACGCTATATACTGTTCGACAGTGCATGGGTTAGAGTTCCGTGCCGGCGTTCACGTTAAAACACTTGGTGCACGCGTGTGCACATGTAATTCGAATAGTTGATATGTTGTTGGCTGACTGAAAAATTCATGCCGGCATGTAATTTGAAATGTTCTGTGGTTTTACTTGCCAAAACCACGATATGATTATGCGAGGCTGAACAGAGGGGTGTACTTAGCATCTATTTTAATTTTTTTTTTATTGTCCACAACAGGGTATTTATAGAGAATGTACTGAACATTCAAGCAGAATATTCTTTTTCACGTCGCTCCCATAGAAATGCAGCCACAGGCTCCCCATAGAAGAGGACGTCCAACCGCAGTTTCTCAGGACCTAAATAAAGTTCTGTGCCGGCCTGCCTGCCTCACTGATAACCATGCCCATGTCCTCGTGCATGGTAGCTCCACACTTCTGTCGCCAAGATTCCACGCCACGTGTGCCTATGCCTGATGATTAGCCTTCCCTCTTCGGGAGATGAAATCATTGGACGTACAGAATGAATTACATGACGCCATGATGGTCGACGTGCTCGTTTCCTATGCTGAAAAACTATTTACTGAGCCACCATGCTTTGGTTTCGTCTTGCTAAACATGTTCAGGCGCAAAAAGAAGCGAGGAAAAGAGCAGAACCAGGAAAGATATAGATAAACGCCAGTCTTTCCTAGTTCTGCTCTTTTCCTAGTTTCTTTCTGCGCCTGAACATGTTTAGCAAGCTAATAATAATAATAATAATAATAATAATAATAATAATAATAATAATAATAATAATAATAATAATAATAATAATAATAATAATAATAATAATAATAATAATTTTATTTCCGTCTACGATCGAGGAGACTGCGGGTAAAAGTTGCCTGAAACACAAGCAACTTGACAGAGGCCTGCAGCCACCTCTATAGTGCAGGCAGCGATGGCACACATTCACAAAAAGAAAAGAAAATCATATCGAATCATATATTCAGAAATACAAATATGTCGAAAAAAAAAAGATTATACAATTTCATACAAAAAACAGCCACATTTAGTAAGAATGAAGAAAGCAATATTTTACACTCATTTACTATGTGAGCATGGATTGATGAAAGGCTCGCGCAGTGTTCGCGCAGAAGTTATTTGGAATTGAATGTGTAATTTGTGAAATGAATTTAAAAGGGTCGCCAATATGCCCCAAAACAAGTGCTTTTTGGTTTCGTCGTTTCCACCGGGGTATGTTTGACAAGGTGCGTGCGTGTTAGTGCCGTTTGTATGTGCGCGTGCGTGTAGGTGCAATTTTATACAAGCGCATGTGTGCAGTGTGTGAGTGTGTATGCACCTGTCTGGGCTGTATGTAACTGTACGTGCGTCTGCGTGAGCGAGAGAAAAAGAGAGAGCGGGAGAGAGCAGTAAAAGTTAACTACTGCTATTTGCCTACCGATACAATCAGAGTAACGCCAGTGTGATGTGAGCCTTTCACCACACCTTTAGTATAGCTATGCACAAACTAACGGAACACACCACTGTAAAATAAAACGGGCAATAAAACACAGTGCAGACAGTCTCGGGAGGTCGTATCCCGCAGATATAGTTTGATGTTCTCTTGTAGCGCGCAGTACATTGATGACACTGCCATGGTTCAAGACTATCGCATAGCTAGAATCGTGGCGCCATACTTTGTGAAAGGTACTTTGCAATTGCGTCACGACACAGAATACCGACACAATGAGTATTTAAGATCATACGCTGTTTACTGGCGGAATAAATGCACCCGATGCGGTACTTGTCATATTTATCTTAATATGTTTCGGTGCATTTGTTAGCTCATTTATAGCTTAACTATTCGGCTTGCTGAAAGTCTTCATTAGCTGCACTTGCTTGCACATTTATTTATTTATTTATTTATTTATTTATTTATTTATTTATTTATTTATTTATTCATAAAATAATGTATCTTGTCACCCATTGCAGGATTAAAAGTTCTTTGTCTGTCTGTCTGCCTGTCATCCATTGCAGGGGGTAGCTTTTACAACAATGATATCACAGCCAATATTGTTCTGCTCATTCAAGGTGAACCAGCTTTCCTTTGCCAACTGTTTGCTATCATCAGCGGCTCTCGTCTCTTCGGTAGAAGCTTCCAAAACAATATGCCCTAGGATGGCGTGGTTGTGAGAGATTGCGAAGATAACCCATGTTCGGCGTCATACTAAATCTCATAATTCTTAGTATACATATTTGCAAAGATATGCATTGCCGTTCTAGACAAGATGCCTTTTTTACAGTGACATATGCTTTACAAAGTATTTTCGCTGGAACAGCAATGATTTCATGACAAGTGTCAGAAACATTTTTAGATGCGAAGCATCTGTTGCTCGAGGCTATGTCCGTTGTCCGTTGGCGTCCGTACCTCCACTGCGAATGCGCAACAGCTGGCCGAAGTTCGCAAGGCAACGATGACGCAGGCAGCGTCTGCTAGCCAGATTCTTGACTGAAAAAACCGACTGCTCGCGCTGCACAACCGTTCACCGGCCACCCCATATGTATGGGCACTGTATCTTGTGCTGCAATGTAGTGCCAGTGGGAGATTTGTCTTGTGCATAGTTGAACCACAAGTATTCGCAGCGTGCGCGTTAAGCAAAAGTAATCCGGAACTCGGCACGATCTACGACGTGGGAGCGCAGGAACCTCATAAAAACTGGGAGCATAAACGACAACGCGTGTGTAAATATACACACGCGTTGTCACCCATTTACGTGCATGAGTGGGCAATGTCACGGGTGATTTACGGTAACACCGAACCATCCCCAGTTTTTCGCCCACTCGTCGTGGTTCACTTCGTGGGGACGCTTGAATTTTTTGAAGCATAAATAAAGCAAACGAGTAGGAATAAGCGACGATTGGCTTGATTTTGCTGTACTTTCAACAGCTCACTCACACATATATTTTACGTAACGTTACAGGGGTTTAGACGCTTCGGTCTTCGCGATCTCCATTGTCGTCAACCTCGCCATTTCGGGATCGACATCGGATGAGAAAGTAAAGATCGGAGCCTCATTCTCTGCGGTGTGCGAATATCAAAATTTTCGCATATGAATTGAATACTATAAAGGAGATATAACAGAGATTCTTCATTACAGTACCAATATCTGAAGCTTAAGATATTGAATCGAATATATTATACCAAAACACAAATGCGCCTTCAGTAATAATATTTCTCCTAACTCATAATTATTTGAAGATAACACGGCAATAAACTGCCAACGCCAAATATATTGCAATAAGAACGCACTGTCTTGACTAACACCTCGTAAGGCAACTCATAACAAATACTTACGGCTGTCACACAGGAATATTAGTTGTTCCACATGATCAGCAACCTTGTGCAGGATCTCTTCGGTATTGTGCATTGCGAAGAGGTCCTATACACTTGCCCCTTTCAACGGCAGGGCAGCACGTTCTGACTTCCCGTTAAAAGAGTGCAGTACACCATCATGCGCCCCAAAAGCGCTGCCGACCATGTAGTTGAAGATGGTTATCGTGATGGCGCATGTTCTCGACAAGTCTTAAGTACTGGCTTGGTCGTCGTTGCCTGCCTGCCGTTGCCTGCACTAACTGATGCTTCCCCACATGGGCATTGTCCGTCTCAACAGCAAGCGCAAACGCGGAAGATCAATCATTTTGGGCAAGACGAGTGAATCGTGCATTGCACGAATATTCGAAGCATTCGAATATTCGCATACCCATACTCATTAACATGAAAAACGAAAGAAGAAAGAATTCGTGCCAGTACTTCTAGCGCGTGCCGTCAAAAATAGCCTTAATTATTACTGTTATTTCGTATACGCGCCAGATTAGCTCAATAACATTTTCTGAAGCGCGCTATGTTAAGCCTCTGGCTTCTTTGCAGCGAAATCTCGTTGGTAGGATTTTCACAGAAGCCCTGAAATAAAACTTATAATCTAAAAACTGTATCTACAATATCAAAATACATTGCGCCTATAGGTGCTAGCAGCAAATAAAAAACACGAATTATCCCGAAAGACGTATTAAGCGGGGATCGTATCAAAGAGACTTCACTTAACGCAATGAATATTATCATTACCCGTAAATAGTTGTATAGGCTTCAAAGCAGACGCCGTAAAAACCTGTGATGTCGCGCATGTAAGTGGGAATAACCTCACGGTGGCGTTGTCACCTGTATATCTCTACCTGTTTTCTTTAAGCTTAGAAGCGTATTATCCTTGCGATGGTAGAGTTTTCGGCACAAAGAAGACGTGTATATGGGCACGAACCTCTCCTTAAATTACATTTATTAAAAAAAAACGTGACTTGCTAATACAGCAGGGATCCTTGCTCCCTTTAATACTGTTCTACAACGGAATTCCAAAAAAAAAAAAAGAAGGGGGAGGGGGGAAGAAGATTTATTTTTCCATTGCACAAGAACAGCTGCATTTGCCAGGAGTGTTTGTTTATTTGTTTATAAAAGAAAACACAGCGTGAACGCGTGATTCCCTGCCTTAAACATGAACCGCTTTTATATCTTCTAGAGTGCTGTATTAGTCGAGCATAGATGTTATCGTACCTTGCAATTTCGCATTATGTCCGTTGCTCTATGTGTTGTATTTGCCACCTGTATTGCTTTTATGTGCTTTCCCCGTACCAAAACGTCCATTCGGCGTTGTAGGTATTTCAACAAGTGACTGAATGAATGAAGCAGAAATACAGATACGCATTGTATCTGTGTTTCTCTCTGCCTGGCTAAGGTGTCAGATATAAACGATACAACTTCCCATTTTCAAGCGTAGGCCATCGCACGTTGAACAGTTATGAAGTTCGGTCACACAGTCAAGCAGCAGTCAACAATGTAATAAAACAATCAGACTTTTTGCGATTGCTGCACTTTTGACGCAGGTATTTATTTATTGCACCTCGCGACAGCATGAAACAAGATGGATATGACGTTAGCTAATGTATCTGCGTTGCGATTTTGTGGTGGTTCAAACTAGCCGCCGCCAGACAGGAGCGCGCACGTACCGCCATCTCCTGCACAAAGTCAAAGGTGGCGGCTGGCGGCTCGGCGCGTTCGGCATGTGGCGCCTCCGTGGCTTCACCGGCTTGCGCTTCACTCTCGGAAGCCACGCACCGCGCGCAGCTGCCGCCTGCCAGCACGCAAAATCACGGAGGCCGCACGCTGCGTCTCCACTTTCTAAATAACGTCGCTGGGTGCCGCCACACGGAATAGCTGAGAATGTGTTTACGCGCTCCATTAAGTAGCGCAAACATTTAATTAGTTATGTCATTCGAAGATCTGCCAGCAGCGTTGTAGGTTCCCAGCTTTGGTGTGGCGCTTCTCAGCATGAGAGCGCGGCTTCAGCCACTTCACTTGCTGGCGGCGGTTAACTGCCGCATTTAAGTGGGGACGGAATTCGATCACTCTAACGAAATGCAAGAATACCCTGCACTTGATTTCAGGGCACGTTAAGGCCACTTACAGATGCCCGAACCACAACAACAACGAACAGCATGTTAAGGTAGCTTAGGTACCTGGTCAAACTTGGTCTAAGTCTGTCACTGTGGTGTGTGTGCCGCATGATGAAATCGTGGTTTTGGCACTCTGTACGGGCTTCAACTGCAAGAATATTCTCGTCGTAAGGCGGACTTGTCCTGGAGCGGGCTCGATATTACAGCGAAACTTTCGTTCTGGTTACGAAGTTTTAGCTTCAGTTGTAGGCTCGTGCGCTATAACCGCTGATGAGACTATTTCACCGCATTAAAACGAATTGGAGTCATACTGGCCTTCGTTCTTGAGGTGTCTCCCGCTGGATATAAATACGCACGCTGAAAGAAGAAATTTTTCTTTTCACTCATTAGTTTTTGTGCACTCCACTTGCGCATTAATCCCTTCATCAGCTGGGTGCGAAAGCAACCTTTTTTAATTTTACCATATGTGCCGTGAACGAACATTTTAGTTCTTTCCTATGTATGTACGTGCCCACGGGACTTCAGTGTTGATATATTTGTTTACGGAATGTGTACTTCTCGTGGAGACTACATGCTCAGCGTATTCATCAGCGTCCGACAGTTTAGAAGGGCTGGTTCAAACAAGAAATTGGAGCTGACATGCGGAAATGTGTTTGTTTATAAAAAAGGTAATTAGCATGCAACGTACTGTATCTAATAGGAAAGTCGGTATGTAAACGAACCATTCCCTTGTTTGTTTTTCGGTTGTGTAATCGTTCGTTTTGTTTGGCCTTGTTTGCCTGATGTATTGCTCTGCTGGGAACCATTATTCGGCATTGAATATTATTTTTCCCTGGAGACACCGAAAATCACTTCGTTGTGCGTTCTCTCAGGCAAAACAATGCCATCTCGCCACTTCAGCTCAAGCAATTCACACGCGGTTTTGGCAGAAGCAAGGAAACTGTCACTCCAGTTCATCGGTTGTACAGGCCACGTATTTTTAGATCTCTCTTTTTCGAGGGTTGTTCGCAAAATCGTTCGACTGCGTCTATTTCGCTGGACACCTTATATTTTATGAATTTGACACATTCAGAAATGCTGTATGGCTGCCACTTCCATCTGACACGGACTTTATCCGTGCTCCAACTTCCGGGACATTATGACCGCATGTCCCAAAACCACGTTTTGATTATGAGAGACGTCGTAATGGAGGGCTCCGTAAATTTCGAGCACCTGGGGTTCTTTAACGTGCGCTGACATCGCACAGTACACGGGCCTCAACATTTCGCCTCCATCGAAATGCATACGCAGCAGTCCGGGATTCGATTCGGCGACCCTCGGATCAGCAGCCACCACAGCCGCCACACCAGCGTGACAGGGCTGATCCCTAAACATGTGTCGCCTATGTGACACCTTTATCTAGAAATCGATTTCGCCGTCGTCCTGACCGCGTTTCGGTCGCTTGCACGCACCAATCCCAGAGTAAGGACCTATTTTGCTGTGACCGTCACCGGGGTGGAAGTGTCAATCAGCTTGGGATAACAATTGAGCGGCTACGACCTCGGGAACAAAAATGAGAGCGTGGTGCTGTTACTCTAGTTTGGAGAGCCGTAATACGTCTATTATACACTAGGGCCTACCTACGCGAGCCTGGCTTGTTGCAGCAGGCTAGGTTGTGACCCATGATCGTACAAACATGAGACATATTCTTACGAACTTCGGTTTCATTCTCCTCATGCCCCTCAGAACGTGAGTGCCTTACATTTTGTTTAGCTTTCATCCTGCTTTCTTATTTTAGAGCGTTTCACGCAATTTTACGTGCACATCAAGTTCGAAATTAGGTGCGGCTATTGAACATCTAAATGAGCTTAATGTAATCATGGCCTGTGGGATTCTTTTTTATTCAAATGTGGAAACATGATTCTGTAACCGTAGGTATCTTAGTGGAAGTTTTTAGCTTGACATGGGAGGATACGAACGCATAACTAACATGATTGATAGCTCATGGCGTCAGTGACATGATATGCTCGGCAGTTGTATCACAATCAACGGTACATGCGGGTACAAGCCAGATGTGGTTGAATGTTAACCAAATACATTCGAAATTTACGTTTGTTAGGAGATAGCCAGGTACTTCTAGAAAAGGTGGCTGTAAATATAGCTAGCAAGAATACATTTGTCACGCCGGTAGACCATACGTCTACACACTTCAACTCACAATCGCCTGGACTCAAACATGCTACTTTCTCAAAGTGTAGGGGAAGAGAAGGGCCCCCTCTTGAGCTTGCGTAGCCCAATTGTAAATAGAGAAAGAAAGATCATTTTTCGAACTCACAAGGATCCTAGCCTATGACTTCAAGTATCATAGGCTAGCGCAGGAACGTCACATAAGGGAATATTACGATATCTACAGTTCTTTTTTAATCTACATTTGTTCACAATTTGTGGGCCCCTCACGCCTGTTTGAGAATGGAGAAGCTTGGATGCTGTCACACTAAGGGGGAAGGGGTGGACACTGTTATGTCGCAATAGCCAGAAAAGCTAGAATTTAAATCGTTCTTTTCCCGGAACCCGTGATTGCCCTATGCACAAGTTAAACGTAATGCAGCGAGACACTGTATATATAAGAGAAGGCGCCAAAGAGAAAGAAAAAAGAAAAGAAAACGTGACAATATGCGAGTGGACATGACATTGTTTCAACCCCAACCTTCGTGCGAGTTGTTTTGATCGAATGCTTTCATGAAATTCACGTTAAAATTAAGAAAATACGAAAACATATCCTAGTTTTGTAGAAGATGGAAGAGCAGTGTTAAATAAATCAAGCAAAAATTACGCAGAAATTCAAGACCCTTTGGGAGGTCTATTGTAAGATTACCCCATCGTACTTCAAGAATGAAAAAGGACATGTTGAGCTAGCTGGTTCATTTCTTGAAGGAATAGTTATGGCATTAAATCGACGAGTGTGTGTTTTCTCTTCTCTGTGTCCCGTCGATTTAACGCCATGGCTATTTCTTTAATAATGGAAGATGCGACTGTAACGGATCGTGATGACGAAAGAACGTCCTTACTGAACGCAATTTTCTCGCCACGGTAGGGCTCAGACTTTACCTTCGTCAAATTTATCGAGGAAGCTGTGTTTTTGGAACATCACTGAACTGCTGCAACATTATGTGCCAATTTGTCAGGTTTTATGTGTCGAAACTGAGATATTATTGCGAAGCACGCCGGACTAACGATTAACCTAGACCATGGGGGTTTTTTGGATGTGCACCTAACTCCAGGTACACGGGAGACCTCGACTTTTGCCCTCAATGAAATGTGACTGCCGTGGTCTTGAGTCGAGTCTGTGTCCTCGTGCTTACCAGCGCGACATCTTACGTCTGCGTTTTTCAGACATGGATGTGTCGGGATGTGTCACAACGTATGACCCGTCACAACGTACTACCCGTGCGGATTGCACAACGATGCACAGGAAAAAAATAATACACGAGAATGTTAGAAATTGCACAAAGGTTTTCCTCGACAGTGCCACAGCTGCAGTTACGAAGCACTGTGGCCTGCGTCATCTCGTGTCCCCTTGCCACTCTTGGTACGCTTCACCACATGACACTGCGACAGAGCTGGCTTCGCCGCGGTACATTATTGTCATGCGGCAAAGCTGTGGCAAAATTGGCTTTGCCGTAGCACAGTTGTGGCATGCGGAGAAGCCTACCCAAAGAAAACCTTTCTTTCTTTCTTTCTTTCTTTCTTTCTTTCTTTCTTTCTTTCTTTCTTTCTTTCTTTCTTGTGGTCGCAAACCACGAACCTCGCAAAGTGGCTTCGCGGACCTCCATTTGAGAACCCTTTCCCTACACGCTAAGCTTCTACGAAGTCACTGCAACAAGATGATTCGCTGCTTTCTGGAATTTAGTTGTAACGTAGCTGGAACACAACCAGGATTCTATTTCGAGTGTGGTGACGGGATGAGCCCAGTTCCCTGTACGTATGTGCGTGCGTGTATTTGTGCGTGGGCGCGTGACCTACATGCAAAGTATAAGGTTTATATGTGTAGACTATACGTTACTCCTCACACCATAAGCACCCGGCTAGGCCTACGCAACCAACAATTTCATTTAAAAGTGTACGTACATTGTTGAGACGTGGTATCTTCTGTACTTATTTTCCCGCACTAGTCCCAAAAAGACACCTTACAGATCGCCGTTGTTCACAGTAGTACAGTAGTCGTACAGTTTCTTCCTATTACTTTGCTTTTTTTTTTGGGGGGGGGGGGGGGGGGGTCAGAAGAGTGCGTAGATTTTCGTGAAGTGTGTCAAGGCAAAAAGAAAAAAGAAAGCTCGTGCTTGTCATTCTACCATTAATTTTGATATCGGATGCATTATGAAACCTTTATTTCTGACCTTGTTTAATCCAGTGTAGCTGCCGTTCCATACATACCGAGGCCGGGCTCAGTGTCTTACGACTCTTTGAACTTTCACCAGCTGCCAGATCTCGACGAATTGTTCGATGGATACGACAAGCGTGCTTGGCCTACGTACGGTACAGGTGAGATTAAATCTGAGGATTCTGAGTATGCCGTCGTCGCAAACATACATATTCAATTGTGATTAGATAAACCGAGGACGTAGATCAATAAAATAAAAAAGAGGGTGCCCATTCTTTGACACTGTGAACGAAGGAAATTACATATCTAGATTACGACAACGTGGCGTCCGTCGGGAGATGTTCTAGGTTGTCTGCGCGTTACATATACTTCTACAGTCAGTGAATCGAACCCTACGTGCATTTTTAAGGACCCTTGTGGTGGCATACGTTCGGACATTCGGGAATTCGTTTCTAAGACCTTTAATGTAGAACGTGGTCTTCGCAGTATGTCGCGCTGATCACATGTTGCTTCCAGCACTAAATGTATTGGATCCTTCCAGAATGTGATCGAGTGCAAGTTCGCTGCGGTTGAGGGATTTTTGATAGCAACTTAGCGACCATATACGCTGGTCAAGGAAATTGCGACACCCGCGAAAAAATTGTATGAGGAAGTGGCTGGCCGATCGCTCGTGTCAGACGTAACACTATACTGTGCGTGTTTCTGTGTGAAGAGCTTAGTGAAAACCTTTTGCATAAGCGAGCCTAACGTGACATGATTGCTTGTAACCTGTATCTTATGAAATATTCGCAAATGGAAGTTACCCGCCACAAATAAATAAGCTATGGTTTCTTGCAGAGGAGCCCACAAAAGTCTTAGTGGACATGCGTATCAACACCTTGGGACCGATGAATGCTGAGGACATGGTGAGTTGATAACTCTTTATTTGAGCAAAAACCTGATCTGCATTCCTTTGCTCTCTGCTTATAACGGCACAGTGTTGCTGCTGTTGATGCGTAACATTGGAAAAGCATGTGTGCAGGCATGATAACTATGTGGCGGTACTTCGCATTACGTTGCATGACCTACAGTACAACACTGGCTCTATCGCACGAGCAAACTACTCACCACAATTCTTATTTTGAAGGGTGGATCTAGCCGACCGGCCAGTCCTTATACAATGCATTCTAGGCAGCAGGTATCACATGTCTTCTCTCTCCGACTCAAACGTGCATTGTAGGACTATGAGATGGACATATTCTTCCGGCAAGCCTGGCGGGATCCAAGGATATCGCTTCGGCGCTTCGGCCACATCGACAATTTGACGGTGAACGGTGCCGCTTTGTTGGGACGAATGTGGAAACCCGACCTGTACTTCGTCAACGCCAAGGAAGTGCGCACTCACTCCGTCACCATGCCCAACCAGCTGCTCAGGTTGTCGCCAGACGGGGACGTGCTCATCAGCATCAGGTGCGCAGTGCTGCTGCCTGAAACATGCGTAGCCTGACACTTACCCTAACGATACGCGCAGGGCGTCCATGTTGTGGAAAGCGGACCGGGAAAGAGGTTATGGAGCTGGTGACCGCACACTATACGTTAGAGTATCCCATTAAATACTCGCTGTAAGTTAGAAGTAAGGCACAGTCGTTCAATCAGGATAATTGTGAAACACAGTTCCGAGACAGAAACGCTCCCATGGACAGTCTAAGAAAACGACGCACGACCTGTAAGCAACGACAAAAAACAATTAGGCCAGCCACCACTGCGTGAATTATGGGTACTCTCAAAAGAGATCAAGGAGTTCTGTAGCCGCATCATTATACGGAAGAAAGTAAATAAGTAAATTGAACACACGGTGCTCCCCCTACAAAGCCGGCGGTTTTTGTGCAACATACGACACAACAGAAGACTTCGTGTTCGTTTCTCCGCCAACATGTGGTACTATTAGCTGACCACGTTATTACGAATGCCTTGTACGGATTCTGATACGTGGTGCATATGGGGAGCTTCGCAACTTGTTTGATTGAAGAGGATTGGTTAGAAAGGCTGTATTAGCAGCCTACGCTCTTTCAATGCAAAACCGCGGCCTCTCTTACCGTGAGTGAAATTAACTTTACTACTATAAAAAAAAAAATTGGCAGCTCCCACGTGCAGTGGGAATCAAGGAAATGCGAAGCACGCATAAGGAACGTAAAATGGATTTGCATTGTTGTCTCGCTATACCGAGTTTAGTACATATGAAGTTAACGAAACGGCCGCAAGAGCACCATGACTGTGGCATGTAAACCATGCCGCTCATACACGTACGTCATGACTCTCACGTTATGACTTGTCATTTACGTTCGTCATGCAGTCGTGTTGTGCCATAGCAATATTGGTATACATCCCTTTAAAGAAACGAGTGGCATGTAGATCATGCCGCTAATGACATGCATGTCACGATTTTCATGTTATGACCTGTCATTTATGATCGTCCTGCAGTCATGTTGTGCCAAACCAATTTTCGTATAGGCTCCGTGCAGTCGAGTTTTCCATGTGCGACATCAGCGCCAGAATGCACTGCCTGGCGGAGAGAAGAGGCAAAATTGGGCAGACTGTGACAGGGAAATACGCGAACGCGATGCGCGTTCAACTCTATAGCAGCAGCGACCGCCCGTCCCACCTTCTTTCGTTTTATTTCCTTTGAGACGCGCGCTCCAAACCTGCGACAAACTGTTCCAAAGGGCAACGCCGCGAGCGTTCGTGTGGTTCGCAGCACGCCCGGAAAGCAGCGAAGAAACGCGCGCGTCGCTGTCGCCTCGGTAGGGTGCCACCATAGCCTCGGTTTCCACCGTGCGCGACTGAGCCGTCCGACGAGACCTACGTAGCGCCCTCTGGTCAGTAGACGGAGCCCATATATCCCATTAACGAAACGGCAGTATAGCGCCAGGACCATGGCATGTATGTAAATCATGCCGGTCATGACACGCGTGTCATGATTCTAATGTTATGACCTGTCATTTACGTTCGTCATGCTGTCGTGTTGTGCCATAGCAATTTTGGTATACATCCCATTAACGAGGCGGTGCAGACGGGTATGCAGAAGACCAGGAGTGTTCCACAGCGCTATAGTCATATCACGCGCAAGCGAGCGAAGTTTTCTTACTGCATCCGTTCTTGACAGTGGGATGGCTTGCAGCACTCCAATTTCGTGGGCACGTTTCGCAGCATTATCTGCGTGCTCGTTGCCGATTATTCCAGAGTGGCCTGGTAGCCACTGAAACGTGATGTCATGGCCTTTGTCGGTTAATTCGTGGTAGAGCTGTCGTGTTTGAAGCACTAATTGGTCTTGCGGCCCGCTACGTAAGGCCGATAAAAGGCACTGAAGGGATGACTTGGAATCTGTAAAGATGGCCCATTTCTGTGGTGGCTCTCCATCGATCACGCAAAGTGCGGTGCGTAGTGCCTCAAGCTCCACGGCTGTCGATGTTGTGCCATGAGACGTCCTGAACAGCACATCTACTGCTTTGGCAGGGAAGGTCACAGCTCCTGCAGATCTGCCTGCTGCTGTTGAGCCATCAGTGCACGTCCTCTGCGATTGCCCTGGGTACTGCTCCCAGCGACAGACTCTCGCCACAGAATTGTCACGCCTTGATGGTCGACCGCTGTCTGAGCAAACCATATTGGAATGCCGGACAGACAGTGTCTCGCAGCAGAAAGCCACGAAGGCTGTGCTCAAGTTTTTGCGCGCAACGGGCCTCGTGAACCGTCTGTGACACATGCCGTGCTTGTGTGTGTGCGCGATTTGACCTCTCTCTTTCTTTATTCTTTTTCCATCTCTTTCTGTCTCCCTTCACCCCTTCCCCAGTGCAGGGTAGCAAACTGGATATTTTCTCTTCCGGTTAACCTCCCTGCCTTCCACCCATCATCTCTCTCTCTCTCTCTCTCTCTCTCTCTCTATCCCATTAACGAAACGCCTGGCATGTAAATCATGCCGCCCATGACATGCATGTTATGCTTTTCATGCTATGACCTGTCATTTATGTTCGTCATGCAGTCATATTGTTGCATACCAATTTTCCTACACATCCCACTAACGGAACGGCAAAGAGAGCACAAAGACCGTGGCATGTAAATCATGTCGCTCATGACATGCATGTCATGATTTTCATGTTATGATCTGTCGTTTACATTCATGATGCAGTCATCTTGTGGTATGCCAATTTTCGTATACGTGCCGTTAACGAAACGCGTGGCGTGTAAATTATGTCGCCCATGACATCCATATCATGATTGTCATGTTGTGACCTGTCAGTCATGTTCGCCATGCAGTCATGTCGTGGCATACCAATTTCCGTATACATCCCATAAACGAAACGGCCAGGAGAGCACCAAGACCGTCGCATGTAAATCATGTCACTCATGACATGCATGTCATGATTTTCGTGTAATGACCTGTCATTTATGTTTGTGATGCAGTCATGTTGTGGCATGCCAATTTGCGTATACGTCCCATTAACGAAACGCGTGGCATGTAAACCATGCCATTCATGACATGCATGTCATGATTTTCATGCTATGACCTGTCATTTATATTCGTCGTGCAGTCATATTGTGCCATACCAAATTTTGTATACACCATTAACGAGATGACCAGGAGAGCACCAAGACTGTGACATGTAAATCATGCCGCTCATGACACGCATGTCATGATTTTCATGTTATGACCTGCCATTTACGTTCGTCAGGTAGTCATGTTGTGCCATACCAATTTTCGCATACATCCCATTAGCGAAACGGCCAGGAGAGCCCTAAGACCGTGGCATGTAAATCATGCCGCTCATGACATGCATATCATGATTTTCATGTTATGACCTGTCATTTGTGTTCGTCATGTAGTCATGATGTGGCATACCAATATTCGTAAACATCCGATTAGCGAAACGGCCAGGAGAGCACCAAGACCATGGCATGTAAATCATGCCGCTCATGACATGCATGTCGTGATTGTCATGTTGTGACCTGTCATTTATGTTCGTCATGTAGTCATGATGTGGCATACCAATATTCGTAAACGTCCGATTAGCGAAACGGCCAGGAGAGCACCAAGACCGTGGCATGTAAATCATGTCGCTCATGACATGCATGTCATGATTTTGATGTTATGACCTGTCATTTATGTTCGTCATGTAGTCATGATGTGGCATACCAATTTTCGTAAACATCCGATTAGCGAAACGGCCTGGAGAGCAGAAAATCGTAGGCGGCTAGATAGATAGATAGATAGATAGATAGATAGATAGATAGATAGATAGATAGATAGATAGATAGATAGATAGATAGATAGATAGATAGATAGATACGCTCAAACTCGCCGAAGTTCGCTAAGAAATGCTTCGCATTTGAAATGCACTGACACAGTGTTTCTTCCTGCTGCCTTTTTGGGTGTTAAAGCGTATGCAAGCAAAATTTACGGCGTGGACAATGACATTCACTTGGCTACTGCTTTCATGTCAGGGCATCCTATTGAAGGAATACACCGAACAAAAGAAAATAACGCTCTTGTACGCGCTTACAAAAAGGGGAAAACGACCTTACGGTCAATACGGAACCTAGAAAACAACTGCACAACTTGCGTAGACTAAATGCGCTTTGTTTTATAGGCCGCTATTTTGGATTATACATTTCCCCCACCATTCCGTATGACGACTGGCGCGAACGTGATGACCAGTTGGAAGCTTTGCAGTGTTATTTTATTTATTCAGTGACGTAGTCGTTACCGCTTTGTCTTCTTCCGGTGTTCCCCTGTATATGCGTAATTAAGTTCACGCTTGTGTGGAGACATTGGCATTACACAGAGATATGTGTTATTATTTTTTTGTTTACTTTGCTCATAAAGAGCAAAGTTCGCATTCACTCATTGTACTTCTTACTACTCGAGTTTTAAAAACGACAGTCAGACCGTGCAATATTAGCGTAAAATATCACAAATATTTATTGAGTTCAATTATTCATTCGTTGTCTCCTGAGTGACCATAAATTTTTGATGCCACGCAGGTTGAGTTTGCGACTATCCTGTTTGATGTTCTTCTACTACTTCCCTTTTGACAAGCAGAGGTGCTTCGCCCAACTTCGCCCATGTGAGTCCCCAAACCTCTGTTTACCCTTTCTTTTTGATTTTCGGAAATGACTCTCGCAGACAAAGCATTGGGGTATCATTGCGATATTGTCTTCATTTCGACCGCACATTTCCTCTTTCGCTGCCAGACATCAACACACTGAGCCAAGTGGAGTTCATTTGGCGTGAAGACGACCCTGTGCATTTGGATCGACCAATACACATGCAGGATTTTAATCTCATAGACATGACGCATGAGAACTACACTATCGAACTTGAGACAGGTACGTGTCGCCATTGAATTGCACATCTTTTTTCGTATCTTGCTCTTTTTTCTTTTGCACTGGATATGCTGAGAACAAGGGAATCAACTTTCTTCTTCTTTCTTAGCATCCGTTTTAGGCGGCCGCGCATTCTGTATCAGGCTATGTCCAATTAATTTAGACCTAATCCAAGTGCCGTATTCTCTCGCCTACTACCGGTTCTAGTTAGCCAGTGTTGGCGATAGTGTTGCGAAGTTAGGGCTAACGTCAGCTAGGGTTTGGCGAATGTTGACTGGATGATGAAAATACAGGTCAACTTTTAGGAAGCATTAGCTGGTGTACTTACATACGTGGGCAAAAGGATATGGTGTGTGATTTACAGTTCTCGCCTAATCAAGGTAAATGATGGTCACTAATGTCGCCTAATGTTGCCTCTCCGGTGTCAAAAGACCATCATTATCTTCAATCAATTTCATTTTAAATGACGGAGTTTTCTACCGAAATTCGAGATTTTTAGGTTTGTACCAAAATTTCGTGTTAAGCGTTTCCAGGAATTAAACTGCGTGTGCTTTCTGGTACCGATGATGCAAGAGCATCGAACAGAGGCAGGCCTCTTGATTACAAAGTGTCTCCCTCGTGAACGCTTACACCAACTTACAGATGGAAACGTTTCTTTTCTCTTCGTTTTTATTTAGGGTCCTTCTCGTGCCTCCAGGTGACCTTCCTACTAGAAAGACAGCAGGGTTACCACATGATCCAAACCTACTTACCCATCTACATTCTTATATTTGTGTCTTGGCTTTCTGCCTGGATCAGGCCCGACGCAATTCCACCCAGGTTTGTGAGCTCACACTGAAAAAAAAAAAAGAATATCAGCGGTCCTTAATTGCATGCTAAGACGACTTGATTGCTAGAGCCATTTCTCTCTGATGTCGAGGTCGTTTGAGGTGGGTTGCCTTTTTTTTTATTGATGTAAACATAAATTAAGGAGTTGTTGTCGCCATTTTTGGTGACGGCTACCCCTTTTCGCTTAGATAATAAAAATAAATAAAAAATACAATAATAAACTAGTCCCAAAGGAGTCCGTGGGTTGCCTTAATTTATCTTTGAATTAATTTGAAACCACGTGATTGTGGTCTCGCATAGGCTGGAAAGGTGAACAACTTAACGTTTATTCACCTGTAGCGCATACCCACATACTCCTGGCCGAAGAAGGTAGGTGTTCGCAACACTCGACTGCATAATCGTTAATCCTGGCGCGAATTACGACGATGTCATGTTATTGATGTCGAGACCTACCAGTCGTGTTCATCAGACATTCGTCCAATGCCATTGCAGTTTCAGCGTATATCAAGTGAACTAGGCGCGACTTTCAATTTTTGGTAATATGTGTGTCGTCGACACAGCCGAATGGTCACATTTTGCATCTCATGAGTCTCATGAGGTAGTTGAAGACTTTTGCCTTAATGGTTGGCTATACATTGCAGCACCGGCTGCACGGATCATCGCGGAGGTCAAAATTGATCGCGAGAATGGTCGCTTAAAAAAAAAAGAAAAAAAGAAAGACGCCGATGTTTCTGATGTAATAGAGCTTTAACACGCCATAGGTATACTGAAATCTTGAAAGATTAAGAAGTGCCTCGCACATCGGGTAGCAGTTTCTTAGAAGGCGTCTCCTCCCTCATTTCGCGAGATACAAGATACATAAACAAACAGTAGTTCCATTAAGTGGCGCACCACACCTGCGTACTTGCGACGCGTTTGCTGCCTTAGGGTTTTTCCGAAGTTGCTTGAGAGAAACTGTGTTTACAATAGGTAACTATTACTTTATTTGACAGTTCTTAGAGAATACCGAGATATGCCTGTAGCTTCACCTGTTGAAGAGCTGTTGGAGGTACTTATTTTTTTATCGAGTGAAAGAAAAATAGTTAATATAGCGGTTTACAAGAGCGTGACACAGATACTCAACCGTGTTCTGGCTGTTGTAGAGCGTGGTGAAAACCGTGCAATAGGTACTTTTTCATCCGTCACATTTCTAAACAGAGTTACGCATGTTTACTTGCGCTTGCAGGTGCTGATACAACATATAAGACGTAACGTAAGTGCGCCATATATCGTCAATAGATAATTATCGTTTGCGAGAAAGCAAGCGCTAATTCACTAAAGCAAACCAGAAGGTTTATAGATAAAGGTGTCTTGTTCGAGCACTGGCAAGAGACATCTAACTCAGTACTCTGTGCTAGCTCACAGCACGACGTGCGCTAAGCCTTTGTGCGTGCTGACACCATTATCGCATTATTTTTTTTTATTTTTCTGCGCGCTGCATAGGGCCATCATTGGAGTCAATACCTTACTCACAATGGCCAGCGTCTACCTGTCCCTGAGCACGCACCTGCCCAAGGTAGCGTACAACAAGGCCGTCGACGTCTGGCTCGTCGCGTGTATCCTCCTCATTATCGGAGCGCTGATCGAGTTCGGCATCGCGAACTACCTTTTTCGAAGCAGACTCACTCGTGCCGAGTTCTTACAGGCACTGAGTGTTTTCAAGGTGAGTTGAGGTGTGCTCCACTACCTGTGTCCACGAAATGATCACACGTGTCTTTCGTTAAGGGATAGGGGGGTGGGAAGGGGGAGTGGTTGGTAGGCGGCAGCTTGTGTTCGCGTTTGCGTAGAAGTCGGATTGGATCAACTATGGCTATTCAGGTTATACGAGTGAGTATATTCATAATACAACCTGGACTCCATTCAAGGTTTAATTATAGTTGTGATGCTATGACAGACGGGTGTAATTGTTATTACCGTTGCATGTTGTTCACCCTGGCAGCTTAAGACTCATCATGTAGAAGGTCATCATTTCACATGATTAACTAAACCTCACTTAGAGCAGTTTTATGCGCAGATAGCCTGAGCTAAATATTCCGAACAACAGCAGTTTCGATTAACAAGTGCTTGTTGGTTTGCCACTCCTGGAGCATTTGGCATCAACATTCTTGTCCGTTTTGTTTAAATTCCAGAAGGACAAGTACCCGAAAGATCCCAGTGGTCTCCCCTTGAACCAAAAGAGAGCCATGACTGTGGAACGTTACTCACGGGTGATGTTCCCGCTGCTGTTTCTAATACTGAACATTGTCTACTGGTCTGTGTACCTCAGCAGGCCCCTTGTGGATGCCGAGAGGACGTGAGGACGGAGCTCTTCGATGAAGGCTAAGGGGAGCCACCAGTGAGCTTATAATGATGAAGTATTCTTCAGAGAGTACGTTTTCGCAGAACTTGGCAGGTTATTAAAATTTTGTATGTAGATCAGTACCCTTTACTATGCTGAAAAGAAAACTACATGCAGCACTTGTACGTCAGCAAAACGCCTCGTGTTTCGATGCACGCATTTAAGGCTTTGGAAAGGATGGAACAAGAAAGAAAAAAAGGGAGGAGGGGGGGGGGGAGGCTAACTGACCTCTTCAAATGAAGAAATTAGAGGTACTCATTTTTTTTTTATTCCCACATTTCTCCTCTTCAGTGGGCAGGTCAGCCAGGCGGATAAGGGAATACAAAATCAGAAAGTTGATCATCTGTGGATTACAGAATATGATACAGAACAACTAGAATTTACTGTCTTGAGTACATAGAACTCGATCACAGTTGCGAGAAGGTGCCGCATGTATAAGTGTCTTCTCAACTCGAAATAAACGATGCTTGAAGTCAGCGCCTGTGTGTGCTGATGTCTCTTTGCACCTGGTGCTTTCGTGCCCCGTGAGCTGCACAATGCCATGCCAAACACACCAAAAATGTTACGTTTCTGTTGAAGTGTTTTCACGTTGCGATATATGAGACGAATAAATTGAGGTATAAGGGATGCATCTCTCGGCGGCAGGTTGACTTTCTGCCGTGGCGCCGCCGTCGCCGACTTTTTGCTCGACCAGCTTCCGTAGCAGCAGTAGCGATCGAAGCACTCCTAGCGGTTTTCGTCGCCAGTTGTAAAGAGGACGCCGTGAGTAGCGCAAGGAGGTTTACTTCAATATTCCTCGGAGTAGTGTGCCTGGAGCGCATAATGTCATCGGCAAACGGGCCACGGCTTTGGATACACCTCTTAGCCGCGGCAGACATACTTGCATTGTCGTAAGGCCACATTCTTTAGCGCAACATGGAAAGACCGACTTGGATAGAAACGAAGAAGAAGCACAAGCTTAGATCTCGACATTCTACTTCTTCTTCCTTTCTATTCAAGTCTGTTTTTCCGTGTTACGCTAAAGAATGTATTCTTACGATTTCAACCAACTCACCCAGTAACAAGTTCTGCATATACTTGCATTACGTTGCACTGCGCTGCCTTTGTCGCTGCTCTCCTACTCCTCGTTCCTTCTCATTCATGCACTTTTTTTCGCAGTGCTTGATTTGTCTCGTTCTCTCCTAAACGCGTTCGCCGTTCATTGTTCCATGTTCCCTTTCACTGTTCATTCGCTTACGCCGTCGACGACGAAAACGTCGACAACGACGAGAAAATGGCAAATGGACCCTGAAGAGCTGCGCTATAAGAATGTTTTAATGAAGGTACAAGGGAAGTATATATTAAACTATACAGGAAGTATCTCGTAAGACTTATTCCACCTTGGCCAGGTATCGGGACATGTACTTGAATAAAACATTGCACTTCTAATCACTCGTGTGGAGGATAACACAACATATGAAATCTTTTTAATATTATATATATATATATATATATATATATATATATATATATATATATATATATATATATTGCTTAAGAAGGAAATTCGCATATTTAGACTTATGAAGAAGAAGCAGCTCAGTATTGTAGGAGTGACATATATTAACCGGGACAATTATTTTGCGCCGAACAGCCAGTGGTCTTCTGGGTTTATGTCCCGCTGCACGGTTATATTGAGGTATTTAGGGTTTGTTGTTGTGAGCCTTCAAAACTGGCGCGACTATTCTAAGAGATTTTTGTTTGCTGAAGCTTAAACTTTATCAGCGATGTATTTTCTCGCAAAGGCTGAGGACAGTCAGATACCGTTCTTTTTTTTTTTAGCGCATCTGACTTAACTGACAGCTTCACTTTCATAAGCAATCTCCAGCACACCATGGCATGAATAACCACAGAGGCATTGTTACGAGGAAGAAGAAGACAAGCAGCGCTCGCGGTCAGCAGCAGCCTTTTCTCGCATCACCAAACGTCCGTTGCGCGACCACCAACGAGTGAACTTGCTCTCGTATGTACCGCTGAGAGCAGCAACGACAATTGGGTAAGTGATATCGCGTAGATGACTGCCACAGGCTTTGCCTACCAGCTTACTCGAAATGCCCGTGTTCGTGCGCTTTTGCTCACGCGCAACGTTTTCCCCACTATCCAGAGTACTCGGAAGCAAGGTGGACGAGTGGGATGAAGTGAGCCTGATAACGCGTTTTGAATGATGCTAGTTGAGCGTGAGCGAATACGAACGCCCGTGTGTCCAGTGTGCCTCCTCTTACTGCCGTCGTCTTCAGCAGTGCTCAACTACAGCTATCTAAAGGTGGCTGAAGCACAGTACAATGGCCGGTTAAGTGCTCATTGGCGACGTGGCTTTCTACGAAATTCTGCAGCATTAAAGAGACACTGAAAACAGGCATTAAAGGGACACTAAAGGCTATCCCACTGACGTCAAGGGTAATTTTACCATCCTAACTGTGAAAAAATTTTTCTAACGCTTAAAGCACTTTAAATCTATTGCATTAAATACGGTGACAGAAAGGGCGTCCATAACCGCACTTTACTGTTTTGATCGGTGGTATCAGGCGGACAGCGACCGCTGCCTGCATGCGTTAAGACATAGTCTACGGTTTTGAGTGTTGCGCGGCCTAAGTTGATCTCGCGTTTCCTTTCTCAATCTCCAACAATCTCCCTTGTTGCGTTGGGCGCTGTAAACCTATCGAACGGTGACATGCCAAACTGCCACATGGTGTGCCTATTCAAGACAACCAGCTAGCCAAGCGGCTGAAACATATCATATCGCATACCGGGAGCAAGACACACAGTAGCCGTATTGCTCCCGGTATGCTATCTAAGCCAACGACCTTGCTTTTAAGGCCAAAATGCATATCACGTATAAGAATGCCATCGCGGTTCCCGTATTCATGTCTTCTAGTGATCGCTGACTGAGAGGTTTAGGTTGTCCGCGAACTTCCTAATGTTTGCGAAATGTCGGCTTACCGGCGAAGTTCGAGCGACCAGCGGGTGGGTTTTCCGCGCCATCTGGTGGCGTAGAGCTCAGCGATGCGCCAGCGCACAGCCCCGACCACTGACCTTCAGTGAATCTAACGAATCTGTTAGCTAGGAATAAGTTGAGGAGGAAACGAACAAGAGTAGCATTGAATTTACCGTGGCTCATTTGATATATAATGGTTCGCTTAAATTATAGTGCGAATGATTGGAAAACTCCGTTCGTTAACGCTTTACATGAATTCAAAGATACCGATTCTGAGCCTTTTAATGCTGTTGAGAAGATACAATGCAGCACGTACGTCAAAGCAGTGTACCAAAGTTCTGCTTTACTGATACCCTCCTGCATGTGCAGGTTCAACGGCAAGCTTTGGAGCCTCGTCGCGAACAAGTCGAGATCACCGAGCAATGGAGAGCCTCGAAGCGTCCGTCTTGCTCTTGTCTCGCGTGAAAGACGTCCCTAGCAGGTCGAGAAGCGTCGTGATCGACCACCTTTTGCCCTGCACCGCGGCCGAGCACCAAACGTGTCGCATTGCGGGGCAGCTCGACATATGCAACGAGCTACTATACCCGGCCAGGCTGGAACTGCGAGTCCTTTCTTCCAACAGAGGGCAGCTGTGTCTGGCGAGCTTTGCTGAGCCGGAGCTGCACTTGCCAGAGCCCAAGGAGTTCGAGCTACACCAAGCTGCTACGCTCCTGTATTGGTTACTCAAGACGCACCGTTGCGTGGGATCGCTAAACATCACAGCTTCGACGTTGCTCAACAGATGGAAACTTCTTTGTGCCGCTCTCGAAGGCAACTCAGTTCTGAGAACCTTGAGTGTCGACGTTTCAGAGTTCGTCATGCAGAAAGATCTCTTTCTTGCCATATCCACTTTGAGGTGCCTGGAAGAACTGGAGTGCTCCTCCTTCACCGAATGTCTGCAGGAACTTCCCGCGACTCTTTCGCAGTTTGTCCGAAACACAAGTTCATTGACCGTTCTGAAGATACCCGGCTTGCGAATGAAGGAAGAAGGCGCGAGGAAGCTGACGACTGCTCTGAAGTCTAACACCAGCGTTAAGGAGCTTTCGCTTCACGGCTCTGTTGTCTGCCAGGCTGGTCGGACGGCGTTCGTAGAGTACCTCAAGGCCACCGTCACACTGACTACGCTCAGCGTTGTCGCCGAAGTGGGCAAGTCACGTGGTTGCTTCACTAGAATTGTCGAGGGCCTCCTGGTAAACAGGACCATTTCTAACGTCGAACTCAAGTACGTACCCGTCGACCCCGACTGCATCGAGCGCACGGCGAAGATGTTCCTCGAAAATCGCGTGCTGCGCGTTTTCAGCGTGTCCTTCTCCCACGACACGACCACACGGAATCGGTGCAATAGCTGGCTCCTAGCGGTCGCGAAAAACGACACCTTGCAGGAGCTGAGGCTTCCGTTTCACATCTGCACGGCCGAGCAGTGGACCGCTTTTCTCAGAGCTGCGTCTACGAAAGAGAGTCTCAAGAAAGTGGCTATTGACGTGAAGATGTGGTTTTATCCGCACTTAGACGGCATCTGCGCCGCCCTCAGAGAAAGCGGCGGTGAAGGAAAAGTCTCCTTCGGCACTTACTACGTCTCGGACAACTTCGATTTAATCCGATATACAACTTTTTCCGACGTCGAAGTGTCGCTCTACTCAACTGTCGCGAACGCCCTCTTGCGACGTTTGCCCGCGTGCAGCCACATAACGTGCATACGCCTGCACATATGCACCGGTGACGTGACGCTCTCCACAGCCGTCGCCAATTACGTCGGCAAAACGCGAGCTCTTCGGAAGCTCCAGCTGTACATGTATTCGGGGGAAGAACCTGATGACGTGTACAGGTCGTGGGCACTCATTGTCCGGGCGCTTTCACAGAACGCGAGCATAAGGGAACTGCAGTTTGAAATGGACACTCGCGATGACGTCGTCGAGGAGCAGCACGTGGAAAGCTTGGCGCGAGTGATATCTTCCATGAAGAACATACGGATACTGCACTTTGAAGCTTACCGGGCCTCAATAACGAGCGCGTTCATTCACCGCCTCTCGACGATCATCGCGGCGACTTATACCTTACAGAACGTCACCTTGCTGGGTCGCATAGACTGGAGGGCGGCTGTAGACTGGTGCGCTGTTCGTGCTGTGATTCGTCGCAACAGCGGTCTGGTGTCCCGCGCAGCTCACTTTGCAAGCGGTCGTCGTTGCGATGGGTGAGTGTACAACGTTCTCTACTCCATGTTTATTGTGAATTATCGCACGTTGGAGTGACGCGCCAACCTGGGGCGCATACCTATGAAATGGGCAGTCTACAGAAGCATTCGGCAGCTAGCCACAAACAACAATGGTCATAAGGTCACATGGACAAAATGAGACACATGGTCATAAGGCGTCATCTGTGAACTGAATCCTTGTTCGAATAGGGGTGTTTTATGCGACATCCACAATGCTTCACTGCACTATAGGAAACTGCGCAAAAATGATTAGTTCTTTTTATAAATATACATATTGAAACGTCACTGACACAGCCTTGAAATTATTTCAGGAGCACCTGATACCACCTGTGTTAACTTATCTGGATTCTTGTGCGCGAACGAAAATTTCCGAAATAAGGATGGGCAACTACAAGCACACCGACAGGAGATAATACCAAATGCAGCACTTTTGCTGATCAAGGTGTTATGTTTTGCCAAGTTATTGGCTGTGAAATAGTGACTCATCAGTTTCCTCTTTCAACCAATGCACTCAATCAAGTTACAAGCTTCTCTAGCAAAACGCTTGGCTATCAATTACAGTACTCAGTACTTAACTTAGTACTTAGCTGTCATTTACAAGTGCTTAGCTATCAATTATAAGCTTTCGCTTGAAACGGGGACAAACCCCGACCAGCAAAGCGAAGCGCCCATCTTCTCCGCTGCTTCCCTAGCCTTGCGCCATTAGTGCAAGCATCACTAATTTTCTTTGCGAGAGCTCACCGAACAGCTGGTGTGCCAAACACTTCGCGAAGCTGCTGCTTAAAGCGAGCCCAGTCGGTAAAGTCAGTCTCGTAATTAAGGAACCGCAGCCCGTTGTCCCAAAAACAACTTCTCTTACGAACTTCATTTTCTCTTACGAACTTCTTGGTCTTACGACCAAGAAGTCCGTAAGAGAAAATTTCAGCTAATGACGATGCTGGACATATCGTTAGAGAAGCGGAAAGACCAATGGCTAAAAACTTGTGGGATCCTTAAGCTTCGCCTTAAGAGTTAAACGCGATAACGATGCGTGGCCCCATTCTCATCGCAATCTTTCGCTTCCCATGCTCTTGAGTCGCCTAGCCACGTAATTGTTACGACACCACACTTGTTAATGTATGCCTTTACTCGTGGAGTTGAGATTGTGAATTACTACAATGTTATGGGCAAAGTACAAAGTGGTGATGCGCCATCAAAACTCGCCGATGAAGAAGGCACCGCAGTTCGTCTGGCACTTGTACACAGCACAGAATCCATCACGAACGTGTCAACATGGCGTGAATGAACGCCTACCCGCTCGCGAGCATATGCACAAGCGCAGGTGAGCACGTCCTTGAGCCGAAGTGCGAGCGTCCTCCTGCGTCCTCTATCCATGAAGGGCGGCGAAACACAGCGCTGTTAGTGTCCCTGTATATGCTCCCAACTAGGCACCGTTAGGGTGCCCCGATATGCGCTACTCTGTACAGGGGGGTGACAACCCTCCGCCATACTGAAACACACGAGCCCTGGTACTCACCTGCGCCGGCTTCCGTAAACAGGTTGTGGCGTGCGTCTGGGCGCTGGTCTGGGTCTACAACGAAGCACGGGCACCAAACAGTCGTGCATTGCCTCTGAAACGAAGCACGGGAATCAAACAAACGCGGACCTGCTCGCTGTGATTCAAAATGGCGTTGTAGCGGCCATCGGTTGTCACCACCCTGTGCAGAGCAGCGCGTATCGAATCACGTGCTCTAGGCGTCGTTAAGGTCCCTAGGCGTCGTGGGCCCTTTGTGCTATCTCGCGGGAAGACAGTCAAGCCTCTGCCACACTGAAGCCCCTCCGAGACTGATCTCCGAGGTGTGCATATACCGACGGGAAATGGTGTACATAAAACGCTCGCCGTTAGCAGTCATAATGCTTGCGGCCTGGCCGAGCGCGTAGCGCATCGCACTCCGGAGCGAGAAGTCGCACGTTCGAGTCTCACTCGGTCTGAAGGTTCTTTAAGGGCGAAACACCTTAGAGCGTGTGGCGCGCATCCGGCATAGCCATCTAATTGCAGTTGCGCCCGTTAGGGGGCGCAGCGTCTCGTGAGAGAGAGAGAGAGAGAGAGCGATGATTCATTGATTGATTGCGGTTCAGTTAGGAAAGGACGCTAGTTTCTGCAGCACATGTAGGGAGCACGGCTAAGCGTCCGTGGGGGTGGGGGAAAGGGAGGTAGAGAGGAGAGAAACGCCGTAGTGGAGGGCTCCGGAAATTTACACCACCTGGGGTTCTTTAACGTGCACTGACAACGCACAGTACACTGGCCTCTGGCATTTTCGCCTCCATAGAAAATGCGACCGCCGCGGCCGGGATCGAACCCGCATTTTCTGGGTGGCAGCCGAGTACCGTAACCACTACACCACCGCGGCGGCGCGCTTTGACTATGGAAACGCTCTCTCTGCGATGAACGCACTACCAGCTCGCAAGGAACGAGAACGCGCCCTCGCCCGCGAGAGACAACGCTGACGCACGCAGCGTCTGCTGGGAGATTTGTGCGTAGTTGAAGCACAAGGATTCGCAGCGTGCGCTTTAACTAAAAGTAATTTGGAACTCGGCACGATCCACGACGTGGGAGCGCAGGAGCCTCATAAAGACCAGGAGCAGAAATTACAAAGCGTGTGTAAACACGCTCACATGCGTGAATGTCACAGGTGCTTTACGGTAACACCGAACGATCCCCAGTGCTTCGCCCATTTCGTGGGCACGAAATGGACACGAAAGATCCACGCCTACTTCGTGGAGATACGTGGATTTTTTAGGGGCGAAGCTCCTTAAGGCGTGGGTCGTTCGTCCCTTGTAGTCGTAACCACCTCGTTCTAGGATTGCGCTCGATAGCTCGCGCGCCGGGAGGCTCGCGCTCGCCCTCGGCGCGTTCCTCTCACTCTCACTCTCTCTCACTCTTCCATCTGCTGTCTTGTGTGAGAGAGACAGAAAGAGAGAGAGAGCGAAAGACTGTCCGTTTCTAACGATGATGATGGGTTTGTGCTAGCGCGTTACGGCGCGTGTAAGAAGCTGGTGTAAGACGCTGTGGCCTCTCCGCCTTATACTCTTTCAGCAGTCATGTGATGGCGTCGGCAAACGCGGTGCGCGTTCCGGCCTGTGTAAGGGGCTGCGTAAGACGCTGTGGCCTCTCCCCCCTTACTAGAGTGTACTGCATGTTTCTAACGCGTTTGTGCTAGCGTCCCCTTAAACGCGAGATCCCAGCGTTCGACTAGAGTGTTTCTCACGTCTTTACATGATGATCGACTGGGCGAATTACACGGAAGATTAACGGTTTACCGGTGATTCCCTCCGGAGCTTCGCCCACTCATCATCATTCACCCCGTGGATATGCTGTGAATTTTAGGGGCGAAGCTCCTTATAGCGGCACCCGTTCGTCCCTCGTCGTAGTAGTGTGTAACCAGTCTTAACGCTAGTACCACATCTTGACCTCCAAGGTGGTGCCGGTGGGAGATTTCTCCTGTGCGTTGTTGAACAATAAAAAATTCGCAGCGTGCGCGTTAACTAAAATCCGAATTCTTCTGTCTCTCATTCCCCATTAGCAGCCATTGGCATGTTCCAGTAGGAAACGTTAGTAGAAGTAGAAGTGTAAGTGTTAGCTAAAAGCCGACTTCTTCTGTCTCTCATTCCCATTAGCAGCCATTGTTTACCTCCAAGGTAGTGCCTGGTGAGATTTCTCCTGTGCGTGATTAGACAATAAAAATTTTGTTCAAAACGCCGTTGATTGATGAAATAAACCAACGAAAGACGCCAGGCACCCGCTCGCCCTCAGCGCATGCCTCCTGCCCTCGGCGCGTGCTGTCTTGTGATAGAGAGAGAGAGAGAGAGCGAAAGGGGCGCGTTGACTATGGAAACGCTCTTTCTTAGATGAACGCTCTACCAGCTCGCAAAGAAGTAGAACGCGCCCTCACCCGCGAGAGACAACGTTGGCGCAGGTAGCGTCTCCTAGCCAGTTTCTTGATTGAGAAATACCGAATGCTCGCGTTGAAGAACCGTTGACCGGCGACCCATATATATATATATATATATATATATATATATATATATATTTAGGCACTGGTCTTGACTTGCAACGAAGTGCCGGTGGGAGATTTCACTTGTGCGTATAGTTGAACCATGAGGATTCGTAGCGTGCGCGTTAACTCAATTAATCCGGAACTCGGCACGATCTGCGATGAACCTCCCGAGCTTCGCCCACTCGTGATCATTCACTCCGTGGATATGCTGTAATTTTTTTTTGTTTGCATCTACCTGGAATTTTTTTTCGCTCGCAACCAATGACACCAACGCCATCGCCGACACCAGAATTTTTGTGAAAACGAGCTCTTTAACGCTATCGCTTTAAAACCAGTTACGAAAGAGAAGTTTTATGAATTCGGCCCAACATCTTCACCACAAAAATCAGAGAAAACGAGAGATAGAGAAGCTCGAAATGCTCATCCCACCGGTCGCGGAACTTAGTAGCTCCTTTGGGCTGCTTTGGTTACCTGCCGAGCTAGTGAGGCGAATAAACGTCGTATAAACTAAGACGTCACACGTGATGGAGATGACTGTGCGATCCCCGGTCCTCTACGTTCAGTGCCTTCTTCCTGGAGCTTCGTTCTGCTCGCCGCTTACGCCATCTGTTAGCCACCATGTTGCAGAACGAGCAGCCCGGCTCCCTTCCAGCCACCACCCCGACATCTCCAGTCCTTCCATCCTTCATTATCAGTAGCCACCAGCGCCAGCTTTAGCTCTTCGCTGGTCTTCGAGGTGAAGATGTTCACGCCTGGTTTCAACTGGTGGATATCAGCAGCTTGATGTAACACAAAAGGATTCCTGTTTTAGAGCAAACAACTATGCGATTCACACGATGTTGTACTTTTGTATGGAGGAGGGTAAAATTTCCGGTGTAATCATTGCGCTTACAAGATATGAGCTTCTCGGAGTGCATTGCATTTGGGAATTGATTTATTGGGATTACTATGGCGTGATATACTCCAAACGCCAATCTGAAAAGCCACTAAATGTGCGATGACATCTTTGATCAATTTTTATAATATTTTATGCTTAGTGATTGTCCTACTTTATTTTTATCGAAGCGGTTCGCGAGCTTTCTAGCTGCGGCATGCTCCTTTTATCTTAGAGTTCGTAACATTCGGACGCAAAAGAAAATTCTACCATTGCCTTATGTACTTAGGCAGTATGTCCGCTGAGAATGCTTCAAGAGCCGGAAAAGCCCTGCACGACATATTTAAAGGGCTGCTACGGCGATTTGATTGTGTCCACGGGTCTCAATGAAATTTTCAATATATGTTGTTTTTCTTACTGTTATAAGCCGAGCCAGACAAGTGCAGGTCATTTATTAAATGCAGAGCATTTCTTAGTCGCACGATGTCGCGCGTCGGCGTCGGCGGCGGCGCCGTCCACACCCCTACTGGGCATGCTCGGCTCGTCTCGTGCCGGCCACCGAGCGTTCAGCAAGCCGAGCATGCGCAGTGGGGGTGCGGCGGAGCGCGCGTTCGGAATTCAGTCAACGGCGTCTTTGCGGACCTCTCCCCCGTACTCCTCTCCCTCGAACGCGGGCGGTGTGTATATAAGCGGCGGAGCGCGCGTTCGGAATTCAGTCAAGGGCGTCTTGGCTTTCGTTTAACTTGACGCTTTGCTTGAGTAGATGCGATGGAACGAGGCGCTTCTCCTTCATTCAATAAATAAGAATAATAAAGACGAAATAACAATTAAGCATTCCCAAACCATACCCAATTACGCAACGTTCACGCGATACCCCCACCACTCTGCGACGCATTTACTCGAATTCCCCCAGTGGGAAGATGCGGGCGACATTTTTTCCCTGAAAACGAACTTTAAAATCTTAAACGGATTCCCACGCGTGCCAACCTGTGTTTTTGACGTCATGCCATCAGCGCTGCCTACCCGAGCAGGCCGGCGGGCAAGAGCAAAACTGACATACGTCAGCGCTCAAATCGTCGCTGTCAAGTTTAGAAAAGCTAGCATGACTCATATCTTTAGATGACATCGCCGCTTTCATGTTTTAGATGCGAAGCAGCTTATGGCGGGAGGGGGGGAGGAGGGCTTTGTCCGTCCCTCCCTCTGCCGTGTGGTGTCCACATCCGCACTGCGCATGCGCATCCTCTTCCCCCTCCTCTCCTTGCCTCATCTCCTCTTCTATCGGCATTCTTCCTCTCCGAACGGCGCGCGTTTACTATGGAAACGCTGTTTCTTCGATGAATGCTTTAAGCTCGCGAGGAACGAGAACGCGCCCTCGCCCTTGAGAGAGAACGCTGACGCAGGCAGCGTCTGCTAGGGTCAAACCGATGCAAACCAGTTACTCATAGTCCCCTTTAGCGCGAGATGCTCTTTTGCCATATATTCTCGCGCATGTGCTTCGACTTGTCGATGGATTCGCCCTCGCGCTGTTAATCGCTAGTCTCCTGGTTAGCTCAATTGGTAGAGCGAGCGCCCCGGACAGGCGTTGGTCCCGGGTTCGATCGCCGGACGAGGACGAATTTTTCGGCAACTAGGAAGCTTTCATTTCTGAGAAATCCGTATAAATTTCCTTCTAGCCTTGTGCTACAAAACGGGTGGATGCTAATTTTCCCTTTCACAGCAGCTCCATATATCTGATAGCACGGAGGCTGTGACGTCATCACGTACACTGCACGAGGCATCTATCCGTTTCGGTTTCGGTTTCAAGACATCGTTCATCCAGTTATTTAAAATTATTGGCGAGTTTCTGCGCAAACTGAACCCCCCTGGCTGCTACAGGGCTATCAGTACTATTGGAAAGCAGCGATATTAGAGTATCGTGAAGAAAGCGTCGTAGTTTCCTTGAAGAAGTATTTAGCGCAAAGTGGTCTAGTCTGCGTATACGGTGGGGCATTCGTTACAAACAAATTACGAGTTACGCAGTTTCCATATTACGCTCTTGCCTGTTTATACTTTTATATTTCTTGACGTGCAATAAAGCTCCAGCTCCTCTTATGAAGGCACGTTTAACTTTCGTGTTATAGCCGATTGCTAGGAAAGAGGGAGCAACCGCCATTTTTCATTACTGTACTGGAGCTAGTCTAACTTCGTCGTACCGCTGGTACAGTGACAAGTTGGGCTGTGGGCAGAGGGTTAGTACTGCCGGACGCAAAATACGCTGTTAGTACAAAATTCTGGCTAGAATATAGCTTAAAAATAAATAGGCACATTTGGTCGCGCAATAGACACTTAATGTAAATTTATTGACGCATTATACGTTTCACTATACTCCGTTTAACACATCAGAAGGAACGCTGTGAGGGCCTGCAAGACTTTCTGAAGTATATGTGTTGGCTCGAGTGATAACCAAAGCATTTTTGTGCCTGAAAAATAAGCAACTCGCTTACACGGCTGTGAATATGCTGTTATATATCTCTCAGCGTCTCACTGTCTTCGTTTCTTTGCCTTTGTTCCTTTTTATTATTTTTTTTTCAATCGGTCGCGATGCTCCACGCCCAGGCCTTGGCTCTCTTCGCACTTGCATTTACGACGACGAAAGGTGGTTGTGAGACGCGCGGAGTTATCCGCTTTGCGCACCGGACCTCTTGCGTAGCCTCCACAGCGTTGCGTTTGATGTATGAAACGAAGTATAGGGGTGGGAGAACGGGGCATAGTAATCGTGATTTTGGTGACCTGATCGAATACGAACGGAACAGCGCCAAAGGCTGATCGAATATCGCATAATTTTCCAATAAAATTCCGGCCGCGGCGGCTGCATTTCGATGGAGGCGAAATGTTGAGGCCCGTGTGCTGTGCGATGTCAGCGCACGTTAAAGAATCCCAGGTGGTCCAAATTTCCGGAGACCTTCACTACGGCGTCTCTCATAATCAGAGTTGGTTTTGGGACGTTAAACTCCACAAATCACCATGTTCGAATAATTCTCGAATATTGAGCGGCACTTCTTAAAGCTATGTCAGTTGATGTTCGCGTGATCATAACTTTAGCATTCAAAACTGAAATGCAGCATCACGAGGAAATAAGTTTTGTATCCACTGAATTGATTAGATACAGTGCGCTAGATTTCTGTGTAGCTTGCACAGGCACTTTCCCCGAGCGCATTATAGCATGCTGCATTACACGAGCTGTCATGCTTTGCGCCTATGGCATGCCATCGGAGATGAACATCATCGTACTTTAGCATCAATTTTGTGCATATTTCAGTACCGTGACACCTTGAAATACCCGTAAGCCATTCGTAAACTATTCGAACATTCGAAAGTGATTCGGGTTTACGATTAGCGGTTGTTGGAATTAAATGCCGAAGCAATATGACGCTATTAGGTTCGGCATTCGAAATATTCGAATATTCGTTCACCCGTACTCGTCACTCTAAATGTTCGCGCGTGAACAGTGGCAGGACTGCGTAAACTTTCTGGAAATCTATAACTTAGACGATGTAATGAGCCGTAAGTGTATAAACGTTTCCCAATCGTGACAATCAACCATCCGAACAGGTACTGCGCCCGCGCCTTGGAACTGGTCTGGCGGTGCTCGGTGATGGTAGAGGAACTGGCCCAACAAGAGGGCCTGAGCATGAGCGAGGCCGCTACCACTGTCCGAGGCGCGCTGAAGCGAATCGAAGGCATGCACGACTTCATGAGGTTTGCAGGCGTCGTGAAGGAGCGAGTTGTATGCCACGAGCGTCAGGACGGCCGCATGCAGCTCGACAGTCTCAACGAGCATTGCTGGTATCAACTCCGACGCTACCTGACGCTCAGCGACGTCAAGGAAGTTGCGGATGTGGTGCCGCTGAACGCCGGCACTCACTGAACGCTGGCTCTGAGTGCCACGCGGACGAAACGGGCTCATCTCGGCCAGACGCGGCCTATGTTCTTACAACAGATAAATAGACTAATATATACCAGTCACGTTGATTTTGTTATATACGATGCGAAATTCGTTTGCGCTCATATGGCGAACCATTACAAGCGTAGCCGGCACTCACTGAACGCTGGCTCTGAGTGCCGCGCGGACGAAACGGTTTCGTCACGGCCAGACGTGGCCGTATGTTCTTACAACAGATAAATAGACTAATATATACCAGTCACGTTGATATTGTTAACTACGATGCGAAATTCGTTTGCACTCATTTGACGAACCATTGCAAGCGTTGCTGCCAAACGGTGCAAAATGCGATAAGTGTGCATACCGATGCACCCTTGTGGGACCTTCATGAGATATATTGAGCAGCGCGCACATATTTCATAGTGTGATCGGTAAAACTATGCCACTGCGCTATATCTCGTCATAGTGTGTATTGACCGGAACACGTATAAGAATGTGAATGTAAAAATTCTTTTCATAACAATTGGATGCACTAAAGTGGTTCTCGTAGCCGCCTGTGCTATATTGAAATGTCGCTAGTCGCTATGACACGTCATTGATCCTAACTCTCTGTTATGCAATAAACTTCTTTTCTAAACACGGAGTGCACTTTATTATTTCCATCAGAATTAGTGGCAATTTACGCGAACATTGTGAACACGCACACCACAAGTGAACTATATAGCGTTCCTGCTTAGCGGCTGTGTGTGTGTACGCGAAATGTGGTCCGAGCAGTAATCATCAAGGAAGCAACGCGAAGTGTCTCACCGTGCTCTAACGACAGCACATTCTGTGCACGCGGCACGACCGATGTGGTTCTGAGGAAGCAAGGGAGCGTAGATTTCTCGTATGCAACTCTTGAGGGAACGCGTCTTAGCGTCAGAGGTGTAAAGCTGTGTGCAACGCGAATGGCAGCCCTCCCCATCGCGTCATGGTTGTGTTGTGTGGCATTATCCTTTATTTATTAAAGACGACAGTCTTTCTTGGGATACTTGACACAGAAATCTTGGTCTGCCTTTCTGTTTGTCAGTCTGTCACACGGTTGAGCCACCCGGCCATAGTTTAAGCACTTGCCTAACGCCCAGCCATCTTGAACTGGTAGCTGCGTTCATATTTGTGAACGCTGTCGTTCAAAAATCAAATTTTACACATATCTGAGGCGCAACATCAATGCGTAATTATTAGACGATGTGTTCTTTTACTAGAGAATACATAGATGCGTAATTCTGAAGACCCTAGTGTTTAAAGACCCTAGTATTTCATAGGCTGCGCTAAGAATGCGACGCTATGTACGAAAAAGGCCTCTGCCGACGATTTGGTGCTGCCACCTGTAAATGTTCTGTACAAGTTCATGTTTTCCGACGGCGCTGCCAGATGGCCTCCATATCTCAGGCAGCGTAGAGTTGCTGTATATATATGCTACCTGCGGTAGCGTATACAGTAACTCTAACCAAGGCCGGCCTGGACGCGCGCGTTCGCTCCCAGCGAACGCGCGCGCCCAGACCGGCCCTGCTCTAACGCAGCGTAGTACGGCCGGCAGAAGACTGCAGTCTTTCGACAACGGTTGCAGTGAAGCACACGGCCAATTGTTAGATGCGAAGCAGCTTATAGTCGAGCCTGTCCTGTCCCTGTGCCGTCCACACTCCTACTGCGCATGCGCAACAGCTGGCCCAAGCTTGCAAGGAACGAGAACGCGCCCTCGCCCGCGAGAGAACGCTGACGCAGACAGCGTCTGCTAGCGAGTTTCTTGATTGAAAAAAAAAAAAAAAAACCCACTGGGGCTCGCGCTGCACAAGCGTTCACCGGCCACCCCCTATATATAGGCAATGGATCTTGACCTGCAGTGTAGTGCCGGTTGGAGATTTCTCTTGTGCGTAGTAAAGTCCCTAGATATTTCTTAGGGACTTAGCGCGTAGTTGAACCCTAAGGATTCGCAGCGTGCGCGTCAACTAAAGGTAATCCGGAACTCGGCACGATCTACGACGTGGGAGCGCAGGAACCTCATAAAGACCAGGAGCACAAATTACAACGCGTGTGTAAACATATACACGTTGTCACTTATTACATGCATGATTGGGCAATGTCACGGGTGATTTGCGGTAACACCGAACGATCCGCAGTGCTTCGCCCACTCGTCATGGTTCACTTCGTGGAGATGCGTGAATTTTATTTATTTTTTTTTATTTAGTTCAATATACTGGAGGCCGAGGTTGCCAGCCCGCAGCAGCAGATCCATAGGTATACGCGAACATGAACAAGCGTGGACAAAATTTACACATCAATAACAAAAAGGAAACAGAACAGAATGATTACATCAACAAGAAGGACATCAAGTTACACGTTCATAGGCAAGGGCAGCACAGAGGAAGGAAGAAAAGCAAATCCAAATCCAAAAATGCATAAACAACCAGCACAGTAGACAGTAAAAACATTCGTGTCATATAACCTATGTCGTGTATTCTTCTAGACTATGAAAATCGAGTGCTTGAACGACGAATTCTGGTAGCTGATTGCATAACAATGTCGTTCTCGGGAAAAGGACTATTCTAAAAGGAAAGTGTCAGGGCAAGGGTCAGCTTCCAAGCTTGGTTGTGGGCGTGGCGAGTTATTGATTTCAACCGCCCCAGACCGGATGGCGGCGTTATATTTACGCTTTTGTATAGAACGTTGTGCGAGAAAGATAAACGTGCTAACTTTCGGCTTTTACCAGGGGGCGCAATCTATTTATTCGCCATTAACATATGAGAGAGTCTCGTTTTCGCATGTTCTCGAGTGGTTTGTTTTTTCGGGTGATTTTTACGCATAATTCTGATATAATTCTGTTCATAATTCTGTCTCTGATATAAAAATTATGCGTCCTTTGGCGTTAAGGCATCCCCATTCGCATTTCGCAACAAAGCGAAATATATTGACAAGCACTAGTTTTCTTTCACTGTGGCCTTGTTGTGCACTGTCTTGTGATACGCGCTGACGCACACTGCGCAGACCGCGCTTCAACTTGTACGCTGCTTTGCCTATGGTGCCGACTGTTGTAGAAAATTCGCGTACCCGACGACAATTGGTGGTAGATTTGGAACGTACTGCACGCAAGCATGGATGCCGACGCATTTCATCACTGATCAGTTTTACCGACAGCCGACGACTACGCTTACCTTTCGTGTTCTAAAGTGGGAGTTTCTTCTTGTGCTTGACACTGGCTCGTGCGATGCAAAAAGTTCAACCTTTATGACCGGTTTGGTCATTGTCTGCTTCCTTGTCAAAAAAAAAAAAAAAAACCCACGTGGGAATGTGCGGAGCTCACGGTTTCTTGGCGTCGGTTTGAACCAAGTTTTGATGTTGCCTGAATGTGCTGTTCCTATTTATTGACCACTTGCAAAGCATAGGGCTCATGATCAAGTTCGATCTGACCAAGCTGGATGCATCTTCAGAGTGATCCGCTTCGGAGAACACAAGACCTGCGGTGCTTGATTATGTGCATCCAACGCATGACGACAATCGTCCGATTACGGTGCCACCACGGGGTAGAGCGACGTAGAAAGGCAACGAAGGTATTGTAAGGAAGATGCCAAGAGGTCCAACGAGAAATGCCAGAACCTTCTTTAATGGCGGCGAACCGTTCCCAAAAAACCACGCGCGCCAAAGCGTTCTTCGTCGTCATCTCCCTGACGATCGGTAGCTTACTCCGCGTCATTACACCCCCGTGAAAAGCGACCGTCTCGGTCGCTGGTTGAGCTGAGAAAGAAAGAAAAAGGAAGAGGGAGGAGAAAGTTGTTCACACGGTCAGTTGCTGCGGGCGTAGTACGGCTTCATCCGTACTACGTGAAGAGTCTCTGGTCGTGGCCGCCGTCGGCTCGAGCTCAAGTTAGCACTCTCTGAGACGACCTCGTAGTTTACATCGCTAAGTCGTCCGACGATCCTGTATGGTCCGAAGTATCGGCGCAATAATTTCTCCGATAGCCCCTGACGACGGACAGGCGTCCACACCCATACGGTGTCGCCGGGCTCGTATTGGATGTGCCTTCTTCCACTGTTATAACGGCGGGCGTCGACACTCTGCTGATCACGGATGCGGTTGCGAGCAAGTTGTCGGGCTTCTTCGGCTTTCTGTACGATGTCTTCGGCGGTGTCGCTTCTCATTGTTCCGTTGTCGACATGTAGCATGGCATCTAAAGACGTTGTAACATGGCGTCCATAGACGAGCTCAAATGGGGTGAATCGCGTGGTTTCCTGCACCGCAGTATTGTATGCAAACGTCACATATGGGAGAATTTGGTCCCAGGTCTTGTGCTGGACGTCAACGTACACTGAGAGCATATCGGCCAAAGTTCTATTGAGGCTTTCCGTTAATCCATTAGTTTGTGGACTGTAGGCCGTAGTTTTCCGGTGGTTCGTGTGGGTTAGCGTGACGATTTCCCGGATTAATTCAGCAGCAAACACTGTCCTTCGATTGGTTATTAAGACGGAAGGGGCCCCATCACATAGGACGATGTCATGCACAAACTTCTGTAGCGGTTGCACGGGGAACAGGTTTGGTTTCCGCATACTGTGTTAGGTAGTCGGTCGCGACGACTATCCATTTGTTGCCTGTGAACGACGTGGGGAAAGGACCAAGGAGATCCATTCCCACCTGCCGGAATGGTGCATGGGGAGGTTCCAGGGGTTTCAGAAGACCAGCAGGCTTTAAACGTGGCACCTTGCGTCGCTGACAATCCCGGCAGCTTCTGACGTAGTATTGAACGGAGGAGAATAGCCTCGGCCAATAGTACTTTTGGCGTATGCGCGCTAACGTCCTCGTGAATCCTAGGTGACCGGCACACGGGTCGTCATGGCATGCCTGCAACACTTCGTCGCGCACAGAAACTGAGACTACAAGGAGGTACGTTTCTTCGCTGTTGTCAAAGTTCTTCTTGTAAAGAACGTTGTCGCGGAGGCAGTAAGAAGTAAGCCCTCGCGATATAGGGCGCGGTATAACAACGTCGGCACCCTGAAGGTATCTGATAATGGGCGGCAACGTAGTGTCTTCGCGTTAGCGGCTGGCCATTTGGACTGTATCGACTGCGCAGAGACATGGGAAATCCTGCTCGATGTCACCTGGCTTCGAAGGTAGAGGCGCACGTGAGAGGCAGTCAGCATCGCCGTGCTTCTGTCCAGACCAGTATACCACTGTGATGTTGTATTCCTGAAGGTGGAGACTCCAGCGAGCAAGGCGGCCTGACGGGTCCCTAAGATTCGCATGCCAACACAGTGAGTGATGGTCACTTACTACGCGGAAAGGTCTGCCGTAAAGGTAAAGCCGGAACTTGGCGATAGCCCACACCACCGCCAAGCACTCTTTTTCCGTCGTGGAGTAGTTCCCCTCCGCCTTCGTAAGACTGCGGCTCGCGTAAGCTACTACTCGTTCGGTGTCGTCTTGCCACTGGACGAGGACAGCAACGAGGCCCACGTTGCTAGCGTCGGTGTGGATTTCCGTGTTTGCCTTGTCGTCGAAATGCTCCAGTATAGGGGCTCTTTGCAGGCAGTTTCGCAACTCTGTGAAGGCTTCCTGTTGCGCTTCGGTCCACTCGAAGGGTGCATCTTGGCGTGTTAATCTCGTTAATGGTTCAGCGATCCTTGAGAAGCCTTCGACGAAACGACGGTAGTATGCGCAGAGACCCAAGAACCGCTGAACTGCCTTCTTTTCTGTGGGACGCGGAAACTCCGCGACGGCAGCTAGTTTTTCGGGGTCCGGCGAACACCATGCGAGCTGACCACGTGGCCGATAAACTTTAACTCCCGAAAGCCAATGTAGAATTTTTCAGGCTTGATAGTTAGATTTGCTTTCCTGATAGCAATGAGGACCTGCTTGAGCCGTCCTAGACGTCTATCAAATGTGAAGTAAGCTGCCTGCCCATAGTGGGCAGGCAGCTTACTTCGCGTCAGTATGATGATAACGATGGTGATCGCGATAACGGTAAGGTAGAGCCCAAATGACGAAGACGTGATGTCGAAGGCGTGGTCAGTACGGAAGCGGTACTTGATCAATGAGACGAGGCCAGGTTAATAAGTGTGATAGAACGAGGACAGCGCAATTATGTTGGGACACGATGGCGCATAGAATAAAGGAAACGCTTTGACAACGCATTCGCAACGGTAAATTGAAAATTGCGCAAAGAAGGAGATTGCGTGACATTGGCATAGTTAAGCAGTAGCTGGTAAGGTGCAGAAACATTTGCCGTGGATTAACTTAAGCGCAGTTCATTTCTGGGGTTTGACGTGCCAAAACCAAGATGTGATTTTAAGGCACGCCGTAGCGGAGGGCTCCGCAAACGTTGACCACCTGGGGTTCATTAACATGCACTGACAACCCACAGTACACGGGCCTCTGGCAATTTCGCCTACATAGAAAATACGACCGCCGCGGCCGGGCTCGAACCCACGTTTTTTGAGGGGCACAAGAGCACCATAACCGCTACGCCACCGCGGTGGAATTGCTTTGCGTGTAGGAGTGCGCCTTGACCTTATAAAAGCCCTTCCCGGAAAGTTGCCTTCGTCTTATTCACATGGATCCGAGAAAAGACGAAAGCAGGTAGATCGTTAGTCGATCACGAGGAAAATGGGAGAACATTAGAATGTAGTCTCGGAGAGGATGGTACGGAAGTATCTCGATTCCGTGTTCAGATTGTTTTCAGACCTCGAACGCCTAGATGGCATATGGGCAGTATGAAGAGGGCAGTTTTATGGTTAACCCGCCATGCGTTTCATGCTTCTGTAACGTTCAGTCACATTGCCTAGGAGTACACGCAAGGAGTTTACTATTCACCGAGCTGTGCGCAGTCACTGTTGCCCAAGGGAGTTCTTGGCGGTGTCAAGTTTCACACTATCTCGCGATTGTCTTCCAGGTTGGTAATTTACTTTGTGAAAATTGGCGCTGAGCCACATTCGGCTGCACCAGGCTCGGGATGCTGTAGAGTAAGCGTCATCTATGAGTCAGGTCGTGTGCCCTTCTTGCCTTGTCTTCATCTTCCTTTAACTGCCTGCAGCCCTGTTGTGCAGGATAATAGGTAGATTAATCACCATATAATGGTTGTTAACGCCCACGGTACTTAGGCAACCCAGTTAGGAGAATTTTGTTTAGTCATTGTTTGCGTGTTATTGCATATTATTAGCTTCTACCAACAGCTGTATACTCTGACATATCGCGTGCGTTAGTGTAGTTTCTTACGTATTTGGGGCCTCTACAATACCTAAGCAGTTGTCACGGCTAATGAGCAAATTCTTAATTTAGCTACGATTATAAAAAATGCAGTTTAATGTAGAGGTAACCATTGTATGTACCGGTAACCAATACACAGGTAAACATTGTAGCCAGAGCATGTGATGTATGCGTAGCCTACGAAAATACGAGACATCTTGAAAAAATTTGTCACGAACACATGAAAGGCAAGCTTTGCCCGAATGTTTAAGTGAGACGTTTCGAAGTCGTATCTCGTAATGTTTTACGCATCAAAAAGACGGCAGTAACATGCCAGCGATTTGATAAAAAGTGTCGGCAGAAATCGCACTACGTAACAGTGTTTCTAACATAAAGCGCAGTGTGCGCAAGCACGTCTACCGCTTTTCAACCACATTATGCAACAACCAGTTTAGGGCCGTGTGCATCTAAACTACTCTGCAAATTTTTTACAAAAGAAAGCCGTTCGATTCGCAGCTGATTCTGTGCAAGGCGTGATGGATGTGTTACGGATCGCTAGCAAGAAAAGGCTACGAAAGTAATTCAGTAATTGATTGCGTTCTCTACGCAGCCCTATGACGTGAGTACAGAAAACCATTCATGTTTATTGCGGGGCGCAACGAAAGCGAGAGCTTTCGCTTACAGTTGCTTATGGGCAAGATACACATCATGAGGAATGCGTTTGTGATCGCACGGGGGTGTGATGTGGATGTGTGTGATTGTCTAGCGCCCTAAGGCCATGAAACTCGAATGAAAATATTTGAGCTCAAATTATAACCTCATAAAGGTGAAGGGCCTAGTTGTATTACTAGAAAATAAGTGTTTACGTACGCACGCCTCCAGCGAGGAAGACAGCTTAATTCGATCGGAGATCCTGCTTCTCCCTGCTAAATGCTCACCAACCATGGAAGCTTCTTCTCCAGTGTCCCAACGTATAACGTACCGTTAACACGAATTGAAATGTCAATGAAAATTACTGAGCAAGAGGCCCGACACATAATATCGAAACTTTGACGTGTAGTTGCTAAGCAGAAGAATAATTGCTGGTGTATTACGTGCGAAAACCAGGATAAGTTTATGAGACACAATGTAATGGAAGGTTCAGGAAATTTCGAACACTTTGTCTGCGCGTATTGCTGGAATGTTTGGTAATCTTATTACAAGTACGCATTGCTATCAATTTCAAGCTTCCTTCTTATTCCTTAAGTAGAAATCGCATTATATAAGGCTATTCCATACTTTACGTTGTTGAAATATGATACGTATGGAACTAAAGAATGCAAGGAATGGTTGTTAGACACTGGGTAATATCACTCTGGTGTTACGGAGGAAACCGAGCACATTATCAAGTTCGTACGCAGGGTGGCACTTCGATAGGCACCTGCGTATCTTTCGGGCAATGTATAAGTACAAGGCTGTTATCAAGCATGGCTCACTATGTAAGCAGTGTAGGGTGGACAGAAACGTAAAAAGTGAAAATAAAAACACGTATAACACAAGTGATAACGTGACTGGCCGTGCGTGTTTACTATCTCGTATGTTGCGAGCTGCTTTAGCCTTTTGAATGATATATATACATACCAACATGCTGAAATACAAGGGTGTCTGGGCTGGTTCATCAGCTAATGGTAATTTTCTGTCAGGGCTCGTATGCAGTGGCTGTAAACGGCGTACGTGCATTCGCTTTCGATCGCGTCGACGTGTTGCAATCTCTTCAGCAGTAACATTTTCCTATACTTACCCTATACACCCGGGATAGGGTGTGGTGTCTGACAGTATATCTCCTACTACAGGTACTTCATTCGGATCGTGTATTACACTACGCATTTTTCACCTTATCACGTAATATAGAATATTAGCTTGTCTGAAGACTTCTTTTATACGTTTACTGCTGCCGTGCTACCAGAGAAGTGTACGCTGTCGGAAGTGTCGTAAGCGACGTCTGTTGACGCGGAGCGTAACGAGGGACACACGAAGCTAGTACTATTGCTGTGATTTGCGCATGTTACAAAGCTGCTACTGTAATGAAATGACAGTGAGGTAATGATTAAGTCATGGTACTATAGTTATTCCCTTTCGACGAGAACACTGACGCCACTGGAAATATTGATCATGTGTCTTCTAAGTATTTTGCCACATTCATTGCGATTCCCTTATGTAATGCCTTGAGGGCCCTAAGTAAAAATGCATGGTAGTTAGCAAGCCGCCGCAGAGTGGCGCTGTCATTACGTTTCTGCTTGAGATACTGCATCGGCACTCTTTCAGTGTGATGCGTTTTATTGTGTCTCTGTGTATGCTCCCCGTTCGAGTAGGGACGCTATTAGCTTCTGCTAAGGTGACTCGATGTCCTCCTCGCTCGGACGAGCAATGACCATACCAAGTCGCCTTAGCATCCGCCGTCAGCGGCTTAGATAGCCGGTATCCGCATACGTAAGTTCTATGGACTAACTAAGGTTCTCTTTTGCGGGGACGCGGAAGGCATTGTCAAATGATGACCGACAATTTGCCGTTATTCTTGAAAGGCGGAATGCACAATTACTGCATTCTACGATATCAGACACATAGGTTAAGAACTTGGACCGGGACACAGAAGCTTGAAAAGAATGTAAGGACAGCGCAGTGAGCAGTGACAAACGTTAGGCGAAACAGTGAGAGAGAGGCACGCAGAGGTGCGCATTGGAGTGCAAAGAGATGTAGCCGGCATTCTAGGGAATATTTTGACATAATCAGGGAAAGATCTACCTGGTCGTGCTGTTCAATGTGTAGTGTGGCTGATTATAGTCACAGATTGGACGCTAAGAGAGAGACAATTGTGGCCGAACGAGTACGGCAGAGAATTAGGTGGCAGGGCCATGAAATCGCGAAGTTGATGTGTAAGTGAACGAAGCTGGCGACGCAATACAAAGTCAGTCGGATACCGCATAGAAATTTTTGATTCGTTTGCTCTATGAAAATTCGCCGCGCATAAGAAACTTAGAATAATAATGATGACGACAATGATGGTTCAACCTTCCCCGTTGCACATGAATTTTTGTGTACTTGATAAAATAAAACACGAATTTCAACAAATTATTTGTATAGTGCGACCAAGTGCATTTCGAGATAGCATTTCTTACGTAACAGGGTGCATTTAATCAGGAAAAAAATTGTCAATACACGCGACTTACTTCCGCAGGTTCTGAAGTTGTGTCACTCAAGCATTAGCTGAAGTAATACCGCTATGCCTGAAAAAGAAATAATGAAGAGGTACCTTTCACTTCATACGGCATCATACAATTCTGAAGGCTACTGTCCCCTGTCTGTAGCAGAATGCGGTAGTCGTATGACTGTAAACAATCTTCCAAAACCGGTGGATTCTCATCACGAATTATGAATTAACGTAACGGCCCTTTCCTTTGAATGTTTAGATTCGTTGCAGTTGTTCATGACCACATTTTTCGGTGCTTACGCAACTTTGTAAAACCTTTTTCTGCCATGAATGGTACCGTTTGGCAGGGGTCGGAACGCCCTTCGAAGGAAAGATGTTTTTGAAGTTGACCATCAACTTTCATAGCCTCTTTGCTGGTTTGGAGTACTCTGTTTGATGTAAGTTGTGGCAGGTGGTCGAGAGAGAAACCAAAATAGAAAAAAAAATTGTATGCAGATCCCATGCATTGTTGGAATCGGTGGCATACGAAGTCGTCAGCGATGACATTGTCTTTCACAAATTGAATGGCATTCATCCAAGTGAATAGGATCGACGCCTTTGGGCAAAGTGCGTGCGCTTATGTTAAAAGGTGGGCTGAACAGGAACATCGACAGCACCGCGGCGTCTAAAGCGTAGCTCATGGTACGACGTAACTTTGGTACTCACCTTAGTGCTCATATGTCTGCTTTGCCGAAGATAAGTTCGCGTTACGTTGCGCTGATGTAATAATAACTTCTGAGGTTTAACGTCCCTAAACCACGATGTGATTATGAGAGGCGCTGTAGTGGAGGGCTTCAGAAATTTCAACCACGTGGGGTTGAAAACTCCCAGAAAGGTTCAGGTTTTGTGATGTTATCAGGATGTTCTACGATTCAAGCAACAGTCTATTTCTCCATTGGGACTCACTTTCAAGGATTGTCGTCCCATGAAAGTCGGTTTCGTGGTCGAATGCCTCGCGATGCTCGGCGACGGCGCTTCGTTCTTTAGTCAGGCAGGCATCTGTGGAGTGTTTACCTTCAAGAAGTACACGCGCACTTAATTCATCATGATTTAACGATGGTAATTTTCCATGCACCAGCAAGGGAAATGCTCCGGATTGAATACAAAACGAAAGGACAGAAGGAGAAGGGGCGTTGGCGTACTTCATCGTAACAACCACCTGAAGCTATAATTGTTCGCTTTGCCGGTTGTCAAAGTGGCAGACCTGGAGCAGACGATGAGCACGTCGTCAGAACCATTTCCGCAGCGCGAAATGTGGAACTGAGACCTGCAAGCGCATGTTTCGCGTGGCTACGGCAGACAAGCTGACGACACTGCCAGGCGCTCACCGCGTGTTTACTTGTCAGGCACCATAGCACGCGGAAGCATGTGTTGAGACGACGGGGCGCCTGCCGGAGACACGCACCGCTGGCATCCACCCCGGAATCCAACCAGGACCTGTCGGCTCGAGGCAGCCTTCAAAACAAAAACACGCCTCTCGCGTGCCATCCTTCCCCTCTGGTTGACGTCATCCAGTATCCTTGGACCGGCAGACACGCCAAGTGTTAGACACGTTAGCTGGAAACTGGCACGTGTACTGTGGGGAACATTACGCAAAACGAGTCCGCATAGGCTGGACATTTTTTACCAACGGATAATTCGATCCACTTTGTCAAAATTGCAGTTCAGGGCAATTGGCTACTAAAATCACATCATGAAAGGGAGTGAGGGGGGAAGGAGAGTTCCTCCTAGCCCAGATCAGGAGAAACTCATCAACGCCACTGAACGAGAGGGAACCAGCTAGCCATCTTGCCTGGGCCGGAAGGATCGCCTCCAGAGTGTAACCACCCTGAGGACCAGGCGTAGGCACTTTTCCTTTCTGCAAATGAAGTGGCCGCCGCTTATATCAAGCCGCCTAAACCTAAGCAACGGCCAAGCGTAAATGCGGTGCATTAAATCCATCGATGTGCTATGAATATATCGGTATTAGCAGCGGAGTTGTTTAGGGGCTAGCGATGTCTCTGCTGTCCTTCACGCAAGACGAGAAAGCCGACTGACTCTTGCCCTGAACCCGCTACCCACACTCTGGCCCTCAGCCCATTGCTGCATGATAGTGATTATGTGAAGGGCTATATAGCAAGAAAGAAAGAAGGAAGGAAAGAATTGAAGGAACGAAAGGAAAAGGCGCACTCCCTCTTGCCTTCGACTCACTCACTACCCACACCCTTGCCGTCAGCCCACTGCTGCATGATAGTGATTATGTGAAAGGTTATATAGAAAGAAATAAAGAAGGAAGGAAGGAAAGAATGAAAGAAAGATTAATTTATGCCATCATAACTATGAAAACAGCACTGCAGTATTTATTGCTGTCAACTACAACCAGAACGACCAGAACCACTGCTGTTATTGTTCTTGTCATCTCCGTGATTTAGAAAACAAAAGAACTCTTTCCTGCCTTTGCGTGTTTCATAAAATGTACTGCTCTATACCAAACATAAAGAACGGCGTCCCGCCCCCCCCCCCCCCCCTTTTTTTTGTTTTCTTTTCCAATCCTTCCGGCATTCGTCATCGCATGTACCAAGTTGTCACATCTGCTTGTGCGCGAACTAATTTATACACATGACAGAAACCGCGTGGCAATGGATGACTGCATCCATCGGGAGCAATACTGTCCTCATTTCACTTATCAACATACTATCATACTTATCAGCATACTTATCACTAATACACTGCACAAGTAAATAAATATTGGAAATGTCATGCGCCTAACGCGTAAGGACTTCAGTAAAGTGTTAAGATCTTGTATTTCATGCACTAAACATTCCCCAGCAATGTCGAAATCTTGGAATGAACTCAGTCTTTGTGCCCTTTGACCGTGATGCGTTGTAAAAGACACGACTAATACATACTTGTTATACACCTTAAGAAATTGAATTCGCAGTGCCGCATTGTCTGCGAATCAATCGCAACGGCTTCACGGTATGTAAGAGAAGGACGTGAAACTGCGTGAACAAGGATGCGTCGCCAGAAATGCATAATAATGCCTGATGCATACTCAGGTCTTCAAGTTCGATCTTAGCTAGTACACTTGAACACACGGTTTTGCGGCAGCTCACCAAACTGCGAGATACTTTTATGTTTGGCTGTCATGAGAAGCACTTAATGTCAATGCGGAGAATAAAAACGTGCTTGCTTGAATTGCCGTAGATCAGATGAGCATGCGCAGGGGTTCAGAATTACTCTAAAACCTACAACTGCGATGTGCCTCACAATAAAATAGTGACCTTCGCGAGTAGAACCGCATGTTTAGATCTTTATTCAAGCGGCGTTTGAGCACCAGGTGGTTAAAATCGTAGAATGAAATTTTGGCATCGACACTTTCGTAGCGTCGGGAGAAGTTTGCCGGTTTAATATAGCGCACAAATCTCATGGTAAAGGTTTATATTGCGCAATATGTTCCGTGTTGCCTCCTCCCAATTCTAAAATAGTTTTATGGCAAATGCGCGCCCGGAAGAGACAGCTAACTCCTGCCTTTACTTCAGGAATTTCAATCACACGCAGGACGAACCACTCCGGCAACAAAAACGCGACAGGAATCGAACGTGTGAAACTTATTCTCCGCGAAACGGTAAAAATTTGAAGCTTTGTGTTCTCGCCCGATCAAGACAGCATCGCAAAATGGAACGGAGTCTGCTGTCACGCAACACACTGCCCTGCTGGAAGAGAGAAGAGAGAGAGAAAAAAAGAAGCATTTTTGCCGTCGGACCCAATGCTGCTGCAGTTTCATTAGGAAGGCTGTAGCAAAGTTCTACCAGTTTTGTGAAATTCCCTCTTTCTGTCGCCAGAAAAACTCTTTTGTCCCTGAAATAACTGTTTTCGTCTTCCGAACTTGGTCAATTCTCCTGTTTTGTGGCAGCGGCGGCGAAAAATTACTCTTTCACTATCGAAACATTCCACAAGTGCGCTTTCCAATAGGACGCCAAATTAAAGTTGCAACTATCCTGCCATACAAAAAAAAAAAAATCTTTACCTTCTCTCACAGCCCGTCGGCGACAGAAAAAAAAAGAAAAGAGTCGCAGTGAGGCTCGCTACTGTGCGCAAACTGGAATGTCTACGCGAATAGCACATTATTCGTGAAAAGTCCGGCAATATGTGTAATTGTGCGCTAGAACAATTTTAAGCGCCTATAGCCAAGCTATGGAATGGCGACATGAGATCATAGGGTCTATTGAAGACGCGTGAGCCAACATACAAAGCAAGAGTCAAACGCTATTAAACATCCATTTCGGTAGCTCTTCTATCGAAGGGAAATCGAGATACTGTGAGTGGATCAAATCTAGCCATTAATTTTCATTGGGATGTGCTTTTGATTCGGGATATAGTAATCGAAAGCCACTCGTAACCGTCGAGGCTACAAAAAGAATCTTTGAAGTACCAGGAAGCCTACCTCGAAGAAGCGGTGGAAGTGTAGGTTAGCACAGAAGTAATGCAAAACAGGAGGCATCACTCTCACAGTGCGCGTGCATCTCATGTCTTCATTTTGCACCGAATAACAGTATAGAAATTTCCGGTGATGACAGCAGAAGGAAAGGAAGGAAACGGCTTATCTATGGTCATCGTAATAAACAGCGTGGAGTTTTCATTCCTTCATTCGGTACCGGTAGCTTTTAAGTTGTTTATCAGATGAAACTACACGCAGCCCTGCGGCAACGGTCTTCTCCAATCGGGCACGGACCTCGAGCACGAGCCGCGTCTTTTTCAACAGAACGCTGAAGAGCGAACAACACTGTAAGGCGCTGGAGAGGACGGCCCACTACAAGGTTCCAATGCTTCTTTACAATTCATTCATTTCTGGAAGTGCCCACCAGCAGCTCTAGGCAGCTGCTTTCATGCGGCTTTTCCCATTTTCGACCACTCAGCCTTTGACCAGTCGGAGCGAGCTTCTCCAAAGCCCGCTTTTGTTTGTTGGTGGCCGACACTGGCTCCGCGAATTCGCCACGCGATCATAGCATCAAGGCACCCTCAATTTGTACAAGAACGTTGATCGCACTTGTAACGCTCGGCTCAAAGCCAAAGAATGCGCCATCAGAACCTCCTCGTTGTCTGCATGGTATCGATTGCCGCAATACGTGGGGCCTGCCGGATTTTTTTCTTAGATGAACATATTCTATGAGCTCGATGAAAAGAGCTTCACAAATGTTTAGCATCAACAAAAGGGCAAGGTTTCGGTAAGGTCAGCGGTTTCAATTTATGAAATGTAGCATCGACCCACCAACTTCTTTTTATCATGGAGCTTCCTCAGTAAGCGAGAACCATTTCACCAGGTGAGATAATCTCACTTCTGTGAGATTGAACAAGACGAAGCGGTAAATCATGGCTCAACGGACACACATCGGAGACGTTCGACATCTATGTGTTCTAGACGCACGCACGTTTAAGTTGCATGGTGTCATGAAATCAAAGCTAGAACTCGAAGATATTGCGTGCCAAGTCTATAACCAGATTACGAGGCACGCCGTAGCAGCTGGGGGCTTGCGTATAATTTTTGACCGGCTGCGTTTTTTAAGGTCCATGTAAACCTAAGTGAATGAACGGAACGTTTTTGAATTCTTGTCCTATTGTTGCTAGGGCACCGCAGCTCGGTATTGAACCCGTTATCTCCAGCTCAGCGGTGCGTTGCAGTGTCCTACCGCGGCGAGTGACTTAGGGAAGTTAATCCTAAGAGCTTGTTAGTCGCCTCAGTTATAAGCGGATCGCCGTACGATGAGCGAAATAGTGATCCCACTTTTTTTTAACTAGTCAATGCGTAGGCACACTTTTGAAGCGAAATATAATCGTTGCTGGGGTAAAAACTTGTCTGACGCGAATGATGTGATCCGCTTACCAGCTGACTATATCATGCTTGTTTCGCGAAAGTTACTTGTGCTTTGAATCTGGTATCGTTCTTTCACAAACTCAGTGGTAATGCAAACCAGTTCTTCATCGTTTATCTTCCGGTCTCTGGTGGCATGCTCTTTTATTCTTAATGGGGCGAAAGATTCGCGTCGAATATATAGGAGCTGTCTGCGCTTCAGCCGCCTTCCTTTTATACATGTAAAACATCCCGGTGACTATACAGTCACCAAATGCCTCGCATCCTAAAGTATGGCCCGTTTTTATACGCCGCTGGCGTTTGCAAATCCATATGTTTCTAAGAATCATATCCTTGGTGATTATGCCTTACATCCTTCCGTAATTATGAGTTACAGCCCGGTCTACCTCACGGAGGACGGTCGCTCCTCTCGACAAGGTTATGCTTAAGGGGCAGCTTAGGATCACGTTATAGTTTAATTTCCCCCCTCCAAAATTTCAATTCTCCTTTGCTTCATCTGTAACTTCAAGGGGGTTCTACGCCTATTTAGACGCGAGTTAACCAGCGATCACTGGCCCAACTCGCAGTGCTTCAGCTGAAGAAGTTACTCAGCTCCTATGCAATCAAGAAAGACATCAAGAATGTCAGACGTCCCTGAATTTGTCGGTAGAGTAAGAAAACAGAGGCACCATAAGTGTTTTCGGTTTAAATATGCTAGTGACTCTACAACTAGATACACGTTCACTTTTTATTCTTTCATATCAAACGAAACGTCAGATGTACGCTAAGCAAGAAATCCGCTGGCTCAGTTCAACGCTGAGTACACAGCGGCCGACGCTGAGATATGTGTTTTTGAACAGGACGAAAACACATTCCTCCCGTCGCATAAAAGTAGAAAAAATAAAGAACTCACAGAAAGAGCAAAACATGCTTTCGTGTGCTTCCTCACCATTTCCACGGTAGTTGTATAGCAGACAGCACATTTGACGAACCTGAGCATCCGAACGTTACTTTTGCAGCGCCCATGGAAACGTCACAGAGGTCGTTTGCCTAAGCAAGCTTTTTCCTTCAGCATACTTACTGCGCTTTCTGTTGTGGAAGAATTTCAGCAGTAGCAAATACACTAAGGAGAATAGGCCTTTTTAGAAAACACGGAGACAGTTTGGCGTTTCTGAGAGTGGTCTGGTTCAGCATATCTACTGCAGAAATGAAAACAATGAAAAAGGTAGTAAACGTATGTTTAACCCGTTCGAATAACGGACTAATGGAATATTTATACCTCTGTTCTGCCAAAGAAAAAAAAAACTATTTTCTCGACATTACTTTCTAGGGCTTCTTCTTCTGGCCCACGTTATGAAGCGGAGTTGTTGTTTTGTGGGGTTTTACGTCCCAAAACCAGTTCTGATTATGAGAGACGCCGTAGTGGAGGGCTCCGGAAATTTCGACCACCTGGGGTTCTTTAACGTGCATTATGAAGCGGAGTATGATATGGGATTTTAGATACATCATTTCTGATTTTCTACCGAACTTAAAAGTAAGAATCACAAAAGGACTAAGCAAAAAAAGAGGGAAAAAAATTATTGGGACTACCGGGCTTACATTCACTTCCGGTTTTTACTTCCGGGCTCTTACCGCACTCCCGGTCTTTACTTTCGATCGCTTATCTTTCTTCCGGTCTATGAAGTTTGACATACGACGAGGCGACATGAAAAAGAATGAAAAAAATATAAAGGTTTCTTCGTTCAATCTCAGTCCAGCAACACCATTCGTTGATCACAACTGCGGAACTACCATGTTCATTGCACGCATCTATTAGAGATACGAATGTGTTTGTGCGCTCCCATGACGAGTTTCCAACAAGCAAATATTTTATGGGACGTCCTTGTCACGCGCTCAAATCTTTTTCATGATATTTTGTTCGCTTTTAAAAATGCTGAGATGACTGGGTTTAGGGCATATTGAGAAGATGGAGGCGGGATATGATAGATGTGATAGGCGTTCATGATTTGAAACAGCCACGCACGTGCATTGCATCGCAGTACTCGGATGGTATTGGTTCATGCACGCACTGAGCACATGATACAGTCAGCAACAACGTGATCCGTGACCAGACCATGACCAAGTGACTCGAAACTACGATTGCAAAATGCCTAGTGTAAACTGCTGCACAGGCTGTTCAAATATGGTCTGTCAAGGAAAACGAGGTCTGCGTTAACAAAAAGAAAAAGAAAAAAGAAGGTAAAGAAGAAAAAAGGAGGAAAAGAAAGAAGGAATTCTTCAAGGTCGAAATAGTAACATAACGATACCTCTGACCTGTAATAGTTGCCACAAAAAACAAGCATTGAGTGCCTGCAATATTCCAGACGCAATATTTCAGGCGTAGGTGCTATGAAATCTGCACAATTAGCCACACTGAGAGAACATTCTTTAGAGCGTTCTTTATAGTTTTTTTTATGACTGCACTTAGGATCCGTTGGCTTTCTAGGTGCCTCTTCTGTGGATATCACTTCAAAACCGCCAAAGGAATGCGCTGATTGTAAATTCTTTCTAGGACAAAACTTTATGTAATTATCACAACTTTTGGATGAGAAAGTACGGCAGTCATAATCCGGTGGTTGTGCAAGTATAATGGTCATGGTAGTAAACGAAGCACGATGAAGCACGTTCTGGATCCCCACGCTTCTAGAAGTTGTACTAAGAGCAATTAAATAGTCTGCCGTGGTGTTAAAGTGGTTATTGTGCCCGGCTACTGAGTTGAGGAACATGGATTCTAACCCGGGGGGTCGCGGCGGTCGCATTTTTGATCGAGGCGGAAATGCCAATGGCCCGTGTACTGCGCGTTACCAGCGCACGTTTAAAGAGCTCCAGGGAGCAAAATTATCGGAGCCCTTGTGCATCATAATCATATTGGACTCTTGGCACGTAGCCCCGCCACGGTGGTCTAGTGGCTATGGTACTCGGCTGTTAATCCGAGGGTCCAGGGATCAAAGCCCGGCCGCGGCGGCTACATTTCGATGGAGGCAAAATGTTGAGCCCCATGTACTCTGCGATGTCAGTGCACGTTAAGGAAACCCAGGTGGTGAAAATTTCCGGAGCCCTCCACTACGGCGCCTCTCACATAATCATAGCTGGTTTGGAGGCGTAAAACCTCAGAAATCAATCAATCTCTTGGCACGTAATACTCCAGCTGTTATTATTAAGAATAATTAAACACACAGGCAGACGAGTAGACGATTATCCCAGTGACTCAGCGCAATATATAATAGGGTTATTATTTAAACAGTTACGTACACCTCAGACACCACGAGGACTTCTTAGAAACAATAACTTTGAAGGAGGCTATATCGCTAATGAGAACCAATCAGGCATATCCACAATTTTATATATGGCGAAAAAAAGATGTTCTTTCCTTTTTCTTTTTTCATGCGTCAAGCAGTTTTGTGAGGGACACGGGCATGAGCGTACATATAAGAGCGTGGATGTAGCGCCGGTGACGCCAGTATTTTGTTTATTGCATGAGTGGTTTTATTATTTAGACACCGGGGATGTAACATCACTACATCTTCCATTACGACCGACCTCGATCTTGAGCCGATCTCGAAAGCGCAACTGTCTAACAAAGCACCTCAGAGCGCGCCACGGAGTCTGCGAGGCACGAATATAATGAAATGGCTTACTCTTGCATTGATAAGCAACTTGTTAACATGTAAAGTGACGCACGCAGGCTGTGGTAAAACTGACCACCAGTCGCTTATCTCGTTACCGAGAGTGCATGGGGTTGAAATGCAAACTAAGTCGTTCGCGCTACTTGACGTGCAGTGCGGGCCCTCTGTTTGAAATCACCAGTTTGCGTTGGCATGAAAGAAGGGTGCAGTATGCGTGCGGTCGTGGGGGCGAGGTCGTACAGGACAACTCACGCTATCACGCGAAGACTTGAGCATTCACACAATCTCCTTTATAACTTGCAACGAAGACCAGAGAGAGAGAGAGAGATGATGGGCGGAAGGCAGGGAGGTTAACCGGGAGGGAAATATCCAGTTTGCTACCCTGCACTGGGGAAGGGGTGAAGGGAGACAGAAAGGGATGGAAGAAAAGAAGACCAGGGTTAAAAATGTGTTGAATGTGTCGATCGAGATGCATTGAAAAGTGGGCCAGCTTACAACACCGAGTTGTCGCGCTGGGAGATCGAAACACGGCCCAGCCATCAGACGCTTGTAATTATCTTTTTTACTAAAGAGGCTCAATACAATGCGATACAGAAACCTACGTGACCTTTCCACGTGCCATCAAATGCCACGAACGGGCCAAATATCGTCTCGAGTTGAACATTTATTGGCACTGCTTTAAATCAGACACCAAACCACGTTTCTTTCAGCGTTCTTCGCTAGACTTAACGTTGAAAGTGATGCGATTATGGCAACATTTAAGAGCGGAGGCTGTTTATGCTTTTGGTTGGAGCGCGGACAAGAAACTGTCATCATCATGAATGTCCTCTACCTTATATGACATCTCGCGTCGCCTAGAAGGGCGTTGCAGGAAGGAACATTAACGCGATTACGTTATTGGGGAGAGGCGTGAGCATCTTGCAGGAAGGAAATTAAGAGGAAAGAAGAGAAAGAGGTGAGGCGGAAGAGAAGAATAAATTGAATTAAATAAGATGTCTGGGCAAGGCGGCATCCAAACCAGCGTACCCACGGTCCGATCGCGATCGTCGTAACCGTTTGGCTATCCAGGGAGGGGCATTTATTTTTCTTTCTTTCATGATATTTTTGCACAAGCATTAATGTGCACACACAGTGAACACAACATGCCAAAGGCAGCTCGACAAGTTCATTAGAAATATTACTAAGAAAAGATTTCGAAACAAATCAATACAAACTTCTAATACACTTCGTGAATAGTGGATACCAATCCGCTTAGAACTGCACTTGATCATAAAAGCCTTTGAGCTGGAAATCCATTTGTATGAGATGGGACTTTGAATAGGCAACTGGTTCCGCATTCCTGTCTAGCATGCGCATTTTCCATAAACTGTGCATACCCATTAACATGATCATGTATAAACACGCACATTACTACTTTTGCATGACACGAGATAGCGTATAGCATGTGAATTGAAACGAAATCCTTTTTTCAAAGCCCTTTGGATAGGCACGCTAGCACAAGTATTTCTAGAAACCACGTGATGGCGTTGCTCTGGGCGAGAGAACCAGTAAAGATAGAGAGACAAAGAAAGAGAAAAAGACGCAGAGAAACTGAGACAACGAAACAGACAGAAACAATGACATAGGCTTGTATAGAATAGCAAGGAGGTGAAAAATAGAAGTGAGTGTGAGGAGGAGCGAGAAGAGTAAAGCATGACGTAGCCTTGAATGCATAGTTAAGGCATGAAAGTGGGCTTGTTGGTACCGATTCATTGCGGAAAGCAGCACGAGACAGTGACTGGACGAGACGAAGTGCTCGTGAAGTGTAGTGGGAATGGGAAGTGAGGCTGAAGCATAGCATATAGCATGCGCAGTACACTATAGCAAGGGTTAGGGAAGGAAAGTCAAGATAGGGAAGCGGAAAGAAGGGGAGAGCGTAGAGCATACTCTTGTGCAGTTTAGTATAGTAGGAAATAGAATGGTAGGGAGGAAGCAGGAGGAGGAGGAAAATGCCACCATCTCTGCCGTGTCTTCAGTCGTTGCACCACTAGTGCGTAGCTGCTTCAAGTTTCTTTTGCTTATTTAAAGACGATAGTCTTTCTTGGGATACTCTAACGCAGAAATTTTGGTCTGTCTTTCTATTTGTCTGTCCTGTCACACGATCCATCCACCCGGCCAAAGTTTAAGCACTTGCCTAACGCCCAGCCATCTTGAACTGGTAGCTGCGTCCATACTTGTGAACATGGTCGGTCAAAAAGCAAATATATATTTGCATATCGGAGGCGCAACATCAACGTGTAAGTATTAGATGGTGTGTTCCCTTACTAGAAAATACATAGATACGCAATTCTAAAGACCCCAGTGTTTCGTAGGCTGCGCGAAAAATGCGACGCTATGCACGAAAAAGGCCTCTGCCGACGATTTGGTGCTGCCACCTGGCAGTTGCCCAGCGATTCTTCACAAGCTCATGTTTCCCGACGGCGCTGCCATATGGCGTCCATATCTCACGCAGCGTAGTACGGTCGGCTGAAGGCTATCGTCTTTCGACGACGTTTGCAGCGAAGCACGCAGATACGCGGCCAATTTTCTTTCTTTCTGTACCAAAAGAAAGCCTGAGCATTCGTTTATACGTTCCCTTCTTTTTAACTATTTGTCTTAGAGGTTGCTAAGTGTGCATATGAAGGTTTTATTCCCGTGCTATGCATACGCCTGTCCACCACATCGTTGTAGGTGCATGCTTCGGAGAACAATAGCCGTGGGTCAGAACCTACCTTGTGGTAAATTTCTTGCTCCGAAACTTGCGTATGTTGAGAAAGGGCTCCGAGATTTGTCGGCACTATCCGTCGGGAGCACGTGCAACCTCCATCGTATTTATCCAGAACTCACCTAACGGCCGGGATTCAAGAAGGCTCCGCGCGCACGAGGAGTCTCCCTCTAATCCGGCCGTGCTCACCGTAAGCTTTAACATTGTATGGCCTCGACATCATGCTACATCACGTGACCGGAAGAAGAATATGAAGATGAACAAGCAGTTGAAAAAGAAGAAGATTATGTTGATGTTGAAGATGATGATGATGAAGACCTGGACCAGCCAAGTGCCCATCAGCTTTGCTGCTTCGCTAGCCTTGCGCCACTAGTGCAAGCTACGCAATTTTTTATTTTTTTTTTTACGGTAAAGGGTGCTGCCGATATTTAACCTTTCAATTTTTATACCTGAATAGAATATTTGGTTTCATCCTCCTTTTAAGAAAACTTCAAATATTTGCTTCATACATCCCGTGTAGGGATATGTATTCGTTTGGCTAGAATCTGATGGCGGCGGTAACCAGGCAAAGTTTTGCTGAACTTTAAACCTTTGCTTCATCCCTAGTTGCGGCGGGTTTTTTTCTTTAATTTTATTTTTCTTTAAGCATAGTCCAGTGCCTTCCGACTAGCGGTGAAATCGTGAGCGTATGAACACCAATAAGCCTTCTCAATACAAATATTGAAAGCACATCAAGCCGTTTACCTGTGACCCCAATAACGCCGCCTGACAAAACCACGCACAAGCGAACTCGCCCCGTCTTAGCTTCCCCTTTCGCTACCATTAATTCGCGCACCATAAAACTGGCAGCCGCAGAACAAGGTCATATTAAGAACGCCTTTATTTTTGGTAGATCTGCTTTGTAATAACACTTGGTATTAACTTGTATTTTCACCTAATGGTTGGTTAGTAATTATTAACACGCGGCTCCAGCATCTTTTCGTAGGCACTTGACAGGTACTCACTGAACGCTTTACTGGTTTTGCTGGTACGGGTATAGCTGGCGGAAGGAAATGCTGCGATAATCAACATAATTAGAGCATTTGCGTGAAGTTCCCGGCAAAGCGTCGTTAATAGTTAACGGGAAGTATAGCACCCACGCGCGGCTTGGGAGATGCTGCGTTCTAAACAGAGGGGGCTGCCAGGCGTCTGGCGTTTGCCGCATAATCGACTCCATGACAGGCTCTTAAATATAGAGAGAAACCGGCACAACATCCTCAATATTCCCTTACGTGGCACTATGCAAAACACGGCAAATTACATCGTGCGTGATGCAGGCATTACACGTTAAAGGCCGACCCGCCTGGCGCGTTGTTGTGCTCAAATCACGGGCGCCGCGTCGGCAGTCGAGCGAAGTTCCTGACGCATGTGGGCGCATTTTCTTTTTTTTTTTTTTGCGTCGGCAACGGCGTGCTAGTCAAGCCACATTAATAATGTAAATTGCGGTGCCTGGAAGCGTTTTGTTGAAAGCACTTACTCTAGGCTCGCCTCATAAAAGTCATAAGAAATTATGTTATCATAGCAAGACAAAAAAGAAAAAATCATATATCGCAGATTGGTTGTCGCTTGTCTAGATGAGGGCGAAAGCCATTGCGCATTGTTACAAAGATTGCTCGGTGTGGGTTGATTTAACATGAATATAAAATTATTCGCCATAACATGGATGCCATTTGACATAGGCTGTAAGTGTTAGCATTCAATCAAGTGTGGGGCACACCCGATTATCCCTGACCCTGACCGAAGAGTGCGGATATGCGCCAGACATGGTTTTGTATATTGTCGTTAATTTAAGTGAGAAAGGCGTCATGTTACTGACCTTGTGGCCTATCGGTCACGTTATTGGTACAACCCTACGCTGCCATGACAGTTTAGCATATACCATTGCCCCGCCACGGTGGTCTAATGGCTATGCTACTCGGCTGCTGATCCGAAGGTCGCGGGATCGAATTCCGGCCGCGGCGGCTGCGTTTCGATGAGGCAAACGTTGAGGCCCGTGTGCTGTGCGATGTCAGTGCACGTTAAAGAACCCCCAGGTGGTCGAAATTACCGGAGACCTCCACTACGACGTCTCTCATAATCAGAGCTGGTTTTGGGACGTTAAACCCCACAAATCAATCAATGGCATATACCAAGTGAACGTGGCCACCTTGTTTGACATCATCAGATTTTTTCGGCACCTTGTTTCGCGTAGATTTTAGAGTTTTATGAGGAATACGCGGCTTTCGCCCTAATTAAATCAGATAAATTGCGAACTTCGCTTACATGGGTACGGGATTGTCAGACAAGCTGATACGCACACAAACGCGCTGACCCGCTTTATGCAGAAACCGAAGACGTGTGTTTCGTTACCAACAGACCATGATTCATCGCTGCCACGAAGTACTCTTTCTTTTTCTAGCTTTTAGTTCTTAATCTAACCGAACGAGATAGCGAGTACCCACTGCAACCGTGCAGGGCAAGACCTCTTTGGACATTGCGAAGCGTTCTCGAGATGATAGACCCGATACTGTCAGAGAGGTCTGAAATGTCGTCAGGTGGAATACGTATGGTCTCTTACACCTATATAGAGGAAAATTATGGGTAATTAAGAATAGACAAAGTGGAATCATGGCTGACTGAGGTAAATTAATACGAAGTTGCCTCCAGTATACAGCACAGGGCTTCTTGACGCTAGCAAAGGTAACTACCTAATTTTGCTTATTGCTTAACTTTGCAGTTACTCATGTACGTACGTGATCGGATACGTGCATGCAGTTCTCTCCTATCTGTGCAGATCGTGGAAACCTTAATAAGGTATTCTATAAACATGACGTAACTTTAAATGGACTTGGTATGCGGCATGTTTAATGTGAAACGGACGTGAGAATGCCTTAGTTAAACGGCATTTCTTTTAGAATGCAAGCGCATAAGACTCGTATTACTGGCACATGTCTGCAGTTTTCACAAGAAATGCGGCACTGTCGTTGCTTGCCAAATGCAAATAAAGCTTGCTCGAACCCTGTCCGTCAGCGGGGTACGATAAACTAGGGCTGGCGTGCTGCTGAACAGTGTGGGAAAATTTATTCTGTGTGTGTGTGGCACAAGGCGCCCAAGCCTGGAAGAAGAAGAAGCGCTGTGTGTCCGAGTGTTCGCAAGATTTGCTATGCTGGTCACGTACTCGGCACATCTGTGGATACCGAAGGGGTTCGCACGTTCGCGTTGAAGTAAGCTGTAGAGTGTGAGCGGCGGGAGAACGCAGACGCACTAGATGACTTAAATTATTCGATGGCATCAGTTCAATCTACTTTGTGTTGCTTTGTCTCGAACCAAGACTAGACTGTTGCCAAGACGCTGAAGCCGGAGAGGTTGCTCATGACTTTCGTTGAAAGTTGCACTGACCTTGAAGGGCTCCTCGCCAAGTGACGTGGCTAATTTCGATTATAAACTGGGACTTCTCAATTGCACAACGGTTGTATCGCAATATGTTTTCATGCTGGTTCATTATTAGCAAGGATTAAATATCTTAAAGCGGTGCAAAACCATGATCTTGTGGAGTCGAGGGTCACTGCTAATATGACGTCCTTGCCATTTTCCGATGCTGCCGTGTGAAGCGCGTGACGTAGTCCGTTCAGCAGCTCGTTCCCTCCGAGGACGCAGCTGTCCGAATATAAGCCTCCTGATTGGTCTGACTGGTTCAGACAGGTCGCCGAGCTCTTAGTGTCACTATGAGTGACGTCGCATACCGACGAATCGGCGTGGAGCATCATGCCCTCTCTCTTGGAGTGCACCACGTCGAGAAAAGCAAATGACGTCCACTTTGAAATTTGAGCTCCTTCCGCGACGCGTAGCGTTTTAGTTGTTGGCAGACACTGTGGTGAGCGCGCAATGTGTGCAAGGCGCTAAGATCAATATCACTAGATCTGGTGGGGGGTCCTTTAAGACGAGCCGTATCTTTTCCGCACTGGCACTCGTTATCGTCATTAGTTTATCGTGCCATTAGTAAAAGAGTAATAATGAGCTCCCTTGATTTCTGTTCCTGTGGTGCCGAAACCCGACAAAAACTGACCGTGGGATGAGAGAGCTAGCTCTGCTTCTCAGTTTGACTTATTCCATATCTTCCACCTACAGTGTGACAAACAGCGCTTGCAGTTTAACTATAGGGGGCAGCTTCCTCGAATGGGAGCATTCGCTCGGACGGGAAAGCTGGTGTTACTTCGTGACTCGTGTGGTGCGCCTTGTGTGTGAATCACGTTGGATAGAAAACTGCGCAGAGTGAACCCAAAGGCATCTCTTCGCATTCCTAAAGGAACCCGTACAAATAAAGAAAAGTAATAGGCGCTTGATTTTATAACAGTGTTTGAAAGATGGAACACTGTCCGGAACGAAGTGGCGAGGCTTATATCCAAAATTGTGAGACTATCCTTCAAAACAGGCTGCTTCTCTTGGCGATTTACGTGACCAGAACGAAAAAAATTGCTGTGTGACAAAAAAAAAGGCAAACAAAAAGCGGATGCATCATGCAGACCCAGCTAGAAATACGCGTGCAACTTAAACACGAAATAAAAACCTACAGATCCAACGCAGTATTGTAGTAGTAGTAGTATCATCATCATCATCATCATCATCATCATCATCATCATCAGCCTGTTCAGGTCCACTGCAGGACGAAGGCCTCTCCCAACGATTTCCAATCCACCCTATCCTGAGTGAGTTGGTTCCACTTTATGCCCGCAAACTTTTTAATTTCATCGCTCCATCTAACCTTTTGCCTGCCTCGGTTGCGTTTTCCCTCTCTTGGTATCCATTCCGTTGCTCTTACTGTCCATCTGTTATCCTTCCTCCTCATGACATGTCCTGCCCAAGTCCACTTCTTTCTTTTAATTGATATAATAATATCGGCTACTCCTGTGTGTTCTCTGATCCATTCTGCTCGTTTTTTATCTCTTAGCGTTACCCCTATCATTTTTCTTTCCATTGCACGTTGCGTGCTCCTTAGTTTCATCTCTAGTTTTTTCGTTATCCTCCACGTTTCTGCACCGTACGTTAGTACTTGGAGAATGCAGTGATTGAATACTTTTCGCTTTAGTGAGAGCGGTAAGTTTCCAGTCATGATTTCGTAATGCCTTCCGAATACGCTCCAGCCCATCCTTATTCTACGGAGAATTTCGTTTTCATGGTTAGGAGTTCCTGTTATTAACTGTCCCAGGTATACGTATTCGCTTACACATTGTAAGGCTTCACTGTCGATTTTAAATTCCTGTTCCTTAGCTAGGCTATTGAGCATAACTTTGGTCTTTTGCCTATTCATTATTAACCCAATTTTAATACTTTCCCAGTTTAGGAGTTTTGTAGTTCGTCTCCGTCATTGCTAAAGAGTACAATGTCGTCTGCAAATCTTAAATTTCTGAGATATTATCCGTCTATTCGAATTCCCTTGTCTTCCCAGTCTAGACGTTTAAAGATTTCCTCTAAACATGCAGTGAATAGCATCGGGGATATCATTATCTCCCTGTCTCACACCTCTCCCGATCGGGATTTCTCTGCTTCTCTCATGTAGGAGTAGTGTGGCTGTGCAATCTTTGTATATGTTGTTTATGGTTTTCACGTATACGCCAGGTACCCCTTGTCGACGCAGAGCTTCTAGAACTGCTTGTATTTCTATGGAGTCAAATTCTTTCTCGTAGTCGATAAACGCCATATAAAGAGGTTTGTTATATTCCGCGTACTTCTCAATTACGAGGTTGATAGCGTGGCTGTGGTCCATTGTCGAGTAACCTTTCCTAAAACCAGCTTGTTCTCTCGGTTGGTTAAAGTCGAGGGTTTCTCTTATCCTCGTAGAAATTACTTTTGTAAATAGCTTGTATATTACTGGGAGTAGGCTAATTGGTCTGTAATTCTTTAACTCCTTTATGTCACCTTTCTTGTGGATAAGGATTATATTAGCATTTTTCCAACTGCGCGGTACACTACATGTCTTGACACATTTCGTGAAGAGCGATGCAAGTTTTTCAAGTAAAATATCTCCTCCGTCTTTGATCAAGTCGGCTGTTATACCATCTTCACCAGCTGCTTTACCGCGGGACATGCTTTTTGGCAGCTTTTTTGACTTCGTCAGCGGTTATACATGGAATTTCAGTCTCTTCCTCTGATTCTATTTCTATTAAGGTTGTATGGTCTGTCTGAGAACTGTACAGTTCAGAGTAGAAATCTTCTGCTACCTTTACTATTTCGTTGAAACTGTTGGTAACGTTACCTTGTTTATCTTTTAGCGCATGCATTTTGTTTTGCCCTAAGTGCAGTTTCTTTTTGACCGATTTAATGCTGGTGCTTTTTTCTACTGCTTTCTCTATTTCTCTGGTGTTAAAGTTTCTTACATCTCTTTGCCTGGCTTTACTGATCAATTTTGATAGTTCTGCGAATTCAATCTTATCTTTTGGAGAAGTTACTTTCATTTGTTGGCGTTTTTTTATTAAGTCCTTGGTAGATTGGGACAACTTACTTGTTGTTTGCTTTGCTGTTTTACCCCCGACTTCTATCGCTGTTTCAAGGATTGTTTTCGTTATGGTTTTGTTTATTTCTTCTACATCGTCACCGTTTTCGCCTAAGGCCTCGAACTTGTTGCTTAGGGCGACTTTAAATTCTTCGTTCTTCGCTCTGATTACCTCTAGATTGCATTTTTTTCTAGTAAATAATTTAGTTCTTGTTTTCTTTAGGTTAAGTACAATCTTTGCCCTTACTAATCTGTGATCGCTGCATTTTATCTTCCCCACTACTTCTGTGTCTTGAATTATACCTGGTTGTTCGCACATTATAAAGTCGATTTCATTCTTTGTTTCCCCGTTAGGGCTTTTCCACGTCCACTTCCTATTCTTGTGTTTCTTGAAAAACGTATTCATTATTCGAAGCTGGTTCCTTTCGGCAAATTGTACTAGCATTTCCCCACGGTTATTCCTACGGCCGACGCCGTAGTTGCCAATCGCCTGCTCTCCACTTTGTTTTGTCCCTACTTTTGCGTTGAAATCCCCGATGACTACTGTGTATTGTGTCCGTACTTTCGTTATGGCTAATTCGATATCCTCGTAGAACTGCTCCACTTGTTCGTCGTCGTAGCTCGTTGTTGGCGCATATCCCTGGATTATCTTAAGTTTATACCGCTTATTTAGTTTTACTACGACGCATGCTACCCTTTCGTTAATGCTGTAGAATTAATCTACGTTGCCCGCTATATCTTTGTGAATTAGGAACCCAACGCCATATTCTCTCTTTTCGGGTAATCCTCTATAGCAGAGGACATGTCCATTGTTTAAGACTATGTAAGCTTCACCTGCTCTCCTAACTTCGCTAAGGCCAATGACATCCCAACTAACTCCCTCTAGTTCCTCGAGTAGTTCCGCTAATCTAGCTTCGCTGGAGAGGGATCTTGCATTGAACGTTCCAATGTTTAGTTTCCAGTGGCGGCCTGTCCGGGTCCAGTGATTATTACTGCCCTCTGCTGCTTCACAGAGCTGACCGCCGCCATGGACAGATGTTCTGCAGCTGCTGGACACTGAGGGCGAGGGTTTAATTGTAGACATCGTGCGGGAGGTGGTGACCAAGTACTTCAACAGGGAGGCCAATTCCTGTTCTGGTGTAGTAGCCATTTATTCAGGTAAAAAAAAAATGAATTTGCCTGAGGGATAGGCGAAAAGGCAAGAAAGCCTGCCAAGGCGCCTGCCTCTCCCCCCCCCTCCCCCCGCACAAATACACTGTGACAGAGAGCTCAGTGCGCTTACTAACAAGGACGTACGAAACTTGCTAACGCTTACGCCTAGATGAAACCACTACATAACAGGTGAAACTCAGACAGAAGACAGGAAGAATAAGGTAAATAAGAAGTAGAATACAAACAACAAAATATTTAGAGTACATAGCGAGATTCTTATGTTTCCACTGATAGCAAATATGTTTCTTTAAGCATAGAGCTGTGGGAATCAATGTTCAGGGCAGCAGTCAGCCAGAAAGTTGCCTGTGCCAAATTGCTTGTCATTCAGCCAAACTTTGCCAACAGCAAAGTCCTTGTGCAAATTTAATATTCGTATGCGCAGCGCGTGCTTACCACGCTCTTCGGTAGTACTGCAATGAACAATAATGTACTATGGTATCTGTGAACAAACGCGCACAGACATCTGTTTCGTCGAAGAGAAGTGCATGCTACGGCGCACTTATGTGACCGTCATAAGCGTCGCTCGTTGGCGTACTCCTACCAGGTCGAGCAGAGCTGGACAATATCCTGCCGAGTTATAATATAATGCACATGAATTGCCGCAACCGTGTGGGGAACAGCCTACAGCGGACGAGTGGTAGCGTGCTTGCCTCGCACCGCGGGTGACCGGGTTCGAATCTTACCCCACGCAGCGTGGTGTTTTGCCTGCGGTCATTACAGCACTTTCATCTTTGTCTGCTAGTACGAACTGGTATCTCTTTCTCTTGTTTAATCCACGCAAAGTCTTCTCACGAAATTTTCACTATTTGTTTGTCCTTGACTGATGTAGGCTATAATGTGAACATTCATTCTCCTGTGACGCACTCCGGAATTTTCCGCGCGGGTATGAGCCACATGTGGTCCTGTTAACGTTAATCGTGGCGTGTGTGACAAGTATATAGTATCAGTGATGTGAGGATCGGTCGTTTAAGTCCCGTCATATATTTATACCCCACCATGCCAATTTAGGTGTACACCAAGTGAACAAGACGACCAGGAGAGCGCCGACACGTAGATAGATAGATAGATAGATAGATAGATAGATAGATAGATAGATAGATAGATAGATAGATAGATAGATAGATAGATAGATAGATAGATAGATAGATAGATAGATAGATAGATAGATAGATAGATCGCGGGAGGGGCCTTCTTGTCACAACGGGAAACTTCAGAGGATGGCAGCCTAGTCTCTTCAGACGCCCTGGAAAGTTTACGAGCTTTCTTATAGCTGAAGCGGGCTTGACTCCTAGGTGATGCGCAAGAATCTGAGGTCGGCTAACGCGGCATTTTCAGACCTTATCAAAGCGAACGGTGGACAAGTGGGAACTATTAAGCTGTCACGAGTCACCGGCACAGCGCGCAACACTTACTGAGTCGACAGGAATGGAACCAATGGTTCTCGAGCGCGTGGATATGGAGCAGCGTCCGAAGTGTCACACCGATTTTGTAGAAAACGAGAAAGATTGACTTGTAATACGGCGGAAAAGAAAAGGAGGGCGACGACAGGGCAGAAGCGGAATCGCCGGAAGCTTGAAATTTTTCTTGTTTTTCGACAGTTTGGGGAAAAGGAGGAAGGAAAAACACAGAAGCTGAAGCTTGAAACACACCCTGACCTTTATACCAAACGACATGACAGCACGAAGCCGCAGCGAATACCCAGGTTTGCAAAAGTCACAGCGTATATATTTTAAAACAAGAGACGCAGAGACAGCGCCTTTGCCGCGGACCGGCTGTTCTGTTCTCTGCTTGCTCGTCGTTTTCCTCTCTCAAGTTATAGTGGAGTTCACTGTCATTATACATATACTTGCATTCTAAGCTTGAAAAATAACATATATTTGATTCTAAGCTTGAAACGTAGAAATGAAATATATGTTCTGTTTTTCAACGTTATCCTTTGATCAAGAAACAGGAAAAGATAGATAGATAGATAGATAGATAGATAGATAGATAGATAGATAGATAGATAGATAGATAGATAGATAGATAGATAGATAGATAGATAGATAGATCAAGAGTTTTTCGATATCAATCTTGTGCCGCTAGTTCTGTGGTAGAGATGAATATCATATTGATGGAGAGAAAGCGAAAAGCACTGATGAGTGCATAATATCAAGCGCACACTAGCCACGTGAAAACGGGGATGAAAACTTCGTTGGAGATCCGAAGAACTTGAACCGCACGCAGCAGCTCCAAACGAGTATGAATTTCGAGCCGCCTATTCCCATGCAGTTAACCTCTCTCATTTGCACTAGCGCTACTCAATCATTCAGTGGCCTAATTTCGTGGATGTTGGGGTAGCACTGAGGAGGACGTGGTGCTTCTTCTTCAGATAGTCATCCATCACGATCGTAGTCATGGATAATTAGTCAGCATTCCATCCAGAGAAGAGCCTTTGTTGTTATGTGGGGTTTAACGTCCCAAAACCAGCTTTTATTATGAGAGACGCCGTAGTGGAGGACTCCGGAAATTTCTACCACCTGGGGTTCTTTAACGTGCACTGACATCGCACAGCACATGGGCCTCAACATTTCGCCTCCATCGAAATGCAGCCGCCGCGGCCGGGATTCGATCCCGCGACCCTCGGATCAGCAGCCGAGTACCATAGCCACTAGACCACCGTGGCGGGGCGAGAAGAGCCTTTACTGGTATCCCTGCTTTATCTCTCTTGGCTCCACTTTTTGATCACCTTAACTCCGAGAAATTTTTCACTTAGTCACGCGCGAAGTTTGCCGATTTCTTCTACATACACCTCTTTCTGAGCTGTAACCTGGTAAACTGCTTCCTTTGAGAGCATACCTTGCGCAGTCGTATGCACAAAAGAAAGCTGGGAAGCTAGCATTTGTGGCATCCTTGACATTTGTCGTGATCTTGCTTCGTTTGTGACAGCAAAAGAGATTGTCAGGGATATTCAAAAGGGCAGCTGCAGTTAACTTCCTGAAGACAGTGGTTATTTAAGCGCTTGAATATTTCTCCAGAACAAGCGCGCCGGATTACGTTCAGGGATCTTGCAAGTGGAGTGCATCACTTAAGTGGATGCTCGCGAAGCTGATGCCTCTGAGAAGCGCGCTGCATTTAAGACGCGGTAAGTTGATTGCTTCAGCATTCAGTACAAAAGTTTGATATTCTTACAACTTTTCTCAGCCGCCCTTATTTTGACCAGGACTGTACTAAAGAAAGAAAAAAGAACTCAGTTGGCTTTTAATGACCTCTGCAATGCCACTTGGCGCAGGCCATTGGTTTGTTTTGTTCGTGGAACATAAAAGCATCAAGAATTTATAGCGATCACTTTCACTTACCGCGACTTCGCGTGTCGAAAATTCATCACGATCGACGTATACGTAATAGACTTTCGTTCTTCACAGCGTGCACGAAGGAAGGCACTGTACTCCTGCTTCTCGCACCTCACAGTCCCAAAATATTCAGCATTCAAAATTCAACACAACGCAAAAGCAAAACACAGAATTATAAGGGAAACACACAGGACAAGCGCTGACTATCAACTGAATTTTTTAATTGAAAAAAAAAACACATATATAGGCAAGGAACATTTATTGAACTACTGATGCGCACACATGAACATGTGTCCGGAGCATGATGAAACATATACCTGTGGTTTTTGTTAGAAACTATGTGCTGGCTAGAAACACAATCTCTTTGTCACGAAGACACACCGAAGCTTCGCTTATGCAAACACCTCCCAAGTTTTTAATGTTCCAAGGTTCGATTATTTCTCGGTAAAACTGATTGTCTCTCTTATAAAGAATTGTTGTCTAGAAGGGGCACACGTGTGCACTGAAGACAGTGCATAGATAAATGTAAGGTAGGTGTTCCTTTCAGGGAGTTGTAATGCCCTCTGAGCCGCACATTAGCTCAACCCCTCGTCTGGGTGCACATATGGTCTACCGCATGAAAGTGGCTGATAGTTTTACTGAACAGATAGAAAAACTAAGAGATACTGGTTTTCCTTCTTCTGCCTTACATCCAGCGTGTGTAAGGCGTGCAAAAAGAATAAAACAAAATAGATGTGCGCCAAGTAGTGAGCACGATACAACAAACAAGAAGTTTGCTGTATTTCCATGTATCCATCTCATCACTCATAGATTAAAACAGGTACCCTTTAGACATGGAGTTCAGCTGGGAATGTCGGCACCGAAGAAACTAGGTAAAATCTGCGCTCTTGTAAACAGGCGTCGACAACGTCCTCAACATGATAATTCGAGTAGATGTCCCGTAAATCATCCCAAAGACACAAGATATGTCACATATGTAACTGGTGTTGTGTATAAAATATCCCTTTCACGTGGAAGAACGTATGTGGGTCAGACGAGCCGTTGCGCTATTGTGCGGCTCCGGGAGCATTATAATTTCATGAAAGGAACGCCTACTTCACATTTATCTATGCGCTGTCTTAAGTGCACATGTGCACCCCTTCTATACAAGACAACAATTTTTTATGAAAACGGCAATCAGCTTCCCCGAGAAATGATCGAAGCTTGGAACATTAAAGAGTTGGGACGTATTCGCGTAAGCGAAGCTTCATTATCTCTTCGTGACAAAGAGATTGTGTTCCTTGCCAGCACATAGTTTGTAACAAAAACTGCAGGTATCTGTTTCATCATGCACCGGACACATCTTCATGTGTGCGAATGAGTAGTTCGATAAATGTTCCTTACCTATATATGTGCTTTTTCGATAAAAGAATTCAGTTTGTAGTCAGCACTTGTCCCGTGTGTTTCCCCTCTCTTTTCGTGTTCTTGTTTCATCCGCGCTCTTTCCTTAAGATGTGCGATCACGAACACATATAAGTGTGCTCCGCGTATTGCCGTGCCCAAGGAGGGTTAACGAAAAAAAAAAAAAGCTTCTGGAGTGAAAGCTGTCGCAATGTCTGACCAGCTAAAATGAAGCCAGCACTTGTCACTTCTTCATTTCGAAAACCTGGTCTTGATCGGGCCACAGTCTGCCAAATTTTGCTTCTCCTACCCGCCACGATGTGCATTCTGGCGCAGCTGTCGCACGTGAAAAACTCGGTTGCACGGATTATACCACGACCACGCAGACCCTCCGCTATGGCGCAGATCCGTTAGTGAACAAAAATGAATTTTTCGAAATGAAATCAGTGAGAAAAATTGTAAATTACGACTTGACTGCAACTCACCTTGAAGACATTGTAGGCCAGTGCCCTCAAATCTTATGTTCGGTAAACGGGCGGTTGTCCACCTGACCAAGCATGGAAGAAAGGGCTGGTATTTCGGCGTTGAAACGGGCGTATTCGCAGAGAAGGTGTGCGAAATCCCAGAAATTATCAGCAGCGAAGCTGCTTAAGCTAGCCAAAGTTCGTCCTAGCACAAATATGTGTCCTTTCACGAAATATGACATTTCCTAGGAACCAAGCGACGCTACATCTACCAGCATAACCTTGTATGGTCTCGACATCATGCTATATAACGTAACATGACGTCACAACGACACGGTACCGAAAAGATAAGATGATGTTGATAAATTCACGTAACACAATGTCCCGTGACATGTTGAGCCAAAATCCCGTAAAGCAATGTCACGTGGCATGTTCCCGCTAAAAATATCACATGGCTCTCACGTGGCATGATACCGCCAAAGTATTATCGCCAAAGTATTATCTTGTGGCTATCACGTGCGGGCCTATTTCACAAAACTATCAGGTAGCTTCGCTGTGATCTGGCCTTGCGCGACCTAGCGGAAGCTGCGTACAACTGTTTTGTTGCCTGCGCCGACCAACAAGACGCGCTGCTCTCCCAACGCCACCGCCCGTTGCTTTTACCGTCGACAGCTGTGCACGTTATGTAATGTTATGTTCTGTTATGTTATGTAATGCACATCACTGCTTGTTGAAGCGCTCTCCACGCTCGTCTTGTCATATCTCATTGTTTGAGTTTAACTGCCTACGTTTATGTGTAACCACCTTTTTCCTATTCGTATTGTTATGTTGCCATATGTGAACGTGCCCTTCCTTACAGTATCGACAGAATAAATAAATAAATAAATAAATAAATAAATAAATAAATAAATAAATAAATAAATAAATAAATAAATATTTTGCAGCCTCCAGCCTCGTAATTTTTTCTTGTTTTCGCTCGGCGTTAGGAGAATGATAGCGATGCAGTAAATGTAAGTTAGAAAATTCAGTAAGATTTAAACGTTGTATTCGTCGCCTACATAGTCGCAGCCACCTTGAATACTGATATAATCGCAGGGGCTTTTACGTACCAGAACCAAAGTATGATTATTAGGCGTGCCGTAGCATAAGGCTCCTGAAAATTCTGGCCTCCTGAGGTTGTTTAACGTGCGCTGAAAACTCACAGTACACGGGCCTCTAGCATTTCCGCCTCCATCGACAATGCGACTGCCTCGGGTGCGATCGAACCCGCACGATAACCACCGCATCACCGTGGGTACTCCGCCTTGAATCCGTTATGATTGCAGGGGCGCAGAGTAAGTACGTAGCACAATGTCAATCAGTTGTATCCGCAAAAAGCGTTTACTTCTCATTACCATGCAGCAGCGGATACGCGAAGTGAACTTTCAGGTTGTTTTTTAGGGGCGAAGCTCCTTAAGGCGTGGGTCGTTCGTCACCTGTATGTATGTATGTAGTAACCACCGCTTGCCCTCAGCCCACTACTGCATAAAGTCAGGTATGCGACACAGAAGGCGGGTATGTGTGTCCAGGCTGCTACCTGGACAAACGCATCATCATCATCAGCTACCTCTTTCCTGAAGCCATGCACTACGCCACGAAGCGCACATGGAAACATGCACAACGGTGACACTAAATACCCAACATTAACGAAAGACTGCCCGTTTCTAACGATGATGATGATGATGATGATGATGATGATGATGATGATGATGATGATGCGTTTGTGCTAGCCCGTTATGGCGCGTGTAAGAAGCTGGTGTAAGACGCTGTGGCCTCTCCGCCTTATACTCTTTCAGCAGTCATGTGATGGCGTCGGCAAACGCGGTGCGCGTTCCGGCCTGTGTAAGCGGCTGCGTAAGACGCTGTGGCCTCTCCCCCTTACTGGAGTGTACTGCACGTTTCTAACGCGTTTGTGCTAGCGTCCCCTTAAACGCGAGATCCCAGCGTTCGAATACAGTGTTTCTCACGTCTTTACATGATGATTGACTGGGCGAATTACACGGAAGATTCGCGGTATACCGATGATTCCCTCCGGAGCTTCGCCCACTCATCATCATTCACCCCGCGGATATGCTGTGATTTTTTTTTCATATATTGCTGTATATCTTCATGCTTATATCATATCTATTTGGAGCCGTTCTAAGTTCCGGCTGACAAAACCACGTCACGATCGCCTGGATGACCGCTTCTTTATAGCGTACTCCTGAATCTAGACGCGTGGATGTTTTTGCATCTTAGCACCCATTAACAAATATTTGGCCAACTATGGCGCAATGTGAATGCGCGACATCCAGCTTAATGTCACTGTCCCCTAGCTGTTATGTCACCACGGCAATTAGTTTGGCATACCACGCATAATGTCACATCGCTCCAAGCAGCGATAGGTTGAACTTGTGAGCACACTACGCGAGTGCATGTGGATGTTTAACTGTAGCTCAGATAAGAAAAACAACAGCGCTATTTTTCACAGCGATCCCGACACATCCGGGACAGAAATATAAGTCATTAGTCTGTGACCAACGAGTCGGGTTTCAGGCGCTGTGAAAACAAGGGGGTAACCCGAAGTCCCGACGCCCACTGTAGAGTCACCTCCGGTACAAGTTTAGACTCCAGAGCACCGAAATGTTGTACCCCGCTTTGTTTTCATATGCGCCCGCGTGGGCGCGCAAGGCAACAACCGCGCAATGTTGGCAAAAAAAAAGCAAGAACGCGGACCCCCGGCGATCAGTTAGCTTTCGTTTACGCCATCTTCAAGCTCCACGGAGGTAGCAAAGAACCTTTAGCAAGGCGCTTGTTTTATCTTTCCTCACATGGCTTATGCCGTTTCAAGCCGTCCTAGCCGCGAAAAAAATGTTTAAGCTCCAATGGTTGCAACACAATCTTCTGCACACCCTCTGCAAGACAATAAATACGACTACAGTATAAGTGAACCCGAGGCCGCCAGCTTCCGAGCGGGAGTCCAAACCGCGGTCTGAGAGAAAAACAAATGGAATCGTGGTGAGGATGTGAGCGAGAGGGCTGCGGGGGAGAGAGCGGGAGGACACAACCACGTGACTAAAGCGGCCGTCTCTCTCGACTCGCTCAAAGCGCGTCTCACACTCTCTCCACCACTCTCTCTCTCTCTGATCGCAGACTCGAGCGCCGGAGTTTTGCGGACCCGGCGAGTACGACGTGAGGCACGACCGGCACGCGGACCGGAGTCGAGCGGCAGACGCCACGAAGCGTGCACGCCTTCGCTGCGACCACGACATCGCGCCCGGCGCAGCTGCGGCCTGCCGCGGCGACGGTTACGTACAAGCGAGAAACCGAGTCCTGCTGCGGCCGCCAGCAGGGCGAAACATCCCGCGTACACAAGTGTATAGTCGGGCAAGCAAGCGTGCGAAGGCCGCGGACTTCAAGAGCTGTCTTTCGGTCATCATCGTTTGACGGACAAGCTGCTCCCGCCAGATCGCACAGCTGCTTCTGATGTCACCGGTGCACGGCGCGGCAGCTACGTGAACTGACAGACATGAGGTGGCAAGACCTCGGAAGGAAGGACTCCACGTTCCGGTGGCTTCTGCTGTGCGCTTCCTGCCTTGCGGCGCAGCTGCTCTGCGGGTTGCTGCCCACGGCCCGAGCAGCGGAAGTTGGGTGAGTCGCCGGCCGACGGCATCTGGATCGTCATTCCTTAATTGCCGTCCGGAAGCGCGGTTAGTTACACTGACAGCTTACGTACTTGGTTGGGCCGCTACTTTTGAGGGAAGCATGCATAGGCTGTTAATTGAAGAAGCCCTCTACGAAAGCACGTGTCGAAGCCTGCATGCCATGCGGTTAAAAATGTCAAAATGAAGGCCGACCTAACAGCAGGTGCAGGTCAATAGCTCTAAGGTTTTCTTGGATGCTGCTTGATGCTTATTTTTGGGCATGTCATTTTTATCTCTTATTCGTCCTCGATATTTGTAACACCGCGTGCTCTATGCAAGCGGTCATCAAAAAATAAATAAATAAAAGAAAGTTATAATAATGAAAAGGAACAAGACCACGGCGGCTAACAGTTATGTTTTAGAATCGGTAGCGGTAGACATTGCAAATTGAAATGGTGCTCGCACTAAAGGATAAGAATGATTTCTTTTGATTGCAGTTTTGTAGCCGCGACTTTCTGCCGTGTGTTTAGATAAAAAAACTGAAGTGTTGCTTGCGTATATCTTCAGTTCAAGTGTTTACATTTCTGTAGAATACTGAAATGTACCGCGCTGTGTTGTCCGCGGCTTGTCGAGAAAAAAAAGTGAAGGGAGGTCAGCGGGAGCAGCTCTACGCTTTCTGAAGTGCAGGAGTGAAAAAAAAGGAAAACTAAAGAGAGCTGTTACAAAGTGTGTGACATCTCTGGATCTTTTAGTACTTTGTTTTTAAACATGAGAGAATATCAGGCACTACAAAGATATAAAAAATAATACTGGCGCTGTCGCAGAAATATTGTGAAAAATAAGTTAGTGCTCCGCATGCTGTACGTTAGCTGTCGACGAAGAAAATAATCCAGGGCATCTATGTAGCTCGTAGCGGTTTGAAAAGTTATAGTGTGGCTTACCGAATAATTACATAAAGATTCGCGCACCATACTAATGACTGCCCTCTAAAATAAATACGCAAGTGCCTACTTTTCATGGCGGCGTATTTACTATTTGTGAATTAACAAATCCTTGCGTTACGTTATCTAAAGAACATTTACGATGTAGCCGTGGAGGTGGTTGTATTGAATCAACTTCGAGATATTCCTACTCTTAATTAAGGCAGCGCTACTTTCAGACATTATGTGAGCCTAACTCTTGCATTGCGATTGTAAAGGGCTTATTCTGAAAACCGCAAAGAACAACATTAAGCACACCAGCGTAGTTTAAATGATTCGCGACTGCCAAAATGATGGAGTTTTCATCACAGCTGTCAATAATGTATTATGCAATTGTCAACGGTTTTTGTGCCCTGTGGCGCAAAGCGTCAGTCGTTTAGGATAGAGGGATCCGGACTAATCCAAGTGGCGCTTTGGGACATTTCGTAACAATACCAAGATGTGATTAGGCGGCGCACCGTCGCTTCGTACTCCGGATCAGTTGAGACCGCCTGAGGCTTTTTTTGTTGATGTGTTCCTAAAACAAGTGCGCGGGAATATTCGTACTTCGCCCCCGCCTAAGTGCGGCAATTCCGGGCAGGAGTCGAGCCCGCGACCTCGCGCTGGGCAGCGCTATGGTGTATATCAACACGTTCGATGAGGCGGCAATCTAAAAAAGTTAGACATTCGAACATGAACTTTCGCATAGCGAAATTGCGAACTTCCTGTGGTGTTTTCGTGGCTATAGGACGTTCTGCTGCTTCGTCCGAGATCGTCTTTTCGGCTCCCAGTTACGGCAGGCGCTATGGTGGCGAAATTCAAGAGAGCCGCTGCACTTAGTTGCACGCTAAATAATCATGGGTTGTCAAATTAAACAGTAGCCCTCCACATTAGAGTCCTTAGGCAAAGAGGAACATTTCAGCCCATAAAAGGATTAACATAATTAGCTGACCACTGCAGCAAAGTTCGCTGCTGGTATTTCTTTAAGGGTTGACTGAAATATTTTGCCACCCGCTTTTATACATGTAAATGAGCTCTTTAGATGCTACATCACTACTACATAACTATGTCGCAATTTTGCAAAATCGTTCGCAAATGTTTCCCGGCAAGCAGTGGCATTCTCTACCGGCGCGTTTTTCTTTTTTCTTTTTTATTTTGGAAACGTGGCACGTACGCTGTAGTGAGTACAGCACCACCACAGTCCTAGCGCCAATATTGCTTAAAATAATAAGGGGAGAGTCCTTGCATCAAACGTTCGCTGCCATATCTTGTTAAATACCACGTATGATGCCATTCGCGGCGTTTCGCTCTCATGGTCTCTCTCAGCGATGCAAAGCATCGCTGAAAGAGACCATGAGAGCGAATTTTGCATCAGTTTCGGCTTTCGAGTGTACAAAAAAAAAAGGGGGATTTGGAAATGTTCTAATACTACGCGCCGAAAACAAAAAAAAAAAAACCTTTACGCTTTGTCTATATGCCAGCTCTGCAGCATGAGAGCAGTAGCCAAGCTGATGTGTAAAACTTGAGGGCAGCTTCCTGACACTTCAATAAAGTTGCTTCTCTCTCTCTCCGCTGCCACTTCGTCGAAGCAAACGTCTTGTGACAGAATGACAGGAAAGTGAAAAGGTCGGTCGTTAAGTCCTTCTTGATTTCTGGGGGGAAAACATGCCATCCATGCTGTTCTGTATATTTCCTGCAAGCGTTAAGAAGACCGAATATTTTTTTCCCCTCCTCGGTGCATTTACGGGACCACGGGAAGAGAACGTCACGCCCGTGTACTCGCAATAACATTCCGCGGGAAACTCTAATTTATCATAGTGAAACTTCGCGACCTCGTTCTGCGGGGAAACCACGTGTGCAGGCCCGTTAAAGGGTCCGTGCAACATTTTTTCAACATAGTCAGAAAACGGTGATAATCAAGCAGCCTCCTTCCTATCAGAATGTCACGGAGTCGGGCATTATTGCACTGCGCGCACCAGGCAATTGGCAACGTGGTTTTAAATGCAGCTGCAAATAAACTCATTTTCTTTCAGCAAATGACGTCAGAAGTGGCACCAACTACGTCAATCGACATTTTTGGTGTCCCTAAAGAAAGGCACATGCGCTGTATTTTTTTATTGAACTCAAAACGAACGAATAAATTCTTACTGAGTGTGTTTCATACAAAGCGCTAGTTCCGCCTCAAGAGACATGAACGGCCCTTCTTGTGACGTCATATGCTGAAACAAAAGGTGGTGACCTCCAGCTGTTTTTGGAAACGCATGGCAAATCTCCTGGTGCCTGAACTGCAATATTATTTCTCCCACAGGCTCGCAGGAGTCTGCACGACTGAACGACACCGTTTTCAATTATGTTCAAAAACGTTGTAGGGCCCCGTATAAGAATGCTACGTGTAACGCCACGCGTCATGGCAAGAACAGGAAAAAAAGAACACCTAGAAACAAACACTGGGCAAACTATCAAAATTTATAACTGCGAAAACACCGTATTCTTCTTAACAATGTTACGTGCAATTGCACAAGCTCCAAGACTAGTCATCCGAGATGCTTTCGCAATAAAATTGTAGGAGGGTTGCACTGTATCTGTTTCTGTGCTTCTCTCCACCGTCTATTTCTTTTATGCGAAGTGCCCGTCTCGATGGCAGTTGTCAGCCTGCTCTATTTCCCTAATGTCCTTGTGTGCACATGTTTACATGCTAAATAAATAGATACACGGCACTGACTTGTACATCAACATGCGCCAACATTCCCGGGTAGCAAGCAACTTTGGTGAACCGTTACAGTGTGTTCGAGAAATTCGCAAAGGATATTGCTGTACACCGACTTTGGGTTTCATAAGTGGGAGCGTTATAGCGTTTACCTGTGTGTCCGCGAGTAGGCGGCCGCTGCCTATAGCACTTCACGCTGCCATCAGGATTGATATAAGGCCCTATTGAAATGCGAATGCGGTGGTACTCGAAATAAGCGGCGGCACTCAAAAAGGAAATACTAAGCATTGCAGAAAGAAGCATACTTCAGTGTTTCTATAGCGGTGACTACGAAGCAGTCGACAAACGTAGATACTCAAAGCTGAGCCTATGCGTTTTAGATTGAAATTTTAATGAAAGGTTGACATCTGACTTTCTGATAAAGGTGGACGGATAATATTGTTGATACGTGTTAGATAAAACAGCAGGTTGTAGAAAAAAAAAACGTTTTTTTTTTACTCTCGTTATGCAAGATATCCTCATTTTTCGCAGGATCTCAAACTTACTACGAGCCGCAAAAAATAAATGCAGAAAGTGCAGAACCTTCAATGCTTCCTATGGCTGTGAGCGCATTTACTTCCGGATGAGTGGCACTGAAGGCCACCATCCTACCTTTTTCGTGCCTGTTTTCTTCTCTCAAGTAATTTCTGCCACAACTACGGGGAAGTACACAAGAAGGCAGCGATTATCGTGTCTTACAAGTCACGAAACTGGCGAGTAGCATGAACTATAATGAGCAGCCATGACAAGCGAGCGATGGGAACAACCATGTTTATTGGGAACATACAGTACCTACCGTCAATTCACTTAATCTACAGCGCCTGCTGTTTTGCTAGATGTATTGATGGCCTCCGAGACCGGAAAACAGTGCTAATTAGTTCCATCATGCCTAATCGTGTCTTAGTGCTCCTTAAAAGATATGCAGCGACGGCGTACCCGTAGGGCATTGTCCTCGCGAGAACAGTGGTTCAAACGAACTCGCCTGTGGAATTGCACAAAACAGGACTGGAGTGCGGCTTGGTTGCGGCGATCTGAGCCGGCGACACACTCACACAGCTGATCAAGATTGGCCGCAACATCCCCACCAGTTGAGCTCCGACCTTGATTCTACAGTGGCTGCGAGGCAACCGACCATGGTAGTGGTCAGGCGTGTGGTATACAGCGGAGGGTGCTAAGAATCACTGGAATAGCGCAGTACCGTGTTAAGTGGCGAAATATGAGAGAGGCCTTTGCTCTGCAGTGGACGTAGACAGGGCGACGGTGATGATGGTGCCTAATGGCTTCAATACGACAATGACTCGACTATCTGATAATAACACCAGCTTAGAAACGTATCTTCAATTTACCTGTCTGCTCAGCTTAGAAACGTATCTTCAATTTACCTGTCTGCTCAGCTCATCTTTCCCGAAAATAATATTGGGGTAATGCGTCGATCGTCTTATATTCCATAAAAAATGGCGTATTCTGGCACGGCTGTTGCGATGTGACGGCAATCATCGGGCTCACGTATATACATGATCGCATAAGGCATCACGGGTCCCTGAAGAACGTGGACATAGAAAAGCTACACTCATTTGCTGAGAATTTCCAAGCAATCAGTATATTACCATAGCGTTGAGACGTGTCAAAGTGTACACAAAAATGAAGAAAAGAAAGAAAAAAAAAGCTAGAAAAATCCATTCCCAAGATTTCTCTTCACTCCCGGAAACGTAACAAAACAACAGGGGATTTTAGATCCATACCGCTGCCACCAGTTGGCGTTAACCGTTTACTATATTAGCAACGAGTGTCATTGCTTGTTTTAAACACTGTTATAAACGTCTAGCAAGATTAGCGAAACCGACGTCAACTGGCCTGAAACAGCATTCAGGTCTTTAAAAACCAACCACCCTTTTTTCGTATTTTGCACCTCGATGCACTCTAATAACAATAATTTCTTGGGTTTTATGTCCCAAAACCACGGTACTCTTATAAGAAACGCCGTAGTGGAGGGATCCCGAGATTTTCATCATCTGGGGCCCTTCAACATGCACTGACGTCGAGGTGGGTCGCCGTACTCTGCCTCTACCCTGGGAAAAACATTTTCAATGAATCGGGTTCAAATGCTTAGCCGCGTGTCAGTAGTAGTATACGCGACAGCCCCAGTGACTCTATGTCCTCTGTAATGTCAGCGCATAGAAGACGCAGCGACCGTGAAATTATAACAGAGCAGACCTACTTCCAGAAGAGTGGTGTTAAGGTCCTTCAGATGTGTCGTGTAAGATCGGATATAGGAGCATCGATTGCCTATCTCGAGTACGTGGGTTTGGTTCCCGGCTACGTCGGCGGCACTTTGATGGGCGCGAAATGCAAGAACACACACGCACCTGGATTTGGGTGCACATTAAATAAGCCCCGGTAGTCAGTTAGACCGAGTGCCTCATAACAATGTCAAGGGTTTGACATGTAAAACAGCAGCATATAATAATAATAATTAGAATATCACCTTTTTACATTTGCAATGCTATAGATGGTGGGCCATGTATAGCAGATAAGAGTGCGTATTAAAGACAAACGTCAACTAATCAGGCCATGTTTTGCAATTTGTTGCTCTTGCCAAGTCACTAGCATCGTGACAACCTGTTACATGAAAAGACAGACAAAAGAAAGCAGCTGACTCCTGGCATAACACGTTTTCTTTCTTTCCTTCTCTTTACTTGTGACGCTGTAGCTCGACGTTTACGATAACAACTCGAAATGACAGGTCATATTGCCCAGGAAATGTTCGTTTTTGAATGCAATTTGTGTTCAAGGGCTGTATTTATTGAACACTCCTTACAGCTACGTGTTTCCTTGTGGTAGTGGCTTTGCACTAAACATCAGTCAATGTCTGTAGCTTCGAGAAATGTACCGTTCGCCTTGGTCAGAATAATGCTCATTCTTAAGCTTTGCTTTCTTTTTCTTGCATCAGTTCTGAAAAAAGAAAGTACAAGGTGCAGCATTGCTAATTACTGTATTGTCATCAAAATGACGCCCATTCCAATACTGCAAAACCTCGGCTATACTATGAGCACTTCTTTATGAAGAGAGAGACCTAACTTCGAGAAATTCTAGCCAATAAAAGCATGGCTTTTATTCATGTGTTTTTATTGCCCGAAATTTTGGAAGAGCAAAAAGGAATGGCATGCGGAAGACCATCTTTCAAGTCGTCCCTAAATTTCCCCTCGAAATGAACGCACTCGTGTTATGAACCCTGCCTCTGGCCAGCCCTACATGCCTTACCTCAGGCCGCATTATAAGGTAGGCCAAAAGTCATTTCAACGTCGGCCTCATGTCAGAATGTAGACGCTCTAGTTCTGAACCGACCGAGTGCTTTCCTTCTCGCGAAAGCCAGTCCGTACGTTCCACTTTTGAACCGCGCGTCGTCGCAGCTCCTGAATGAATAATGCCTTCGCTAAACCGGGGCTCGCTTTTGCGTGGTTCCCCACACGTCGGAGACCGGAGCCAAGAGACGAGGGCTTGCCGATGCCGGCAGCGTCGCGACCGAGTGCGTCACCTCGAAGAACTGCGGTTCGCACCCGCAGGAAGCGAAAGGCTTCAGCCAAAGTGACGACACATTTCTTTGGAGTTGTTTATTTGGATTCAACAGCGTCACTCTTCGTGTGCCTCCTCTTTGCCGAACTCACCCTCCCGGCAGCAGGCCTAGAGTGTACCTCCGCTCCAGTAGTAGCGGCGGTTATTTCTGCCGCTCGTCGTAACTTAGTGGAAACACCTCGACGCATGCGTCCGGTGCTCCTCGTACGTGCAAAACCTGGATGGGGTTACCAAAGGACGGCAACGCGACTCGCTGTCGGTGTCAGGACTCCTTGACGGCTGATGGCGCAAGATTTATTGCCCTTCCGAAAGGAGAGAGGAAAAGTTCAAGAAAGCAGGGAGGAAGGTGGAACGAAACGTTTCGTGGAGTCATGCCGTCGGGTCAAAGCTCAAGAGTTACGAAAAAGAAGGGACGAAGCGTGACCAATGTGGGGGACTCACTGTCTCGTAGCTAATCCTGCTTGCTTCTTTTGCAACCAGACCCTCTTGCCGTTAATGTTTTCACGTTTAAAATATTGCCGCGCAACATAAAAGGCAAGCTATCCCGGTGAGGAATGGCTTCTCGGTTTTCCACCACGCGGGGCTCTTCGATTTCGAACCTCCCCTAACATTTAGCGTTCGTTTGGCTATAAGCAGAAATCGGTTTCCGCGTACCGATCCACGTCAAGTGAGCTATCGACACCAACGCCGTGGACGGAGTGCATATTTTCTGGCGAGGAACTGTCTCAATAGCGTCTTCAGGGTCGACTACATTCGACGACATATTTGAATGTGGAAAATTTATGTCATTTAATCGCACATTCCAATGCCAGTTTAGCCGTGAAAGTGCCTGGTGTGCTACTTGAATGGGCAAGCGTGGTTCTGCAGAAATTATTGCGTGTATTTCATCGAGGTGTACTGAAATGTTCTCGTCTATTGGCAATATACGCGTGTCCATGTAGTGTATACGAAAGTGTATTTGAATTTACTCTCACCTTTCCTGTTGGCTTAGCGTGCAGAGCTTCTGTGGCACCCTAAGGTGCTTCAGGGTCAGCAAAGAAATAGTCGAAGTTAACCCTTTACCTTCGTGAGAGATGCGCCCCATTGGTTCTGCTGCAGCGTTGCAGATTATACGCTGAGCGCCTGCATATACCTACACAAACACTATTGCCTGTTTCTAGAGCTCTACCGGAGCTGTGAATCTCCAGTAAAACTGAAACTTTCACGCAGCTACAACAGCAGAACTGGAGGCCTTTCGAGATGCCGTTCATCATTATGTCCCAAAGCCACTTAATCGATGTAACATTCCGTTTCTCAGTCAGTCTTGCAAACTCTGCAGCTTGCGATATATCGTGCAGCTAGAATGATAAATTAAGCTCGCTCTTGAAGAAGGTCACGAGGTATTTATTTTCGCGCTTCCTAGATGCAGTACTGTAGGCAACTAGAGGGCCGGCGTAGCCGCACGCTCTTCGGGCCAACAAGGTCTGCTATCATGCTGTCCAGAAACAATGCGGCGCATCAGCGTTGCCCACTGAGATTACAACACTTCGACAATGGAACACGCCTGATTTCGCCAACTCCCGCTTAGTTTCACTGAACCATGACTTGCGATTTTTTGCTGCCATCCGGACTCCCTGTCGCGAAGAAACAATGTTACGCCGTGTGTGGCTGAAGGTGTCACAGCTTCCAGTGTCTTTTCACCCCTTATCTGAATATCCAACGGCACCGCTTGCAATTACGCCGAGCCTGAGGATGCCGTATCGCTTCGCACCATTGTTCGCCCTTCCATCCTCAACGCGTAATCTGATTTAACAGGCTCAGTCACTTGGATGATTTACTATCCTGTGATGATCCTGAAGCATTTCTCTAAGGAATCTTGCACGTCCAAGGCCACTAAACAACGTAGACCTCGTGGTCTGACAGGAACGGTGTGTTATGTTTCAAGGCTGTCCTTTCTCAGGTTCCACATATCCGCTCACACGCCGGCTCATCCGCGTATTTTAACTATATAATAGAACCAAATTAGGAGGTGAACTAGAAGGCATAAAAATGCATATCAAACTGGCAACTATGGTATTGCATATTAACCACTTGGCGATGTTGCACCTCGAGGTGACCGAGCTTACTCACTTGTGAAGCCAAAAGAACGCAGGTCACATATTTTCTCATCGGATCATCCGATGATCACAACCCCACTGCGTTACGTCTGAAATGTGCCCTGGCGGCCAATATCATCACCGTGCGGAAGCACCGCGTATACCGAATTTTCTCGTGCACTTGGCAGGGTGCCCCTTTAAGCAGCTCCAGCAAAAGCAATTAGTCCTTATCTACAAATTGTTTCGCGTCCTAGATCATTAAGAGAGCTGATAAATGTGTTCGAGAACATCGCCTCTTTCTTGCGGTGCGACTGTGTCGAGATAGGAGTCAAGGAAGCAATTATTCGGATCGCTCAATAGAGCCAGGAGGGGAAGAGGACGGGCTTAGGACACGTTCTCCCTTTGGGAGCCCCTCGTGGCTCTTAGCTTATTTAATCATGCCAAGCAAACAATGTAGCCCTGAGAAGTCATTGAAGCCAAAAGGGGAACCTTGTCGGTGATCCAGCCCTTCTTGGCAATCGCCCGTACTGGCACGCATCTCATGCGTTTGGCTAGTCTTTGTCAATACTTCTCGGTGCTCCACACCGATCAAGCTTTCTGCGCCAGCATGCTCACAAGGAGTTAGCACGATGTACGTTAAGAAACCAAACGAATACCTCGAAACAAGTCAAATCTAACTTTCTATCTCGCTTATTTCGTTATTTGAGGTGAAGGAGCAATGAGAGAGGAGAAAGGTGGGCAAGCTATAACCAGCGCAGGGTAAGCGGTATGGTGCCCAATGCGGGGAAAAGGGACGGGCTTATTATCGTTTACTCATATGTGCTTTACCTTGTGTCATTTACTTATGTTAACTATCAATTACTTTATGTTGTGAGTGCACGAGCGCTTGCAAATCAACTGAAACGTAATCAATGTTACAGGATGACGTCATATGGAGATATTTTTAGCATTGTTTAACGCCTACAGGGTCCTTTTGATGCATTTGGACGAGCTCGAGGCAAAAAAGAACGGTACGACTTATGCGGTGTCATTTAAACGGACCGCCATATGCAAGACGTGCTAAGGCTGCTGCCAAGTTACTTATTTGTATTAAAAAAAATAAAAAACTAGCGACTAACGGTGAGTAGCTTCTTTTGGAGTACGCGGAATAACACGGGCACTGCAAAGAACGGCATCGGGTCTGACATAACTTGATGCAGATCCTGTGAACGCGACGTCTGAGGCAACAGCGGCGTATCTCTCAGTTTCGAACGGTTGGAGAGAGAGGTCTGACGTTTAATGAACATTTATATAATGTATGTATTTTTTGTTTGTTATAGCGGGCGGTGCACTTTCGAATTCAACAGTACGAACTGGTGGAACAGAGCTACATGCTACACTGTTCAATAATCCTTCTTCTATCTTTTCGTGGTTTATTGCGCGAGAAATGGGTTTTTTCGGTTCGTGGCTCGGAATTGTTCTGGCGTTTTAGCGCGCCTCACTCGCGTGATCGCTATACACAGATCCAACTTTTGCGTCTGCCTGGGCCACACACTGTCTTTGTCACGCTGCCACTCAGCTGTGTTTCAAGCCTTATGCAAACCGCCTTCGGGGAAAAAGATAAGTCGATTGTTGCTTAGTGAGCCGGAGCTACTGTGTTAGTCGTGGTCTGCAGAGAAAAAGAGCACTTAGCAGTAGACGTACGGAGCGCGTGTCTTACGCAATTCCGGAGCATTTTCAAGGTGCTGTCCGCTCTACGGTTTGCACTGAGCAATCATACTCTCTCGGATAATTTAGGTCGGCGTTCCTTCCACCAAATGAAAAATAAAGACAAAAACGTAATTTTTCTCCAACTTTTTTTTTCCTGGGCTGTTCTGTTTCCCAGGCGACAAGGTGTAGCCGGCGCCGGCCTATACGTAAGCACACCATCTTCGTCTGCTGCACGTTTCAATACATAAAAAATAAGAAAGCTCGTTATACCTTTAAAGGGCGCGGGATCAGAACCCGGCCGCGGCGGCCACATTTTAGATGCAGGCGAAAATGCTGCAGGCTCGTGTGTTGTGCGTTTCAGTGTACGTTAAAGAACCCCAGGCGGTTAAAATTTCTGCAGCCCTCCACTACGGCTCTCGTCTCCTTCTGCTCTTCCGATCCCTTTTCCTTGCCCCAGTGGAGCTGAGCGGCGCACCCAACAAGTGCTGCAGAACACGAATAGAGTCCTTTGCTTGACCTAATATTATTAAGTGAGTTATGTTCTTTTTATGTTTATTTATTTGTTTGCGATTATGTCTTCCTGTTCCAACCCCACCCACTTTCTGTAAGGGGACAGGGTGACTCCTTTTCGAATTCATCAGCCGCAGTTGCACGCAGGCTACAAGCTCTGAAGTTTTATTGCGCATCGAATCACGACTGCCTTTTTTTTTATGATATCCGTTGCTGGCTTCGTGATGTGCAATGCGTGCAACATCATAGCTAACGTCACCAAAGGTTGCCTCGCCGCTGTTGTAAAGGCAATATTGTCTTCAATAGATCTAAATACAGTGGCTGAGTTGTTGACCTATAATGTTTTTACAAACGGCACATCTGTGACACCAGTTATAGTTGTCCACATTTACGCCAAACAGCAGCAGCTTCATGGCTATGTAATGGGTTGAAGCCCACGCATCCTGTCAACTTTTCATTTCAAGTTTCTCATTGAAATATATGCGTACTCACTATCCTTTATCTATGACTACAGCCACCCTACACTATAGCATGATAACAACCTCTATTCTGTTTTCAAGTCTGGAAACTGCTACCTATCGCATGTCGTCATACAGTCGTCATGCAGTCATAGAGCTTGTCGTCATACAGTGCACGCCGACACAGTGACTAGGGCATGCAGCATGCTTTTCGTCTTTTCAGTGACAATTAGGCATACGTTGCCTTTAGCACAACAGGTTAGTTCACTGGAACTGGTCGGCATTCCATGAAGGTTACCTGGAAACGGGAAACGCGCGAAAATGGAACGCACAACGCAATACACCTACTGCAAATCGACCCAATTGTGTACACGCTTGGATGTGCCACTTTTCTTTTCCTTTTTTTTCTTTTTGCCGTACCTGGTATGCTGCGATGCTTGTTACATGTCCCCATCATATGAGGTTCTGCAGCTGTGCGACTAGGCTCATACTAATCACAATGAACACGCCAAGGTCTCATGCCAATCGAAACGTTGTGCTGACAATGGACGCACTTGTCTGAAGCAGCAGGTGCTTTTTCACGCAGAGTCCTTGCTTTCTGACGTGCCCCCCAAGCGAGACTCTCTACAGACACTTTTTAGCACGAAAGGAAGAAGAATACTAGGAATGAGAATGACATCAGGCGGCCAGCCCTGACGAAGCAATCTGGACATCTGTTTTTTTCTTTACTACCCCTTTACGGTTATTTATTATACATGGAGGGTAATGGGCAAGGAAGCCGGCGGAGCTGAGGACAGGGCGCCAGCTAGACACAGACCTAAGAGCTTTTCTTTGTGAGCCTTTAATGACACCGTCGTTCCGGCCAGCACTTATGACCTCGCTCAGCGCTACCTCTGCACCTTCTACCCTATCCCAAACTGCCCGCGTGCTCCACAGCTAAGAGCTTCCGCTAGCAGGTTACTTGGTCAGCGGATATTTCTTGTGAGCATCTTAAAAATATTGGCATGACGAGAATTCAGTGGTGTCACGTGTTACTCTCCCCGAACCTCCTTTCTTACCTTATGCTTCTTGACTGCACGCTGCCAGTGCTCCCTCTCTCTGATTTCTTCTTAAATTTAGCCCGTTCCTTTTTGTAGGGTAGCGAACGTATGCAGTTGTTCCGTAGTTCTTGTAACTCATAAGTGGACATTGCCACGAAGTCTGTTCTGTGCTAATGAAATGAAGAACCAAAGCACTTCAGCTATAACTGGTATCGTCACCTCTTTCATCCGAAACACGGCACTGCACACGCTACATCTTAGGTGACCATCTTTAGTGTTAGCATTGTAATTTCACGCTGCTGACCAAGCTAGCCACGTCCAAATTTACTAGATGATGCAGTATACAGCAACCCATTCAGGTGGCTCGGCCTCTTTGAGTCCTCATGCAATGTCTTGAAAAATATGCAGTGTAATTGCTTTTTGTGAACTTCTTGGTAGCATTTACGCCTTACATACTTATTGTATATATTCGAAAACTATAGAGGTCTATAAAGGTTTATAGGCACCATGTAGTCATCATTCTGTCAAAGCTCAGGAGGAGGACAAGGAGGAAAGAGAAGGTCAACCAGACGCACGTCCGCTTTGCTATCCTACGCTGGTGGAAGTGGATGAGGGTTGAAAAGAGAGGAAGAATCTGTGCGGGTGTCTTATACCACGCGTAGTTAAAAGCACTGCCATGTCCCGCACACAACAGAAAAGAAATCAGACGCGGGACTTTAGGCCTACCACGTACATATCAAAATCGACGCTTCTCGAGCCTCTCGGACTTCACTGAGAAATGACGGCGTTAGACGAGTCACAGCGTCCACTGAAAGCTCGCAAGTACTGGACATGAAGCTCAGAGATGCAGGGCAATGCAGCGGGTGAGTGGAAGTTATCTCTGAGGCAGAGACGTTGCGTGGATAATAATAAGCAGAAATGTTTCGTGGGTGAGGTATTCATACTACTTGCCAAAGGGTTCACTGGTGCTGACGGCCTGGTAAAGCAACGAAGGATTTAAATAGCAAGAAAAAAAAAGGCAGGCAAGCTTCTGAGCTTATCCTGCATACAAGTAGTTCCGAAACATCACAGTGTGGGAAGCCAAACTCGTAAAAGCATTCAAACAGCGCGGAAAAGAGAGTGAGCGCGTCGTCGATCAGTCGATTGTGAGACAGTGGAGAGAGATTATGTGTATTAGAGTATGTGGGGACACGTTACCGTGTTCGAATTGCACTATTTCTTCCCCCAGTATGAACGCACCGAAGTGAAGACATGTAGACGTTATGATGGCTTTTATTCCTGATTCCGACACTCTGAGTCACCTTTGGGTCGACGCTTAAATCTCCCACCAAACCCCTATCGTACCTAGTTTGCAGGCTACGTTGAGGGAGCGAGTGCAGTTGGACTCTCAAGTACGCACTCCGTCTGCGCTGCTAACGTATATTCGAAGTGCCATTGCACGAAAATTGCGATTTTTGCGGCGAACTCAAGTGTTTCAGACTAACGTCGTCGTCTTGTTTCGTACTGTGAACGGCAGTGTCAGATTTATTATTTCTTCTGTGGAGCAGTCGAACAGTGAAGAAAGCAAATACAATTCTTTCAGATTTGGAGAAAATTTGAGCACAACATAAGACAGGTTTGGCGGCTTACACTGTTCACTATGTGATATTTAGAGGAATATGCGGTGAGGTTCCTGTTGAGAGCACCTAACACATGTGTAGGAAATCAAACGAAGAGAGCCGCGCCTTTTTGCTGTTTTTGGTAGAGGTGGAATAGCCATTGCACAGCTATCGCCAGCTCAATTATTCAAGAAGGATGTTAAGTAGCGGGTTCATACAACTGTCAGAATAATATGCTCGCGTTCGTGGATACAGTTTGCAACATTGCATTGCCCTGTACTGCGCGTTCACCATCAGAATTTTCGAATTTTGGTTATTTTGCCTGCAGTGGGGACCAAAGTTAGCATTTTTTAGCATTTCAGTGACAGTGCATGCTTACTCGTCAGGGCAAAATTGCGGCCTAGACGAAGACAAGTCCACTCGTCGAAACGTTACACGAAACGTAGTGACATTTCCTTGTTCTACATCGTTTTCAATGATCTGTTCGTCAATTCAAGCCTCCGTCTTCCCTTGAGCTTCTGTTCTTGTTGGACCTCAAAGCTGGAGATACATATGTGTTGCCACATAGCATGTCTTACTCCGACATGTACTACGCTACCTAGGTATTATGAACCGTATTCTCGGTATAATAGCATGTTCCATGCGTCAATTATTCGTGGACATGTTTTGAGTGGCGCACGCTAAGTGAATCTTGAACGCTGCCGTGGATGTCGCTTTCTCACATCTATATGCAGTATAAGCGCGCATGGCATATATTCCCTCGTCTCCGTCAACGCAGACAGCAACAGAGCGATCAATTTAATGTAAGTGCAATAGTCCGTCTTAAGCTAGTGACATAAGAGGTAGCAATCAGTATAGCTCCCTCGTCTCCGTCAACGCCCATTAAAGGTTCTTTGTCTGTCTGTCCGCCCGTAAACGCCTGGCACTTTCTGGTCATTTACAAAGATAGAAGGTATTACCGCCACACAATGTGACTGCAGTGAATGACTTTCAGCACGTCAATGCTCCAGCATAGAATAAAAAAAAAAATGTGAGCAATAAACAAATTCAGTGTACTGGCATAATAGCATTCGCGCGTGAAAGCACTTGCTTTTAACGCGGCTCCATTTCCCCGCTTGCGACAGATATACGCCTAAACGGATGGGCTGTCATGCAAACAAAAGAAAGGGGAGCTCTAGTATACACCTGAGCTCGAAACGGGACAGGTATAGGGCGCAGTTTTTCGTCGCACTGGAAAAACAACGCTTAACGGCCTCGTAAATCTTTGCTTATCCTTTTGTGCGCTCGCGTTGACGCCTGCGGGAACCAAATGAAGTGAGTGGGTTTGTCGGTGGTTAGAGCCGTTTTTCTTTTGCTTGTTTGTTAGCGCGGTTCGTTTGTAAGGTGAAGCGCTGTTAAAGCAGCTGTTAGACTTCCACGAGAGATTACGGTAAGCGGCTTTGAGCACGCGTCATAGCGTGCGAAAAAGCTTCAGGCAAAACTTCGCAATATACTGTTGCAGGGGCGGATAGCAACAGAGCGATCAGTTTAGGGTAAGTGGAATAGTCCGTCTTAAGCTAGTGACTTAAGAGGTATCAATCAGTATAACTCATTATCGTTAGATTTGATAAACCACATATGAAGTACCCTGAATGATTTGTCCATTTTATTTATTAAAGTCTGGTAAAGAGGCTAAACACTAGAAATACAGTGTCGGGTCTTTATCGTTAACCTTTATTGGTATGACGTCAGAAGACGTTCCTTAGAATTCGATGTTCCTACTTCTACTTATACCTGCACTTAATTAGGGAGAAAAAGCTCTGTGAAATAAAACGTCTAAGTTGCAAGGTTTAAAAGACTTGCTGTCAGTTTCTTTTCAGTCTTCACCTGAGAGGAATGCGTATTGAACAAATCATATTGTTTTCCAACGAGTGAAACCATGGAAATGTGGCCGCTGCTTTTACTTAGAAAACAGTCCACGAACTCGTGCATAGAAAAAATACCATTGCTCACTTAACCACCACGATATAGGTCACAAAACATTAGATTTCCCTTAGCTATATATTCACGTTAATACTGGCCCAGAACATTATTAAGCACTGACCCCTGTTTGAGCCAGGGCCATACGACATTTTTTGCTTGAGTAGACACGTACGAGATGTTGATAAGTGATTTTCCTATGAGCACAAATCATTAGCACTGATCTTGTAAATAGTATAGCTTCTTCTAGAATTATAGACGGGTCACACATGTATACCCAAAGACAAGAAAACATGCTTGCCATCGATCAAATCGGTAAACAGCTCAGGTAGTTAAATCAATGGAGTAGTCTTTCGTGACTACGTGAGACTTAGAATCATTTCGGTCATAGCCGTTCAGTTTTTCATATCCGCGCCTCCGTGGTGTTTCGACGTTCGATGAAAGCAACGGAACTCCAGGAAGGCGGCAAGTTTTGCGACAGATGTGTAAGAGAACGCGTAACCAACGCAAACGGCTAAATGACTGACAGTTGTAGGCACTTTCGAACGTTAACTACTTCTTTCACGTGTTTCTGTACTCGGGCGCAACTTTTCTTGGCAGTGAAACTTGGGTGGCAGTGCCAAATTGCGCGTGCGCCGATTCCTAAGAGTGCAGCATCGCGTCTGCGTCCGTGTTTCCTGCATGGGAAAAAAAAAAAGCAACATTATGTTTGCGAGAAAGTATTTCAAAAAAGAGACAACACGCACACACACACACACACACACACACACACACACACACACACACACACACACACACACACACACACACACACACACACACACACACACACACACACACACACACACACACGCGCGCGCGCGCGCGCTCTCTAACTTCGTTTTACTTCAGAACTTCTCGCATTTCGATGGAGGCGAAATGCTGAGGCCCGTGTGCTGTGCGATGTCAGTGCATCGTAAAGAACCCCAGGTGGTCGAAATTTCCGGAGACCTCCACTACGGCATCTCTCATAAACAGCTTGTTTTGGGACGTTAAACCCCATATTTCAATCAACCAATCAATGCACGACTTCTCACTTTTAATTTTTGCGCGTGTGAAAACTTCGTACCTCTTACGCACACTTCTATGGCGCAAGACGTCTCCGTCTTCAGGTGATCGTTCGTCATCCTTTGGCTCTTCCGTTCACCCGCCACGGAAGCTTCTCACAAACTTCACCAACCAGTGGCTGTCTAGTCCTAGCTGCATCATTTTTGTCTACCTTCACACATGCACGGGAGCTGTGGAAGGTTCATAAACCAAAGCGCGTGTCAAACCGGACTACTTTGCGTAGGCGTACATGTGCAGGAGCTCCGCCCTCTTCATCGCCAAGCAAAGATGTCCGCGTGTACAGATGAATGGATGTATGATGGAGAAAAATTAGAAGGCCAACTTATCGCAAGTATTGATCACGAGAAGGGATAGATGCTTGACCGCACTCCTCTGTGCTACTTTCTTTATCGTTTTATGCATTTACATTCAACGTTATTCTTTTTCTTGTATCTCAAACTAATCTCTCTTTTTTTTTGCTTTCCCGGTGTGTCTGCGGCTCGAAAGTCGCATTACAACACGGCTCAGGACATCCAATTAGGACACTGTCGACACCTGCAACTCATCGGTCTGCTTGTTGCTCCTGCACTTGGTGTCGTACGCGCTCAACCATAGGCCCACTCAGTTTTGACATACACGACGAGCTGTCACCGTCTCGAGTGAGCGTGAACTCCGCGAAAGGGGGCGGGTGGGGGGAGAGAGAGAGGGGGGAGATGATTTCCTAGAATACCCCCGAGGACAAAGCAGAGGTCTCTGCGGACGCCGCGTACCTGGAAGCGTCGTTCTTCAGCATCCAAAAAGGAGCGCCAAGCAGTCGGTACCCCGCCACTATGGTGCAGGTGAACTGCTGACTTCACCACGTGAGGCCATTGAGTAGGGTTAAGCTGACACAGCGCTGTGTCCCGGCCACAACACCTTAAATAGATTCTCCGAGAAAGTTCTCGTCTGTGCGACACTTCAGCTAAGCACCGCAGAGTTGCATGAGTGCGCACAACTCGTAAACTTTTGCATCATGGATGAGCATGAATGACACGTTCGTTTTCTACAACTCTCACTTTTTTTCATCTTTCTCTTTCGGGTGTCGAACGGCTGATTGATTTGCGATCACGCGAGAGGCGCTGTATGGACACGTGATTAAGCGCTCGGGAGCCAATGATTACTGTTGTCCTTTGTTACTGTTGTCAATTCTTTATGAGAGCCCTCTGACCCATGGTGATCAGAAACCATAGTAATCGAAACACCGGCGAGCCTGTACTCATCGCTAATAAGTATATTACGTTGCAGGTCATGGTCTCTGCTCTAACTTTCAGCTGTGGCCCTTCGAAATTAGGCTTTATTGATTTGTCTCTGGATAGGGCCAGATAATTTGCATGTTTTAGGTGAACAAGAATTTATTGATTGATTTAAGATGCAATATGCGATTATGAGATATACAGAGAAAGAGGACCTGAAGCTCCTTTTAGAATTCGCGGGGCCATTCCTTGCAAATAAGCGTAGTTGAATATCTCAGGAACACGAAGCGCCTTTTCTTAGTCTCTACTTGGGAATAAATGCCACTGTAAATATAAGAAAGTTGCTCTAACGCACTAGTGCTTTGTATTCGCAATACGTTTTAGATTTTTAATGTTGTTCAGTTGCTCAGAATCAAAAGCTTTTACATAAAAAATTAAATTTCCATGCGAAAAAGACAACAGACCGAAGTAAATTGGGGCAGCTCCATACTATAGTAATGCGAAGGCTGAAGTAGCAGCGACGGTGGTGGCCTTCCCCTCATAATTTCCCTCTTCCTCATCCTAACTTACCTTCCCCCCCTCGCTATTTTATATTTTACAACACTTTGCTATGCTTTTTCTTCTCCCCTCGTCCTTTCCCGCCATCTCACTTCCCTTTTTTACCATTTGATATACTATACTGTGCGTGCTTATGCTTTGCTTCAGCCACTGCCATTCTGCTTTTCCTTCTCCTCCTCACAGCCATTTGCATTTCCCGCCCCCTTGCTATAATATACAATGATACGCTATGCTTCACTTTGCCCCTCCTCCTCACCTTCTCTTCCTTTTCCCACCCTCCTGCTATACTATACAAGATTATGCTATGCTATGAAACGGCGCAGTTGCGAGGATCGAACCCTCAACTTAGAGTGGCGCCTGAAGTTTTCTGCACCTCACAGGGCGCGCTGCCTCAAGGATCGGCCCACACTTCGCGTCTACGACGACGTATTGACTCTAAATTGACTTGGCGTCGCCACGGGAGCACGCGGCACGTGCGGTGTTCTTTGAGTTATACAAGGTTAGGAGGTTTGTTTGATGATGAGGATTTATTTGATATGATGCGAAACGCATCCTCATTGACGTAGTAGTGAGCCGGGGCATGAGGCGAAGAGAAGAAAGAAGCGCGCGCGCGCCAGGGTGGTGCGCCCGCCAGCCACAGTTTGCCAGTAAGGGCTAAGAGCATTAACGCAAGGGAAGACAGAAGCTCACGTGCGAACGCCGCACATTTGGCATTGCATATAGAAGAAACTCACGTGCTCTCTTGGGGTTATAACTAATGATGATCATAGATTCTGATACCAATTACTTTTTGCGCAACAGCTTTGCCGATGAATAGGTCTGAAACTTAAATATGGATTTTGCCAGGCTGTCTGAATGTTTAACCGATTCTAAATAAGTATACTGCCTATATTACATCTTTCAGCACGCTTGCCAGCCTTCTACCGACTCTTCAAGCATCGTCCGCTTATCTTTGCTAAATAAGATCATTGCGCCGCTCGTAGGTAGAATGGAATGCGCACTAAGACAATTTTGCCATATGTTGGATGATCACGATCACAAAAGACATCGCAGCTTTCGAAACACTTATAACTATACCCGTTGCAAACATCACGAGAAGTTGCAGTTCTCGCAGCCCTGCGGGCTATGCTGTACGGGCTCCACTGAGAATAATTGTTGCAGCTCAAGGGCACGTGTGCGCTGCCGCAACTGAAAGGAACGTTGTTGCGCAAAAGCCCTGTGGGGAATCCGTACCAACTGCCAAGAACTGTAGGACTGTCGCTTTAACTCGTAGGAAACACATACCGTGCTTTCCGTCTCAAAAGCCAGCCTCATTTGTTAGCTGGAAGTAGCTATGCAGCTGTTTCCTTCAACAAAGACAACAAAGGGCTGTGTTACGGCTTCACGTATGCGTTACAGTAGCTCATGAGGCCGTACAGATGCCAGAAGGCTAAGCGGTGGTTCCTTTGCCAGGTCTGTTGATGACTTTAGCTTATTGTCTTAAGCATAGTACAAAATAACGACCTTGCTGTGTAGCCTTGCAGGCTCAACCTAAAACAAGCTGCCCTTCAGAGCCATCGGATATATCCGATTATTAAAGACGACTGGAAGGACACGTTTTCAATAAAACAGGCGTGAACGAATTCCCAGGTATTTTCTTTTTTATGTGCCATGGGTCAGCCGGCGGCGATAGCGTTATGCCTCTCGTCATGATTGCCTGGAGTTGTCTCTTATAAACTATTCTGACGTAATACGCTTTTTTTTTTTTTGAGGATGTGCAGTCCCAGTAGCCTTATCATTTTTAAAGAAACAAAATCGTCGCGTGCTTTATAACAGTGAAACTGGACTAAAAGTTCTTGATTTATTTGTGAGGTTTTACGTCCCGAAATCACCTATGTTTAGCGTTAGAGACTGTTCGCTAACCACAGATTCTCTGTAAAATCGTCACCGTGCGTCCCTTAACAAATAATCGCGCAGGGCACAGTCTCGTACAAGGCGTGAAACATATCCATGTAAGGTATCGAAGTAAAGACATTTACTTATCATCCATTCTGCTCCTTTCTACTGTTCCTACGGAAGTGGCGTCCTGGTAATAGAGGTTCCGTGTCAGCGTTTAGTAAGGGACCCGCCCAAAGTGTAATTTGAGTTGTGAAGTCTTTTGTCCAATGAAATTTACTGAAGCAAGGATTTAAATGGGAACCAAGGGTGAGATCATTTTCCGCAAAGCTACTTTTTGGGCTAAGTTGTTAAGTAATGTAAGTTAACACGCAATAGCGGGTAGAAGTTTCAAGAATTTGATACACTACCCAGACGACACACTGAACGGAACGATGTTAAGTCTTCACGGCTGCTCAACACAGTCACACACTAATACAGGTTTGTACCGGCCCGATATCCTTAAGGTGCGTAGGATGAGTCGCTGCATGGTTGAAATATCGTATTACCAACGATGAAAGCTATAAATTTGTCCAAGTTTTATAACATTTATTCTCAGTGTCTGTCGCCCTGCAGGCGAAAGATGCTGGCAGCACTGGAAACTATCAAGTACCCGGGCATGCCAGTAGATCACTGTGTTCTAAGTATTGACCTCCTCGCCTCCTCGCCCGCATTTCGAGGAGGACATCGAGGCACCCTATAATGACGAAGTGGCTACAGCCTTCAGTCTACCAAGGAGCGAGATGGCCGCCTGAATATGAAGCGAGACGCGCCAAGAGAATTCCGCCCTTTCTTCGGGACATCCGGAAGGTACGCGGGGAGACGGTCGCACGAATGGGCAAGCCCGCAGAGCAGGCTTCTGTCTCGACGAGAAACGTCGCCAAGTTAGCCTTATCTCGGAGCCGATCACTGACACATGTGTGCCGGTGTTGGCATCTGCGGGAACTCCTCCGCATGTCTTCTCCCTCTCTCCCTCAGGCTGCACAGTACTTGAGCATAGGACTCGGGGTCAGGGGACGCATACCGGCTGGCGTTTCGACACGAGCGGCAATGGCTTTTTTTAAAGCGTCCTAACGGTGCCAGTCGGAAGGAGAACTGAGATGCATTTGTCTTTCGTGCGATGACGTGTGTGACACAGCGGGGATGAGCGAAGCAGACAGGTAATGACTGGGGGTCTCTAGAGAGCTTGACGTAACTCGAAATGGTGCCCTCTCGCGTACTTGTGACTGGGGCGTGCCTTCGGCAGGTTCTTAAGGGAAGCCTCACATCCTTACGGAGGTGATACAGTTTTGTGCAAGCGTAACTTTCGCAGTCGTGCTTGTAGGTCAAGGTCGTATTATTTATTTCGGTACTCAATGTCCTAGCGCTATGTTTCTTCAGGTGAAGGAGGAAATGACGAAAGCTAATGATTCCTCGGACCAAAGGGGGCCATGGAAAAGCCCGGATCCCACTCATAGTGAGGCAACAGGTATTGCGAGAGCAAACGCTCAGTGAAAGAGGTGGCCAGGTTTTCAAGACAGGGGCTTGCTCTCGAGCACTGCTCGTCCTGACGCTACGTATTCAGTCTTCGCGTTTTTATCTTGGTTATTTTATGAATCGCGTAGATCGTTACACAGATGGCCCTTGAAGAGCAGTGAGTGCACTAGAAGTGCACTTACTGCTGTGTGAGGGCACGAAATTGGGTCGGTTAGTTAACCCACGCCCCACGCGTATGGTTAACTAGATATAATAGCAACGTAAAGAGTGGTTGAAGTAGCACAAAGGCATAAAATACCACGGATTAGCCAAGGGCATCTAAGGAGGACGTAACATGGCTATAATGACCAGAGGAGAATACCAAAAATCAGAAAACGAAAGACTGGCCGAAAAATGTAAACGAGAAAAAAGAACGAAAGCTGTGAACATGCCTATTTTAACCACATGACGACAGAGGTGTAGTATTACCGAACAGAGCAATGCCGAAGTTTGCGTCCTGGTAGTAGCAGACATAGTGCTTACTGGGACTGGCAGCTCATGGCAACGTTTGTTGAATAATTGCTAATATTGGGCCATGGTTTAACAGTGCCCTGCACAAAAAACCATAGCGAGGTCGTAGCAAAGGAGAGCGTACGTGCTACTGCTGTGCAAAAAGAAAAAAAAGAAGAAAGAGAAGAAGAAACACCATCGACAATTCTAGCTGGTCTATATTTGAAAAGCAGCTCCAACGAAGTTTTGGAGGAAGGAATTTATTCGTGTCAGTTAGCTCTGCTTTGCCAAACATGACACAGTAAGGCGTTGGACTCACGGAAGCAGAAATAAAAAGACATCCATTGTAGAAAATAGGCACATGAGAGTTTGGTGCACGCCCTGACATTGTTAAATATCATAACACAACGCTACGCGTTCCGCGATATGACTATGTATATCTATAAAATACAGGTAATAAAGCGCAAATGAAAGAACGCCTCGCGAGAAAAGCGAACCGCAAGCTTAAAATACGAATATCGCTTTTGAATTGCGCATAGCTCTTGCAGCGGTGTATATATTACACGTGGAAACAAAACAGTATCGTGACTATATAGTCACGATAACGCTTTGTTTACTTTCAGTAATTCGCTGTATACTTCACGCGCTCTGCTCAGCTTGCACGTATCACCACATCTTGCTTTTCGTAGTCTCAAAGGGGCACACATTTACTGCTCTTATTATTTTTCTTGTTATTATCACCGCTTATTGCATAGGCTCGCATTATTTTGCGTACTGAAGCTAGGCAACGTGCGTTTCGGACATGGACACGCAACCACGACAAAAGGAGTGTTGCGGAATATACAGTCCGCCTACTCAAATTATTTGAGATGTGCTTGAAGCAAGAGCCCGAACATTAACAAACATGAGGACGTGGTAACGGAGGACTGCCGAATGCATCTTAAACAGACAGCATATTAAGGTGCGTATAAGGGCGTATATGGCGCGACCGACCCATATACAGGGCATCAAATGCAATCAAGTATGGCAAGAAGCAGAGCCGCATACGGTGCTGCCAGCACATGTGTGGCGCCTAATCCAGCCGCACATGCCGCAGGCATGCCGGCTCTGCTTCTCTCGATGCAGAACCTTATATCCACGGAGCCACGGCAGTGGATTGCGAAAAATTCAAAGCAACTAGAGAAGGTTGACTCCCAACGAACGGACGCCCTGTTCAGATCCAGCTCAGTGGACGGTTTGATTAAAGAAGGCACTTCTAGTTTATCCGGCTTTCCTTAAAGTCTAACCCGTTCTCTTAACATCTGCGATAAGGTGCGCACACGCGCTGAGCGACTCAGTCCCAATCGGACGATTTCGTTTAAACGTGCACCGGGGGGCACGAAAATTCCCCAAATTGCCTTAGGCTATCCGACACGTTCTTCTCTCACATTCCGCATTGTGTGGATCGATGTACCGGTTTCTCTTTTGCCGTGCGTTTAAAATTTCAAGTCAGTGATGTACGGTTGTTCAACTCAGCATAAAAAAAAGACAGTTTGTAAATTACATTTCACAACCGCTAAGGAGGGAAAGCCCTTTTCTCCTTTTATTTCTTTTTTTTTATCTAAAAGCTGCCCCAGTTTGATTTGGGCAAGCGGAAGACGAAAGATGAATGTTTTAAAAAGAGGGGCAGTGCCACTGACACCTGAGCAAGAAATGTAACCTTCGGATCACGCGTTACTGGCTCGGTTGACAAGCGGGAACTGATGGAAAAAAGACGGAAAATAAGTGCACCGTGTGAACGCTGGAGATGTGTGGCCTCAAGTAGGGAGACTGAAAGTTCCCCGAGGGTACACGTGAAACGAGTGCTTGACATACTTTCCTTCGGGCGCCAACGAATTCTGTCGATTCAAAAAGTATTTTGCCAACAGCTCGATAACCAGTGCCCTGTGGTACCACACAAAGCGCGAAGCCGAGGACGAAACACTTTTCTTTTTTTAACTTCCTTGGCCTGTTTTGTATAGTCCGGAAGTTGTGAAAAAAGGACAAACGTAACTGTTTTAGGAAGCACGTCGTGCATAGACGTTTTTATTATATAACTTCGAGCTCGGGCTGCTTCCTGGACTGTCGCTACCAGCGGTAGCTGATCCTTGAGGTTGGAGCTGGGCGAGACTTTCTCGCAAAACTCATTGGTGGGGTAAATATTGAGTACCTTTAGTGGGGATTGTTTTCACTCTCGTGGTATATTGCTTCAAATCTGGCGCCATCTATAACCG
>CM023485.1:71460013-71735550 GCA_013339685.2 Hyalomma asiaticum | reverse complement strand
GCCCACGCTATGCAGACACTGTCGTTAAAGCTTGGTTGATTGATTTGTGGGGTTTAATGTCCCAAAACCAGCTCCGATTATGAGAGACGCCGTAGTGGAGGGCTCCGGAAATTTCGTCCACCTGGGGTTCTGTAACTCTGTACATTTTTAAATCTTCAGAAATTCTTCCCCTATTTTAAAGCAATCTGTGGCATCCGAGAGAATCTCATCGAGACATCATGCGGTTTATATCCGGCGTACCGTTTGTTTCATTTTCTTGTTAAATATTTGGGCACCAGCGGGGACAGACGGCCACAAGAAAGGAGACGCGTACATACACGTTTCTTGTGGTCGTCTGTTTACGCTGTCACCCACACTTTTCCAGCTGATCCAACTCGCCCAGAGAGAAGTACTGATCATTTCCCTGTGTACGCGGAAGAACGGCTTTCTTTAGGAAAAACGACGCTTATTTCCGATAACTGCAAAAAGTGTTTTTTATTTTTATTTTTAAATGTGAATATAAATAAGGCGACGTGTCTCAATTTCGCCATGTTTCCTTTTCAAAGTCGGTTAGCCGAGATTTGACGGGGAAGCGTCCAAAAACGCGACGCGCTGAGAATTACGGGAACCGCGCCAAGGACACGGCGCCGCCACACTATATCGCGTTCCGACGCATCGATTTGACCCAGCGCTTTCCGCTGCGAGCTAACATAAAAAAAATCGTGTTATTGACCTCAAACCGACTTTTTAACTTCATTACATTGTTCAATATGCGGGTGCTATTTCTTTCATTTCTTTTTATAGTTCTCGAGAATGAAACACGATTATGGTGGTCGTCTCTGTAGGGAGCCTTGTACATTTGCGAGCGATCCCCGTCATAATGCAAGAACGTCGCCGGTACAGCGAAGACCGCGATACGTACGTTATTCTTTGTAGTCAAGCACACGAGCGGAGCAATTTCATCTTTACGGTCTCTTTAATTACTCGTGGATGACCGCAATGGCTACGTACTTCACAAAAGAGCGTACGTACATCATTGTTAAACATAAATAAAGAAAAATATATAAGACGGGCTTCTGGGATTCATGACGATAAGGCTGTGCTGTCTCGTCTTGCGGAAGGGGAAATGGAGTTTGCATAACCCGACGTCGCAGTAACGACGTTGTGAAGCGGAGGCACGCCTGGCCTCCGGTTCGTCGCAGCGGTGACTCTGTCCGGCGGTGTCTGGAGTTTAATTAGGGCGGGCGCAGAACGTCGCTGAAGGGTACCGGCTTTTAAAAAACATTTCCCCGTCTTGTACGTACATGCTGAGTTGGCAGAAATCTTGCAAAGTCTACAGCTGTGTCAAGTTCGCCGAGCCGTCGCGAATTATTGCGACGAAGTCGTTTTTGGCGTGCGAATGCGGCAAACACGTTTTACGAGTCTCTGCATACTAACTGCCCACTAACCTGGAGTTGCCATTTTGTTTCCGAAAGAAGAAAAAGAAATAAAGAAAAAGAAAGGGTGGTGGTGGTGGAAAGGGGTTAAAAAAGACGTTGGACAACATTGATTTGGTTTTTATTAGATGAAACCTAACTGTAATTCAAATATACGCGAAACCGGTCTGTACACCATTATTCGATGCCCTCTTAGAATCTGTCGAGGATAAGATGACTCCGTTAACACAATAGTCTCTCGCGAAATTGCTTTTTGCGAGGTCATTTGAAGCCTCTGCTTGTATATGCTTATATTTAGTAAGCCCTTTTGTGGAACTGATTGCGATGGCATGAGCACAGCTCGTATGACTTACGCCTCGGCACGAATGGTCATCAGAGTTTTATATATGTGCACATGGGCACTGCATCGTTCAGCAAACTACGAACTTCTATACTGACTCCCACCGTACAGCCCCTTGCGCTGTCTCCATTCCAGGGTGCAAACCGACTAAGAAAAAAAGAAAGAAAGAAAGAAAGAAAGAAAGAAAGAAAGAAAGAAAGAAAGAAAGAAAGAAAGAAAGAAAGAAAGAAAGAAAGAAATAAATATCCATAATGATGCGCCGTTGTCTCTAAGGGGATTGCAGGTAGCCTGCAAGCTGCTAAGTGTATGCTAGTTAAAAATAAATGTTCACGCGAAAAGGCAATAGTAGTCTCATTACACGGCGTCGATACACATTATTTTTACAGCAGTCATTCTTGTTCGAGAAGCGAATAGTTGCCTAGTAGTGTCATCGTTAACTGTTTATTTCTTCAATATTGCTGGCCTCCAAAGAACCCGTTCTTGACTGCGAATGTTCCTCCAACGTATACATGTGTACCGTCGGGCATAGCAGAGCACTTGCTAAAAAGAAAGCACGTTGATCAGCTGACCAGTCCGTAATTGCAGGTTGTAGAAGCACGCAAACTATAGACACGGACAACTAAAGCACTCGCAGAACAGGCACGAAATCGCACCTAATTTTTTATGACGGAGTACTCGTCGCGGATGTAGAGGCGTAGGAAAGGTGTATCGAATTCATCGTGCGTTAGTAACAAGGAACATCGCATCTCCTTTCCAAAATTTAACGCTATTGAATTGAGAGTAGCTTCATATCGATAGCGATAGTGCTGCGTGGGAATATGGGGCACATTCGCGCCGCGCAGTCACGGTATTGGTGGACACGCGCAGCCACTAAGTAGAGCACTGTGAAAGGCCTCAAGTAACCTGCAATGACTTTTCCTGCAGCCTTGTGCATGGACGCACCGTCAATATAGCTATTGAACTGGCTGCGTTAAAGCTACGGCAGCACAGTGTCGCTAGTGCTGCTGAAATTAGCTGAGAGAACACACACACACATGGCATTTCTGATGAGATGTGCGCGCATAAAGGTGTAGTGCGTACACTGGCCCGAACAAATGCCGGCTGTAGCTTTCCGTCGGTCTAACCTCCTACCTACCACGCGCCGCACTGCCAATATTCAATGAGCAAGTTTTATGCGAGTTTCTTTCGGAGGTTTGCAAAATGACTAAGGAAGCCCTAGTCCTGTCTGTCTGTCCTCTCCCTTTCGTCCGTCGGTTCTTGTGCGCTGCTCGAACGCCAAGGCGATCTGTCACCAAGTCTCCCAACTATCAACTTTTCTGACCAAGGAACATCTTCGAAAATGACAAATCTTTGTATTACTCAGCAGCAGTTGTTTCGCGCGCTGCGTCGTGCAAACCGCTAAAGTGCGATAAACTAGAGTGAACCCTTAACCCTGCCATCAGTTTTAGAGGGAAACTGCCACTGTATATTTTTCGACGAACTTATTTCATTGCTATACGAAAAACACATTGATGGCACTTATGTTGTACTGGAATTACTGCAACTTTAAAAAAAAAATTATTTCGTTACTGGGCACTAAGTGACACGTGCGTAAGGTTTCACAAGAATTAATAAATGTTTCTGGAAAACAACTCTCTTTTCACAGTTCTTGTGAACTGCAAGATGGCAAAGATGTTCGCTATCGCTTACGTGTAGCTGCGATGTGCGCGCATTTGTCAGTTCATATGTATGTACTCCGTGTACATCAGGTAAACGTTGGTTCTGAGTTAGTGTTTGTCCTGAAGTTGCATTTCTTGTCCTGCTCAAGAATCTATGCAATGGCCAAAAGAAAAAAAAAGAACAGTTAATTATTGTGTCTGTGCCGCCTCACTGTTACTTTGCTTTGTGATAAACGTCTGCTTTTTTTTTTTTGCGGTTCAATTCGGGCGAATTAGGAATCACTGGGCGAGAGGCATTTGTCCTACGGTGGGCTCAAAATCGTCTGATGATGAAGCATCATAACTCGCGCAGTAATGTACATGAACAGATCGCCAAAAACGATGTCGCTATCCTGACGAAGACAATCCACGTGTTGAAACGTTGGCTCCTGCGACATTATCTGTTTTACATCGTTTTTAGCGATCTGTTCATCGATCCAAGCCTCCATCTCCCCCGAGCTTCTCTTCTATTAAGATACATGGTGGTCATTATATTGAAGACGTGAATGTTGTTGAAACAGGTTGTCAGTATAGCGAAACAAAGCAGTTAGCCGTTGGCAAAACAGTTCAGGTGAAGGCCCGCAAACAAGAGGATAGTTTATGAAAAGAAGACAAATCGCGATCCACCCGCCTGTAGCATCAACCTACCAGAAAATGCTGACAGACTCTCTAGACGAAAGCTCCACAGTTGAAGATTCTTAGAGCGGAGTGGATTTTTCCTCAGCTTCGAAGCTTAATGTGTACGAGACCTGCGTAGTATCACCTTTGAGTGTTTGCTTTGAATCGGTGGATAAAACCATCTCTCTTTATTATTATACATTCTAGTACTTAAGACGCCTTAAAATGGCACATCCTTCTCGGCTGCTGCCCCGCAATACGCGGGTGCGAACACGCCGCGGCGGTCGCATTTTCTATGGAGGCTAAAATGCCAGAGGCCCGTGTGCTGAGCGCAGTCAATTCACGTTAAGGATCCCCAAACGGTCGACATTTCTGGAGCCCTCCACTACGGAACGTCTCATAATCTTAGCGCGCGTTCGGCACGCAGAACCTCAGCAATTATTATTTTTTGATGGCACATTTTTCATTGTACTGTGTAAAAACCCCATGCACATTTATATATTACTGAATTGTTTCGGTTCTGTTATGCTTCTTTTGTCGCTCACAAGTGCCTTATTTCACTTCGCTTTCTCCGTATATTTTGTTCTTTCAATTCCCTTTTGTATTTTTCTCCTTTTGACAAGCCTTCTAAATACGGCGGAAAAGGCCAGCTGTTATAGCGCTGGTGGGTTTGTCGACATTTCTCAGTTCCGTATCTTGATCTTTTAAGTATACCTCGCGTGGAAGCCGATGGTTACTGTGGTGACACCCCATCTCTACCGCGCCCGGACTCTCTCGGGCTTTCTTAATGAAAGTGCCGGTCCTTTTTCTTCTGTTATTTCCCAGCTTTGTGCAAGATATATGTGTGACAATCCATTCCCACAGAAATATCCGCTACATGATCGCTGTTCGCTTTAATATCCAGTTTAGTCGCGGCACTAATCGATTCTGCCAATTAAACATGGTTTAATCTTTCGCAACATGACGTCATTCTTGTCGCGAGGAAGGGGGAACGCTGAACGATATTATCTAATGCCACAGCGTCATGAAATGCACCTGCGGAGCCTAAAAACACCAACAATATGGCTCGATAGATCGACTCAGATTGAGAGACAGAGGGTTTTCATCCACGAAAGGCAGCGACACTGACTGCTGTTATCGCTTGCTCATGCTGTGCAAAAACGTGACGAGTTTAGTTGCCCGGTTCCAAGAACATTTTTTTTTAACACGGACCAGTCTTTGGCTCATTTCAAATTGCTTGTTGGAATTAATCGATGAACAAATCGCAAGGTACGATTTGTTCATCGATTCAAGCATCCATCTTCCCCTGAGCTTCTCTTCTAGTTTGTTGGAATTAAGCAGTTCCTGTATAATGAAGATTCGAAACCCGTAATATTGACAATGATTGACGGGGTTTTACGTGCCAAAACCAGCTATAATTAGGAACCGCGCCCCGTAGTGAAGGGCTCCGAAGCAATTTTGACCACCTGGGGTTCTTTACCATTCACCTAAACCTAATAATTACGCGGGAATTCTCCTTCTTTTTTTGTATTTTGCCCCCATCGAGATGCGGGGCCGCCGTGGCCAGGATTCGGTGCCACGACCTCGAGCCTCGCAAGCCAAACATCCTAGCTCACTCAGCTACCACAGTGGACTATTCGAACTCCGCCTAATACGAAAAAAAAAGTAAGAAAGTGTAGTCTAACACATGCCTTCAGCTACACGAACCTAATGCTCGAGCCACTAGGATCATGAGCATGTACCCCCCTCTCCGGTTACAGTAGACTAGCCCACAAAGCAATTTGGTGCATGTGACTGGCACCCGCTTGTATTCCTTTGTGAACAGCGCGCGTTTAGAGTTTACGTGTTAGACGTCTACACCTCGTAAGAGGTCTAACACGTAATGAGCGCCTACACTTTCCAGTCATTTCCTCGCATGAGGTAAGGTACGTATGTGACTCTGTACCCCCTTTGTGATATCGTACCATGCAGGTGCCACTGACTCTGACAATGTGCTATATGTGCACCCTATCTCTCTCTTCCTCTTTCCTTTCACCTTTCAATCTCCCCCGTCCCCTTCCCCTCGTGCAGGGTAGCATACCGGTTGTCCTACACTGGTTAACCTCCCTGCCTTTCCCTCTCTATTTTTTCCTTCCTTCCTTCCTTTGTGATATCGGCCCACGTCGAAGATGATTTAAGCCTTCATAACCATAGGTCAAATATCGCTGTCATTTTATGATGCACCATGTGACATATACAAATCTGCATACCGTTTTATAACGCTTAGTCGATGATGACGTCGCAACGTAGTTTCTCTTGCTCGTGACTGCGCATTACTTACGCAGAAGCCCCGCAAACGGCACGTTGTAAGGTATAGCTTTGAAGTACCGGGACAGAAATCGTGCCGTCGGCGTCATCGGATCGTTGTCACCCGCTGTCTTGCTGCTGTTTTCACAGAAACGCAATCACGCCCGACAAACGTGACCGTCCGTTCTCGCGGAAACACGCTGGTCCACCTGGTAACCCTTCGCGTGATCATAAACGGTGTTGAGCGGTCAGCTAAGGAGCAACAGATTTTCGCTAACATCGATTTACTCAGTGCGCCGGGTCAGTTTTTTTTTTTCTTTAAGTTTTCTCTCCGATAAGCGGACTCTGTTTCGCAACAAGAGGACCTGAGCTCACTTGGAGGTGTGGCTGGTGGCCTTTTGGAGTGCGGTCTGCGTGTATGTGTGATCGGTAGCGTCGCCAATGAATGCCAGAATGAACGCTTGAGCGCGCTGGCGAAGACAGCCGGCGGTTTCTTCAAAAATTAAGTAGGGAAAAGATTCGAGTGGATCTACAGGAATTGTAAATTGTACAGCCAAAATGGAGATCCACGATGGCGCTGGCTGACTTATCTGTATGTTACACTTAATATTGCAATTTCGAGGCATCGGGACCTGCGTTACAATGCGGCCATTAGTCCGATGGGCAAGAGCACCACTTTTCTAGAAATCATAGGTTATTCGGACATATTCAGTATACTATAATATTTCACTTTTATGGACGTGTTCCATGCTCTTTTTATGTGCTTTATTCTTTGTGCGTGAATGTGCCTTCCCCGTTTTGTTTTTGTTTGTCTCCCAGTGTCACCTTACTCCTATTTTCTGTGTTGGGTAGCTGACCGAATGCGAGGTAACTTCCTTAGCTTTCGCATCTTTCGCCCTTCCCTTTAAGTATTGAGTATATATTTTGTGGGAGTCTGCATTCTTTCACTTAACTTTGGTATCGTTGGAAACCCAGGGCGCCAATGTGGAGCCGCGTCGCTAAAGAATTCTCGCATACTCTCGCCGTTGCTACCTTGGCCTATCGAAGAGGCTTGTTGACTAGGGCGTCCTTCTGCAGCTCGCAAAGTAATTAATTGGGAAGATAACCTTGACTAAAGAACGTTCATTTTGCTTTTATATGCTGTTAAGCTCTATTCGATATATTTTATTTTTAAGCGATACTATAGCTGCTGCATGGCTTAAGAGTTAAGGCCGAAACGCGAGTCGTCTTTTGTATCATTTTAATTCCTTTCTATTTACGTCGTAATTACTGCCCTACAGCTGAAACCACAAATGTCCCTTGCCCCTTCCTTCGCCATTATTGTCTGTTGGCTACATTATGTTGCGTTAAGAAAGCAGCCCTTGATCTATTCCCCTCCTTGATTTCTGTGTATACATTGTGTAGCACGCGAATTCGCCGCCTGTACATCGGTGGTGTTTGCATACTACCAAGCTGCGCAGCACGAGGTCCGCTTTCGCGGCTGGCGCGAAACAGTCTCCCTCCTCGAGCATGCATAGCGTAAAACGGCGGGCCGGGATGCACGCTACACTCGTCCCGGCTCACGCCCTCTCCGAGTCATTTGTGGCTCTTTGGCTCCGCAGCCAAGAGCAACACACCAGCGCCCCTTTGTATTCCAGCCACGGAGGGAATGCCCGCGCGGGCTTGGATTGCAAGAGACGAAAACGGCGGCAACGTGCGGGGAGGGCGCGCGAACGCGATATAACTCGCGAAATCCTCGCTTTTTCATTGGCCTCAAGATTGGAGCGGGATAAGGCTGAGACTAAGAATAAGCCGTGTTTCCCGATCTCAGGATGTCTATGTGACAACACGTGAGGCACCTGGCAATACAGAATGGTCTGGAAGGAGTACAAACAGACTGATTTTCTAGCGCCTTGTTCAATCCGCAGGCTATCTCTGGCCTCGTTTACCTTTCCGAGGGAGACGCGATTGAGGGGGCTTACCGAGTAAATGGAATTCGAGCGGTCGTACGAGTGTTTCCAGCCTTGTAAATGCAGCGCCCGTAGTTCTTCAGCTTACACACAACATCGTACGCGAGTGAAATGCCGCATTCAGCTGTACAGGCATTGGGCTCTAAAAATGGCAACCCACTGTATATCCAGAAACTTAAATCAAAGGGGTTGCTGTTCAAAGTGGCATACTGAACAAAATAGAAACACACAAAAGTTTAAAGTAGAACTAGCAGATTTCCCGATTTCTTTTTTTCTGAGATAAACTGATTTATTTCGACCACAGTTATTCTTCTGGGTGAGCAAGTGATGCCGCCACTCTGACGCAGAAACGTCTGCAGTCCCATGCCAACACCGTGATATGTAACGTTTATTGGCGCAAGGGCCATTCTTGGCCAAAGAGGTGCCAACACCAATCTTGGCCAAAGATGTGCCAACACCATCAGCAGCGTCAAGCTGCAACAGCACAGTAATAAGGGTGGCGGCGGAGCTGACAGGAAGCTGACACTATGACAGCGATTACTGAAGCACTAAGATGCGTAATCGACTTGCTTTCTAAGAGGCGGAAGTTGAACAGACCGTCTACTACGTCAAGCCGGCTTCTGCTACACTGCCACGTTTAAATGCGATTGTTGGGGATATGCCAACTTGTTTAAAAAAAAAAAATTACTGCTTCAGTCCATACTCAACGCAGTCCTTCCAAGATGCGTATTATGCACATAAATATGCAACACAATTTTCCCTCAGGAAAGTAAGACGCATGCCCGAGATAACCGAGACAATAATGGGAATCGATGTTGTGCTGCAGGGCATATAGACTGACCAAAAGTGATGTTCTACGATTCTTTAAGAAAAAAATCGCCTTGATTTTAGGTAGAGATTTTTCACCAATCACTGCAAGCATTATAACATTTTCACCTAAACTCAGAACGCACATCTCAGAACGCACGTATCACTTTACTTAGTCCAGCATATTATCTAACACGTGCCATGGACAAATTTTCGACTTGTGTGCTTGGAACATTAGTATTGGTTTGTAAACTTAGTGATACGGTTATGTCGCACGTGTTTCCTTTTTTAATATTCTATTAAGCTATAGTCTGTTATTGGCTAGCCATTTCTGTGGATGCGCGCGACATACTAGAGGTGAGTGTTTATGAACGAAAAATATCATATCAATTGGACTTTCGTCGCAGTTTCCAGCTGCAACTCAGGATAGTTGGCATGTTCTCATCAGTGTAGTCTTCTATATGCTCTGAAAAATGTTGCGGAAAAAAAAAGGACGTTTAAGTTCAGCACACGCAGCGTGTCGTACGACGCGCTGAACGTCTCCGAAAGAATCGTGGTGATTACTCTGAGAAAGGTCGCCACTTTGGAAGCATAGTCCTAGAAAATACCCTGTTTTATTGCTTGCGTATTCACTTGAGATACGACACGTATAACGCCCTAACCATTCGGGCATGCACGCTACAGATTACAATGCAGCAATTCTCCAGTATATAACCAGCATGGGCCGTACTGTCTTTTTTTTTTTCCTTCATAAATCAGCACAGATGGCTGGTTTCCCTCTTGCGAAGTAAATATGTCAATGTTTACGACCACTTTAAAGAAATCTCACGAGCTTTGACTTAGAGCCAGTTGTACAGCAGCGCATGTAAGAAATGTGTATTTTTTAAGCGATGGTATTGTGGTCGGTAAAAGAAAACGAAAGTCGACTGATTAATCTGGCGTAATTGCTTTATGGGAAATATTCTGGTTTTATGCCTTTAGCATGTGTGCTCAAGGCATAAGTGGGCACTAGGCTTTATGCCTTTATTGTATGTGTGCCTGTTTCGTCATTTTTTTTAATGCCATACGAATACGTGAAAATTATTTTCCCACCCTCCTGTCAGTAACGGCTAGATTTGCTGTTACTAAACGATAAGCCTAAGTAAAGGTGTGTGCAGTAAGCGTTGCTATATTAAACGCCATTAGTACTTCCAGTTGCGATGAACTCTTGAAAATATCAATTGAAATGTGATTTGTGTGGTGACTAATGTCGTTCTCTGCCCGACGCTCTAAACAGGTTTGAAAACATGTAGCTCACGCAACAAATGATACTGCAATAATGGCGAACTGTGTTTAAATGTCTACAGGGCGGTTTTAGTTTACTAGTTTGTCGAAATGGCTGAAAACAGCGTAGCGGAGGATGGCTACTTTTGATTCAGCAGTACGGAGCATGCGGTTGTGAATGTTAGAAAGACTGTCCAAGATTCTTCATTAATATTTCTTGAGCAGTCCTAGCAATAAATGCTCTGGTGCCAGAGTTGCAACAATGTAACTGAATCTGGTTAGCAGTTTTGGCATGCGGACTCCGGAGAGGGTGTCGGAATAGCATCATTTTGATACACTTGTCATGTGCCACAATATGCACTCCTCTTGAGCGCTAAAGTGTCGTGCGGCGGGAGGGAAAGATGTGTTTGAAGGGAAGCTCTTTGACAAAGGCCACTGAACTTATCATAAATCTTAGAAAGAGACACATCTGAAATGTTTTGTTTGTCTCGGCATTCGCACAACATTTAGGCTGCGAAGGCGCTCTCATCAATAACTGACTTCAGCTACATCGTTGCAACGCGCGCCCCAAAGTAGCTAATTCTTATAGTTAGGCATATGACAATATTTTCCTTCTGTTATGCCACATTCTCCAGGCTACTTCTTTAAACATAAGACATTGCTAAAAAAATAACCTGATCACCCTCACCTTGAGACTTGGTTCTTCCTTGTCTGACCAGTTGGTGCACTGTAAGCTTACAGCGGCTATTAGACGAGTGGCTTGCAGAACGATCTCTTAGTAACCTGCAGGAGCTGGCGGATGTGCGAAGGCATTACTTTTTTTGCTATGACTTCCCTTGCACGAACCCAGACAACCTGTAACATTCACCTATTCCAGCTTCATTCTCTACCCTTCTCGACAGCGAAGACGCCCGGTGAGCTAAGTTGCAGCTTCAACGTGATGCTTTCACTTTGTCGAAGACATGTTCATTTTGGGAGACACCGGCTTTACGCCAAGGAGCTTCTTCTAATTGAAAGACATTCTGTCATGCATCTGACTTCGTGTTGCATAGCCCATAAACCGTACTTTGGAAATGTGCCTTCTGTTTCTATTGGTTGATATTTTCTCAAAGCAATACAATTTATTACTCCAGCGTTGGCTTTTCAGTATAGGAGGTGCACTCCGTCGTTCCTGAGCGTTATAGCGCAAAAAACAAAAGAGAAGGATGACGTCAGAGATGGACCAGCATTTCACTCTGTTTAACCTCATTTTGGTCGCTTATTCTTCGTGTCATAAACTTGTTATTGAACTTGGCTGTATGAACTACGTGCTGCCAAGTGCCTTTACTCTCAAACCTTCTAGGACGCCGTGGTTCAGCATTTTTATGCTTTCTACGTTTCTTTAGAGACCTCACCAAGACTCCGTACTAGCGCAAGCGATTGACCCGAACTGAACGCAACGGCGCAAAAATGACTTCATGTTTATACAGCCGTCGATTCTTCAAACAAACGATGCCTTATCTTATTAAAGGCCTCTCCTACTCTGGCCCAAGAGAAATTTATTTTTCGTTATAACGGCTGAAACGACATCTTTCATTCCTGTCAGAGAACTCAACTAGAAACACTAGAAGACGAGGATAGTGATGAAGTTATGCTGAGTTACAAAAGTAAAAGTAATGGATGAGCGTCTCTGTCGGCGGCATCTATCGAAATGGTATATAGCACGTGCGTGACAGGCGTGAGGGCAGCCGTCTGCGTTAGAATAAGGACGCTTTCTTTCTTCTATATTATTTTTGAGAGACAAGCCACATCAATTGCATGGCTGTCTCTTTTTACTGCTGTACATCTTTCTTTTCCGGTAAGATCGCACGAAAAGGTATCAAAACTTGCATCGTATCAGGCACGGGCATGTTAAAATTGAATTACGCCGGACACTACAGCCGCAGATAACAATCAGACATCTCTGCAACACCAGGAATTTAAACTCCAACTGTTTGCACACGAGAGCAAGCGCTTTAAACTAGGCCTTATCCGCCATGTGGCTCGGAAGCTCACAAAGTACTCTTGTTCCTTCGGGGCCGTAAACACAACAATATGTGCTCTTATCCGAGCATCTGACGTCCCGTTTTGCTGTCGTAACCGACATCTTTTAGCGTGTGTTGTTCTGTATCCAAGCCCGTTGCTGTTCGCCAATGATGTGTGCTTCACCCTTATAATATCCGTAAAGAGGCCAGGCTACCAAACGTCCGCGTATGCCACTCGCGTAATCCTGTAATACGCATCTGGCTGCGCTTCTTTCATCTGAGGCACTTCGAATGGAAAGTGAGCTTGTTCTAAATTTTGGCCCCTCCAAAGGTGAATGCTTTTGCAACTTTCAACAATACTCTCGACTTCAAGTAGGTTGCATTCTCCTGCGCAGTGCGCAGCCTTTGTGCTTCTTTACGCACAGCTGTGCAAGTTGCCGCTCAGTCGGATCGTCCAGGAAACGCGGCCCACCTGCTCACAGCACGGCTTGTTGTAACGAAATGGCCGGCTTTCATGTTGATACACTACCGGCACGGTGACGCAATGCACTTCTGTGAACCCACGTGAATTGCGTGTAGCTTTCTTTGCTTTTCGTTAAGGTTGTATTTTTTACCCTTCGCCCTTTTCGTTCTTTTACGGAGTTTCGTGTTTTCGGGAGCGGCTGTTGGCCAACCTTTGTATATTTATTCTCTTTACTGTACGATTTAAATAAGCTGCTACTTATTCCTGTACTCGTGGAACTGTTTGGAATATAAATGATAGGAAACTTAGACTGCAGCGGCTGTTTGATTCTCTAAACTCAATTGTTGGGCAATGGCAGCCTAAATGTCGCAGTGCTGGGTCTCGGTCGAGTTGAGTATTCCTGCTGCATAGCGGTGCGCTTGCAACGAAACCGACCAAGTTCGCGAGGAAATGGTTGTGAGCCATTAATGGAGGACAACTGGGAACGCATATGGGTCTACAAGGGGAGCGGTTTTGTATGTCTGTCTACGTGATTTATTCGTCGTTTCGTACGTACACGCCCCAGCACTGTATAAACTTCACATCATGACATACACAAACCGCAAGAGCTTCCGGGTCACTGTTTTTGGGAGCACTTGCCTTTTCGGAGACGGTAATCTCCTTGTGTGCGTGGGTGGCTTGTATACGCTATTTCGCTATTTGCAAACAAACGCACGCAGCCCGCTTCGCCCTCGCAGCTCCCAGGCGACTTGCGGCGAGGCTGGTGATATGGTGGCGTGGGCTGCTTGTATGCAAGCAGAATCCGTGCTTTCGTTCAGTGCATGGCCTAATCGCTTGTTGTAGTATTTTGTCGCATATGAGACCGCTTCTTTGATGTGCCTTCAGCGTTTACTCGCGGTGCAAAGCGGGGGAACAGCCCATGTAGAGCCACCAGGATGTGCAACTTCTCAGCTGCCGTGCGATTGTGAAGAGCGCCATGAAGCCCACATCTATGGCTTCCAATGGACGTTGGTGAGAAGAGCGGAGTGTGGCATGCTTAAAGACCAAAACCTCTAGCGCGGAGCTGAAAACCTGCATTACAAAGAGTCATACATCGGAGCCCTACCTCGAGGTTTCATGCGCACTGTGCGCTTGTACTTGCAGTGCGTTAAAGGGACACTAAGATCCACGCTTGTGGACTGTGTATTAGTTACGTTTGTTGCTCGTTACTTTCGTATCCCGTTGTGGTCCGTGCACTGTGCGGTGTCTGGGCACGTTAAAGAACCCTACAGGTGGTCATGTTTTCCGGAGACCCCATCACGGCATCTCTCATAATCCTATCGTAGTTAAACCCCCAGAAATCATCTTCCGTTTGCGTTTCTTCTTGCAAGTATAAAACGAGTCTTCTTGAAATTTACTCTCAAAGTGGGAACACGTTCCTGTCATATTTACCATCTACAATGTTTCATTTTCCTATTTAACGTGTAGCCGGCATGTAGTACCAAATTATGTCCAGCATTCGTTTTAGGAAGTTCTACGCCCAGGCGCAAGCACAGCTACGATTAGGAATTGCTTCGCTCCGTTTTCACAGGGAAATCAAAAGTGCGGACATGTGACAATAGGTTGCTTGCAAGCTGCAAGCTGCAGCCTGGTACTTAAGAGTACGGTCCACGCCACGATGGTGTCACAGGGGACATCTTGTCCGATGAAAACATGTTGCGAAGAACAAAAAAAAAAAAAAGAGCTGACACCCGCGCGAGCCAAGCAACACACTGGCCGAGCCCTATCTGCGCGGGCTCTCTGCAGGTGGTACGGACATACAAGTTTGCGGCGCGTCGGCAGCCCTGCGGCGCCAACGATAAGGCGTATACGGATGCGACAGCATGGTGATAGTCGCTTCGACCGGGATACGTTTACTCTGTAGACTGGTGACCATTAGCGATGGGAACATTAACGTTCTTTACGATGCCTTGTCGTGCAATTAAGCGTTTTCATCACATGATAAGCCTGTCTTTTGGACAAAACAGCAGCTGTGTACCTCTGAAAAACGAGCCTGCGCGCCCTTTCCCGAGAAGTTAAGGAGGTTTGCTCAAATCAGCAAGCAGAAGATGGGAAGAAAATAAGGGGCCTGGATCGGGTGGCATGCGAACGGTCATGGCGCGGCTGGCAAACAAACAAACAAACAAACAAACGCGGACTGTCGCATGAGTGGAGTTTACAAGATTCCCTTTAGTTGCGGATTCTATGTAGGATAAACAGCGCGTTGTTTTAACCAGATATTAACTGAACATAGGTCGTTATCCGGTGGAACGCCGTTTAATCTATCATTGCACTGCCAGGACTGCAACTGCACACCTAAGTTGGAGAAATTCGCGATTCTGTGCAGGCATGAGAATGAACGAACGCATTCAATAGTCGAGGTCCGGCATATCAATAATAGTGGAGGCGCGTGCGTACGTGAGTCAGCCATCGATTAGGTTGAACAGAGAGGAGATAGAATGTCTTAACAGTTGTCGTTCGCGTAGACTGACACGAGCACCCCTTTGACAGGTGACACTACCATTCCTGAGTATGCGCTTGATAAGTTGTGTGTCTTCTTTCCTTTTCGCCCCCGTGCACTTCTTCAGTTGATAGTTCGCGTTCGTGTTGTCCACTCCTCTTGTCTTGTGTCCGTGTTTTGCGCGCCTTCTCCTTACATAATCAATGCTTACCAACTCTCTCAGCTAATTGTCCTTTCAAACAAACAAACAAAAGACAAGAAACAAGGGGGCTTTAGAGGTGCAAAACTTGTTTTTCTGGTGCGCCATTTCTACAAGTCTTTTATGTACCACACGTTATGGTTCATGGCCTTTTTCATCTAATAAGTTTGTTGTTTTCGTCATATGCACAAGCACCATTTGTACGGGACGCGGTTTCTCAGCAAACCATCTGGTTGGCGCAGCGTCAGTGGCGAGCTTAAAACGAGTTATACTTGGACCAATGCCCTAGCTCTAACGGCTATAAAGAGGCTGCGACGACTATGGGCGCAGCACAAGCTGGTGTAGAACACCAGGTAGGACACTGGCGCGTCGTGCGAGGTGCTCGCTGTACCGCGACGCCTGACGACGCCTTCGGTCTGCCACGAGACCCGCGCCTCGTGTGACAGGCCACGGCGCGTGCGGGGCGGCGAGACGGAGCTATTTCGATGCCAAGACAAGACGCCGCTCCTGGCACAACGCTTGTCGCAGCTGCGCCGTCTCCCTGAACCGGAGCGTGCGGTACAAGGGCCGTCGGTTCACGCCTCAGGTTTACAAATGCAATGGAGGCGCCGGGGATAAGTGTTGCGAGATCGTTGTCCATTGAACCGCTTGGAACCTGAACGGCAATCTTCATTCGGGGCTTCTGTCGTACTCGCTTCTTCGAACTGACTTGAGCAACTCTCGTTTTTACGTCACCCTCTATAATGCCCACGCCTATAGTCATGGGATTGGCGTCAGTACAAAACGGGGAGTGTGCTAGTGCGCAGAGATGATTGCGCACTCTATTTGCAATTATCGTAGCTTCGACGTCCAAGATCCGCAGTGTCACGCTCGACAAGGTTTAGAAGAGACCTATAATGGGAACTATCATTGTTGGTCCGGGTTACAAGAGGTCGTCATCCCTGACACGCATTCTGGGCTGCTCTGAAAGCACTTCAGTGTGCGTGTGTGTGTGTGTGTGCGTGTGTGTGCACGCACATATTTGCTCTCTTGAGTAAATGAGGTCAGCACGAAAAGGAGTTCGGGACGTCCTGCGAGTCAACAAACAGCAGTCATGTTCAGGTCACGCGTACTGAAAAGTATGGGCACATGAAAACAACAACAGAGAGGAATATTTACTGCCGTCTGTACAATACCATTCGTCGGTACATATCATATCACCTTCCAGTTAAGGTTCCAAAAAAAAAAAATGTGGGGCAAGAAAGGAGGTGCAGGGACACTTGTATTGTTCCTCGCTGTCTCGACTTCCTAAACAAGTCCCATTGTTTTATATCTTCTATTCAGCAATGTTACAGCGTTTGCCCACAGTCCACCCACTATCGCTCCTTGCGGCTATGGCGCCCAAGTAGTTATCACTTTCGCCTTTCAGTCGCAACAGTCTCAGCCTCGCACGAAACAGCAGGGTTTCGAGCAGACGTCGCCACCTTGCGCAACTGCCCACATGCTCTTAACACTGCGACAGCTTCTGTGGTGACAATCTTGCCAGCAGCTATCACCCAGGAATCACCTTCCCCGTCAACTTGTCGACGGCCTTGATGGAGGGCCAAACCAGTGAAAAGAGGTCGTTGTTGCGAGCACGAGCGAAGACCCCCCGCCGCGCTCCTTACACCTTACAACGGGTCTCCTTTCGGCGTCCCCGTTCGGCGACCGGTGTTGAAAGCTTAGACAACTTTTACATGTGATCCAACAACGTGCTGACAGCCAGCGTTGTTTTCTCGCCATTTTTTTTTTTTTTGCTTACTCGGGAGGTTAGATGGGCAAAGAGAGAGCAAATGTCGGAATATAAGGATAATGGGAATACTGGGGCTCATATAGAGAATTCACGCTGAATATTGCCCATAAGCAAGCTTTTAAGCGTTCGCCTCTGTGCTTGCGACGCTCGGATACTGACCTGAAGAGTGCGGGTTCCATCCCTGCTGCCGTGGGTGCATTTCGATGGGGGCGGACCTGCTAGAAAAAACCCGTGTACTGCACAGTACACTGGATTCAGTGCCCGTTTTGATACCCAGGAGCTAAAAATTTTCGGAGCGCTCCGCTACGGTATGCCCCATTATCATCTTGTTTTGGCGCGATTGACCCTAGAATTTACTATTAAGCGAACATAGCAGCTAATTTAGTCTTTGGTACCACTTCGCCGGAGCTTTCCTGTGGAGAATCACCTATGGCTGCGACGCCTCTGAGTGTCACGGGATTTGCGAAGACCTGTTTGGCACCAATTTGGCGCGGCTGACGGTTACGCGTGGCAGTTGCAGATGCTAGGAGACCGTCATCCGCTTCCAGTGGCTCCGCACGCATTGCCACGTGTAGTATCTTTTTCCTGACCTGTTTATTGTGAGCAGATGTTCTCCGATTTCGCGCAGCGTTTCAACTTTTTGAGCTTGCTGGTTATTACATTGCTTTGGCTTGGTTGGTTAGTTGGTCCTTGATAGCCTTGGCGCAACCCACCCAAGGGGGATTGGCCATGAACCAAGAGATTTGTTTTGAAACGGAATACCAATTGACAAGGGAAAGAAAAAAAAGGGCTATATTATGAATATAGTAATCGAATTGGTTGAAAGAATAATTCCCTGCGAAGGTTGGAGATATCGAAAACTAAAGAAAGTGGAGAAGTGATAGTTTCATCCTTCTTGTCTTGTGCAACCGAATATAGATTTAGAATGCGGTAACTTATCGTTACCTTTGTTTTAGCCCTCGTTTATTCGTTCTCTCTTTTCTCTCTCTTTGTCTGCGCCAACTGCACATTGACGAATGCTTTAGGAAAACCTTTCAGTGTTCACGAATGGTAACCTCTCCGGCTATTATCTGTGATTAGAACTGACAGGACAGTAGAAGGGACGAAATAAGCAGGCAACCTTTCGGTCTATGCTGTTTTTACATGTGTGCCTACATTGTCGCCATGTCGTTATGGGCATTGCCAGTGCAAATATTCTTTGCCTGTAGTTGTAATGTACCTGCACAAAATGATACCACAGCCACTCCTGGCCATAATGTCTATGGGCAGCTTGCCATTGTCTGTCGAAGAAAAGCGAACAACAGCTGCATCTTACCGGTACTTACCGGTACATAGGGGGCAGCTGCATCTTACCGGTACACAGGTGGCAGGAAACTTGAAGGCTCGCTAGGAGGGTTCAACCTAACTTTAGGGCGACGTAGCGAGCAGTGGAGTTCGAAAATGATAGGACGCAACCTTCAGGGACAAGAAGGGAGCGGAGTTGGTCAAGGAACAAACGCTTGTTAGTGAAATCCTTGTAAAAACCAAGAAAAAGAAATGAGCGTGGTCAGCGCGTGTAGTGAGAAGGCAGGATAACCGCTGGTCATTAAGGATAACAGGGTGGATCTCTAGAGAAGGCAAGCACAGCAGAGCGCGTTAGAAGTTCAGGTGGGCAGAGGAGACTAAGATGAGACTTCCCACACGACTGGGCATGTTGGCCGCTTCCTCGATCTTTCTCCGTTCCTCTCCTTTCTTTTTTTCCACTGTTGCTCTCGTGTATAACAGTCTAACCAACAGTGTTAACGTTAAGCGTAACCAACCATGCTTCGTTTTAGATTGTTTGTATCGTCAAGAAATTTTGCTTCTTATCTTCAACACAAGGACGAAATTGCTTCACTAATGACGGCATTTCTGGTATTGCAAGCATTGCACGCGAGTTTCCGAAGCTCCGGCGTAAGGGTTAATCAGACACTGCGCATTTTAATTGGCCTCATGCCTTGGGTGACACTCTTGGTGCTGTAGGAGAGAGAAATGTCAGGCTCTGCATTCCTGACGACACGGAGACTAAACGCAACCATCACTCTTTAAACCATTTAAAGTGTCCCGGAAGAACTGCGTAAACGATTGCAGTGAGCGCCATGGTCGCTTAGCCAAAGAAAGCGCCTCTGAGACGAAGTGGCGCACCCTGCCTGGAGCAATATGTGCACCAACTGGCACAAGCTCCTGGCTCTGACCCAAGATTCCAGGACGGCGCTCTGTTTTGCCACATGATGGATCCACGTGCGTTACGGCGTTTCAGAACAGACGGCGTTACGCAATTCGTTTGTCGTGGAAACCCCGCGACAGGGCGTCGCGCCCGAGAATTTCGAGGCAAGGGCTTAAAGCAAGACACGAAGCAAGAGAACAGACTGAAACTCCGATGTCCATTGTGTGGGATGCTTGACCTCGTATTCCATGCGGTCTGAGTTTGTCCACAGACTTTCGTGGCCACTGTGTTTATTTGAGACATTGAACATTGTCAATCGACCAATCAATCAATCAACAAAACAATCACTGGTTCTCAGCCGTATATTAGGGTGGGTGCTAGAGAAAACCGGAATGAATGATATAATGAAAGCGTTATTTCTAGGTAATGGACGGCTCTCGGCCGGCGTTTGGGATAACATCGGAAAACGGGCTGTGTTATACTGCGCAGAGTACTTTATTGCACTTCTCTTAGGCGCATGTTCAATTCATTTGCTCTCGCATGGGCCCGTTGATTCTCCCCTATAGCACTCCTAAAACAAAAAAGGCTGCTTTGAATATGGCGTGTCGCGATGTCTTTCGGCGATTCGGGAAACAAACTGTATTGCATATTGAAGGGTTGAACGTTAAATCTGTATTGGTAAGAAACTGCGCAGTAACAAGTATGTCTCCTGTTAATGTGCGCGTCGAGTAGAATTGCTCAAGATCAAATAAAACATTCTGAGATTGTGAAGAATGCTTTAGAAGTGGGCTTGAGGTTCATGCTACTGCGGCATTTATAACGGCACCGCACAATGGCGGCGTTTTATTTCTTTTTATTTTTCTCCTTTACTATGACAGCAGCCGGGAGCTCAAAGCTTGGTTGCGCCGTGAGTCCGTCCCGTCAGCCCTATTGTACTCATAGGGCCGCTATAGTCGTCAACGACAACAAAAAGTGATTTTTAATTTCCTTTGCCACCAAGAAGCTTGTCTCACTATGACAACTTTCCTACTATTAAAGCGCGAATAACACTTCCTTTGCCCGACGGCTTCACTGACATTTGATCTAATGCCAGTTTAGACAATGGGCCCTTTCGGAGTCGAGCGTTCTAACCACAGGGATGTAAGAACAAAAAACTTAGGGAAATCGCTGCAAGAGGTTGGCAGCATACAGATTTTGAGATCACTGTCATTACGCATGTTCATCAGATTCGAGAACTGAGCAATGCTTCTGTGCACAAAGCTGAAGCACCGTGCATCGCATAACACTTTACGTGAGAAGATAGCAGCGTATATCGGTGCAATTGCTCGGTGGCCTGCTCGTGAGAATTCCGCCAGTAAAGATTCCAACATAGCGCATAACATTTCATTAGTGCACCAAGTAATGGAGATGAGAAGTAAACATGGCACTCACATATATTGGAAGATGCGTCGAAGATGACGTAGTCGGAGAAGAACAACGTCTAAGCTGCGCATGGCGTAACTTCTAGCGGCTAGATTATATCATATTGTCGCTTTGCAAATGTATAAAAAATCAGACAATCCCTGTTAATGTGTGTGCATCATCATCATTAGGAGAAAGAGAATAAATTTTATATCTTGAAAAGTCTCTTAACTCCCTTAGGTGGGCAGCCTCCTAATTCCAGGTAGCTGTGGCTTTCGGCTGACTACCTAGCCCTGTTCACCAGTTGTTAACTGGTCCTCGTGACTTGGGCTGGTCAGCTGTGCCTCCCACTGTTCTGCGGTTGGTGACCGAATAGGTGTTGTTCGTGGATTTGTTGCATACATAAACCACATAGTAGAAGGTGTTCGGTAACTTGCAGAATTCGCAGTATGTTCTGTATGCCCCATGATACACTGCGGGTAGTAAAGTGCCGTAACTGCCCACATAGGGTCTGCGCAGTAAGACATCTTCCTTGTTGAGCTTGTATAGTGACTGCTGGATATTTCCGCCTGTTCTTTAATGTTCTGGATATCGCTGTACTTCTTTTGTACTATTTCGTCTGATTCTGGGTGTTGATGATGTCCTGGAAAAAGAAGAAGAGTACATATAGTGTGGGTGGGAAAGGCTGCAGTCGCAATGCAGGATTTATAAGCCGAAGCGATCGCCGAAATCTGTTCCATTTCTTCTTTACTGCTCTCTGCAATGATTGTAGCGGCGAAGAAATCACCAAATTCGTTCTCCATCGTTGACGCCACTAAAGCACCTGGGGAGATTCGCTCGCGGCATGTGTCAGCACGTCTCGGCTGTCTTAGACTAACGCTGCTTTCACGAAATGCAATCCTGAACCAGCTTAAAGGACCGTCTTCACGCCAAAAAACAACAAACTACTGAAGTGTCCTTTTTTAGGAGACCTAGTTTTCTGAACCTAACACAGCGCCATTCAGTTTCCTTAGCTGTACGTTTTTGATCCCTGACTCTTCTAAGGCTAGGTTTAGTTTTTTGGGGGGCTTTCCGTCTACTTTCACGCATCCTAAAGTCCTGAGTGAAAGGCTGGCCGTTCGTATTCTGGTGAATCTGCACACTTTTCGTATTTTACTTTTCACTCCCTCTTTTTAGTGAGCCAAATTTTTGTGCATATGTATTGTGTTTTGGCGTTACTAGTCAACAACGAAAGGTGCATCGATGGGCGTAGCAGGGAGCAAAATAGTAGACGTCACACAAAAGGCGAGATTCTTTATTAAGCATAGTATACGTAAACACGAATTCACGCGAGTGTTTCATTGCGTCGCCGTAGTGAGCATTTGTGCAAACGGTCGCATTAGGCGAGTACATCGCCAAGTTGATGCATTTAGTTGGAAAGGTCGCGAGTTTTCTCAATTTTACTTTGATACAATGCAATGACAGACTTACCTGCACACACTGTCGTCAGTAACACTGTGCACGGTGTTATTGATCTGTTCGTTCTTACACATATACCTAACGCCGCCCCAGACCGAACGTTCACTTGGCTCGAACAATTAATCACGGTGTTAGCTTCGGGCGGGGCAGCCGCGCCTTTGGTGACAGAGGGGATTTCCCTGCATACGTCGTGCTTTGTTTTCAGTGAGGTGAAAATAATAGGGAGAAGTTTGCACATGTCTTGTGACAGGTGCTCCTTACCACTGAATAGAAATAATCATAATAGTTATAATATGAACGGATTAGTAAGGTTACTGGGCTCAGAAAGTGCGCGGCAGATTTGCTGAAGAAAGTAAATGAAGTACAAGTGCAGATCTAGATAAAATGCGACATGCAAAGACAAGTGTTGGTTACAGAGTTCACCACACGTTGTACCTATCGTAATGTATAGCGCTAACCTAGGCCGTTACGCAGGTTCACCACTGCTCAGGTCATACTGTACGCGTTTGGTACGCCATTTATTTCATGTGTACGTGCTTCAAAGTTGTAGACAGACAGACAGACAGAGAGACAGACAGACAGACAGTTTTTAATTTCAAAGTTGTAGTATGCCGAAAATGTTGCTCGAGCTAAGGAAAAGCCATTCCATTCCATTGCAACAAATCGACTGCAAGGGATCGTACCATCGAGAAGCGACGCGATGCTACGATCCCTTGCAGTTTTTCCTTCTTTTCCACGTTGTAGCTGAGCCCGTTATTCTCCGGGTGCGCGCACGAGCTGGCGGCTCGAGAGACAGCGACTAGCCGAACACTTCCACGGCAATGTGTCCCGCCCTAAATGTCAGGAAGCGTGACAGTTGACAGCGAAGCCGCCTGGACGCGCGAGTCGCGCTGGCACCAGAGATGAAAGCAAACAAGCTAACAATGAGAACAAAGGCAAAAAAAAGGGAAACGAAAGAAAGGTTTCTGCGAGAGAAGAGTTGGCCGCCAGACTATGCACAAACGAGGAGGCGCAACTAAAGAGGAACAAACGAAGCAAGGTTGGAGGCATGTCCCCGCATACGCGCTAAAAGAAGACCCGACGGTGACAAAATGAAGTGCGAAAAGAAAAGCAGAAACAACCGTCTGACAGAGCAGGTCGCCGAGTTGGACGGTCAGGAAGAAGTTCACGCCGGGATATATCGTAACGTTTCTGCGCGGCAGAAACGTTCGCGGTACACACAATGCTCCATCTTCTTCTTGTAAGATCATTTGTCCGGCGAAACATATCGGAGTAGCCTTTGGCGCGCCACGCAGGCGTCCCCGACCCAACCTCGTCGGCAGAGCCCCGGGAGGCACGCTCATTTCACGCTGTTCTGTGGGGTTGCCTTCGCATTTCAAGAACCGCGCGATTGCGACACGAACAGCGCTCAGAAGCAATGTTGATTACTTGTGTGGGAAGGAAGTAGAGAAGGAGCGCACATGCATCCGCGCGAATAATTTTGCTGGCAGTGATCTCTACCAAGCGGGCGCGAGTCTATCCCTCTACCCTTTTGTAATAGCAGTGTGCATATCTTTGCTGCTTCATTAGCGAGCAACTCAAGCTCATGATGCTTCTTGAGCTTGAGTATTGTAATCAATACTGGCACCATGACGATTATTTCGGTTTCTGCTGTTACTACGTTTAGTGGGGCCGTGTAATCACTTTTGCCACTGCTGCTTTTCTACCTTGATTTCTCTTACCTGCATTGCGCGATCGGCGGAACTTTTTACACTTTCTTAATGCAACATTGTCGAACATGCAGATAAAGAGGTACCGAAATTGGCTCTAATTCAAATGAAACGTATCATCATATTGATTACTCTTATTTCTCTATTCTCAGTAATACTGTGTGTAGATTTTTCTATGTAGATTTTCTCGATTATTTTATGTATTCGGCAGCTTTGTATCATCATTATCATTATTTTCCACAGTTCTTTGATCTACGTACGTCAATGTTTCACATTAAAAAAAATTAATGGCTGGTGTCCAAAAGCAATGCGCTGTGAAAATGACTCCAGCGATGTTTTTTCTACATCATGCTGACCAGTAACAAATTTGTCTTTCGACGAAGCACTCGACCTTTCGCAAGACTACCATCCAATCCCCCACCCGCCTCTACCACCAACAAACAGCATACGGTGTCCGTGGTTGCTACAATCGGCCGATGAGTAAGAGTTTTATGAACCATAACAAAGCAAAATTCTTTGACATCTTGTCAGCATAGGATGAACAAGCCACGACATTATGGAAAAAAAAATACACCTCATACCCTGATAGGCCTGAAAAGGCCCACAGTATTCAAGAAATAAATAAATAAACAAATAAAATCGCATTAGGGCCTGAGATACGTAAAACAATAGCAAAAAAAAGGGTACTGGGCTTCCTTTACTGTGCGCTAATTTCATTACGCTGCATGCTGTGATCCTGCAAATAATGCGAGAGCAAAAGTCGGGGTCAACGGGATGTCCCAGTAAGAGACTGAGTGAAAGTGTGGAGAATTGATTTGATTTTGATAGAGTTCACGTGCAGAATGGCCGATGCATCTCCCTTTACTTCCCTTTTCCTTTCACTCGCGTGTGATAGAAATGACTGAATTAAAAATACCCGTCGCTTCCCTTGTGCTATCACGCCAAAGAATGAGTCGCGCACATAACAGCTATTCAACAACCCCTCCGCAAGACCGTCGCTAACTACGCCGTCAATGTGTGCATGAAAGTCACATATGTTCAACTCAAACTACCTCATTAGTGCTGCGTCGCCGCAGACGAACATCACAACGATTAGTTAATAAGAAACTTTCGCGCTCCATTTTTCTTCAAACCGCGTGCTCAAAGAGCGCACAGAAGTTATGGCATTTTAGCTTTCTTTTTACCTCAAGCAGGGACCCACTAAAGCATTTTAATACGAAAGTAACGCCGCATAAACGAATTCAACTGCGCACCATGCGAAATCATCTGAAATGCCTAATAATTGGATGCTGACTACCTAATTATTGAAGCGTAACTGAAGCTAGCGAGCTTGTCGGTTTCAGTCATTCTTTTTGCACGTGTTTAGAAGTGCCCTTCAAGAAGCTGCTGATTCGCATATGGCTCGCTCCGATTATATAGCTGCCTCAACTTGTACTCGCCGCATTGCCCAAGCCACATCCCCACAAAGCCTGTTAAAATTCTAAGGAAGCTTATAATCATCAGCCATGGAGGCTAGCAAAACTTACTTTAGCGTAGCGGGAAAACTCCGAAAGGCAATCAACATTCAATATAGCTATCCGCATTCTAAGAGGGTACGCGACCCTTTACTTATGACATAAATGATTTAATATAGGAAAGTGCAACTTACGCAAAGGGACAGATAGTCCGCGGCTGCGGTACAGTGGTTATGGTATTCGGCGCCACGGTCACATCTTAAATAAAAACGAAAATTCTAGAGGCCCGTATAATGTGCGATGTCAGTACACGTTAAAGTGGTCGAAATTCCCGGAGTTTTCCACTACGGCATGCCTCATAATCATGTGGTGTTACTGACATGTAAGGCCCGAGCAATTATAATTCGAAGGACATATAGGGGAGCGACTTCCTATGAGTTAAAAAAAAAAAAAAACACGCACTAGTGTTGAGGAAAGGAAGCGTCAAGACATGCAGATATTCTAACGAAAGCGTACGATGTGCTTGCGAAGTTTTTCGACCTTGTCTTGTCAAGCGATCTAAATTAGCTGCGAAGCAGGGGACATACGAAGGCAGCGGATAACTGCAAAAAAGCTACCGCCGCACACGCCGTGAGCAGACAACGCTAGAGGAGCACAATACAAGAGAGGGACCATTGCCGCCGCCGCCGGTGTGTGAGGGAGAGGACAGCGAAACTGCTCCACTGCTGTGAAACCTGAGAAATTGCATAGCACGCGCAACGCAGCGATTCTCGCTGTGCGTCGAAGTGCGCTGGGCTAGGCGTTCGCGCACTCTCTTGCGCGTCCCGGTCATCGGCGGGAAGCGTGAGCACGCGACAGGAGGAGGCGACGCTCGTCGGCAAAGCGAGCCCCACAAAGCGCTTCGCATTTGAAAATCCAATAAGAAAAGACTAGGCAGAAAGAAATGCTTGTTCTAGGTCCGACAACTCCGCAAAATCCTGACGTCATGCCACGAAGGGGGCACAATCAGTCTTGGCGTAGGGTGTTTTTTTTTTTTTTACAAACATTTCCTGGCACATCTTTCATTATTGCGTTACTGAAACTATATGCCTTCATCTCTGAGGAGCGGTGCAGCTTTTATGAAGTGGGTAAGTCGAGCTGACTGAGAAAAGGAAGCAATTTTCCCGCAGGTCTTGTAACACGCACAATAAAACTTGAGAGAAATCGAACAATATAGGTAATAAGCAAGCAATATAATGTGATGTGTAATGCGCACGTGAAACAATAAAAACAAAAGATGTGGGACTGAAAATGAGATATGCGCGCAATGACATGCAGCGCATTTAGTAGAACTAGTCGGGCAGACCGCATCTCATCATCAAAAAAGGAGCGCAATGCTTCTAAGGAATCTGTGGATATATTTGCTAACTGTTGCAGAATGCTTTATTCCTTGAATGACTCACTAGCACATCTTAACGCGGCGGTGTCGTTACCTTTTTGACTTGTAAATTTGTAGGATTTTAGTCAATATTGCCGGACATTACGCCCGAAATAAACTACTTTTTTTTTGGGGGGGGGGGGGGGGGGGGGACATGCCTACTCAGTTGTGAACTATCTTATGGCTAAGAAAAATCTTGCAAATTAAATTAAAAAAGCTTGTTATTTCGTCTGTACAGCCTTCTGCATACGCTGCATTACACTTGTGCTGTAACCTGCCATCGGATCGCATCGCATCGTTACTACAGTTCCAACCAGAAGCATTGGCAACGACTTGTAATAACGACGAGCACATGGATTTGCGAAGCACAATCCAAAGCAAAGGAGTACGTACCTAGAGTAACGGTTATAGGAGATGAAAGATTAACGGCCGTGTCGTCATCGGGCGGCTCGCACTCACGAGAACCCGTATGGTGGTGGTGCTAATCGAAGCTAGCTCGTTCTGAAGGGCTCAGGGTTATTTCGCAGAAAGCAACGGCAAAGGTGCGACAGCTTTCGCTAATGCGAACAGAACAAGTATCCCAGTATCGAACACCCTGAGGCCGTTTCTAAAATTACCGTCGTTCTCTCGATGCGCGTGCGGCACTTCATTCTTTAACCACTCGCTACCCACGACGTTTAATCAATGCGGCGAAGCGGTTCTTTGCTGGCGACCGTCTAACCTAACCTTCTTTGTAATTGCTGCTGTCGAGTTATTTTGATATCATGCACGTTTTCTTCGTGTAACGGACTGTGTATTGCTTCTGTCGTGCCCTTGCAGTACCGCTTGTCTCACGGCTGTGCGATAGCAATTAGCAAAAGTGCTGCAACTGGAAGCACTGCTCGTTGCAGGCCACAACCTGAATACGATGGCCCCTCGACGCAGGTACGGGAAGCTCAAGGTAGTTTCATTTATTTTTATTATTTTCATTTCTTTTCTTGCGCGAACCGCAATACCGACGAAGCAGATGGCACCGTGGGCAGCACGCCCATTCCAACAGAATGAAAAAAAAAATGTTGTTTTTGCGAGGTTTCTTACATCCATGCAACTGCGCATGCAGCTAGATTATCGCGTATCTAACAGCGGGACAAGCCTGGATCGCGTCCAAATGCCGTTTAGTAGATTTTTTTTCTTCCTAATAATTGACGAGGTTTTACGTGCCTAAACCGCGATCTGATTATGCGACGCGCCGCAGTGGAGGGTTCAGGAATCGACTTTTCTTTTGTTTGTCGCGTTAGCACGCCCAGATATTCACGTAAGTATGGTTACGTCCCTTATAACGAGTTTCATATAGTTAAATACCGTCATTGCGGAATATGTTGCCAGTCGAGCGACACCTATCTAGCTGGTGCATGCATAAGCACCGCAGACGGTCTGCGCGTACTCCTTCAATTGGCCATTCGCTGTACTATATAGAGTCTTTACAAGTGGATTGAGTAAACAAGGCGAAAGGATGCGCGAACCCGCTCCCTGATGTGTCAGCTTACTTGTCGCGTTAAGCGCCGTTATACGAACAGTCGATTGCGCCTAGCGTAACGAACGAAATATTGGAATACAAGTCGCATCATCTGCAGCGATTATGGAAATGAGTTCCAAGTGAGCTTGTCGTACGAGGGGGGCTCATATTAGTGCAGTAAAGCTCCTCCGATTTGGCAGTTGTGATGACGTCAGCGTACGTACTCAATGTTTCGGTATTAGGATGCATGCTTTAACGTTGCATCGCAGAGACAAGACACCTCAAAGCAAGAAAAAAAAACTCGTTATTTGGGGATCTCGTGCTCAACAGAATGAAACAGCGAGTGAGAAACAGTCATAGCCACTATGCGGGTATAGTGGCCGTCGAACAAAGTTGAGTACTTTAGACTTCGTCTCTGTACTTCAAAGCCTATGCATTAGCCTAAGCTGGAAGTTGGTGCGATATAGTCCGCGTAAAGGCGGAAACGAGTTTACTGGCTACCGTGGGAATTGTTACAAAAGCTCTGGCAGTAATGCGTGAAGCCTTTAGTTTAGCCACATTGTAGGAGCTCATTTGCTCGCCTTCGTGCCATCTTTCATCTCGTAACCTTTACTTTGGTAGACGCAAGGTGCGACTTGCGTGTTCGTGCACTTTATGGGTCGCTATTGAAAGAATACCAACAAGTCGGTTTACCTTTTGGTTCATTTACCTGCTTTTTTTTATTTTCTCTCTTTTACTCATTGACTCGATTTTCCAACGTCAACACATCGGCTACAAGGACTACAGACAGTTGATGAAGAATATGTTAGCCAACTTCGCAACTCGGTGAGAACGATGCATGCGTGCACGGACAAAAATACACAAAACGTGATCAGAGTTTCCAAGTGCTTCCTCCCCGTTCCCACAAAAAGAAGTTAGCTAGTATTACTCCTAACAAAGTACTCGACGCAGTTCCTTCTGCTGACGTGCTGATGGCCAGAATGGAAGCGTTGCGTCATTGAGTATTAATGGCGAAAGTAAATGCGAACACGGCACGCACGTGCGCTCCACCTTTCAAGTATTGATCCGCGCGCTCCTATAGTTATGTGGAGGTTTCGATCTCCATCAGTGTGCAAAGTAATGGTGAAGCGGAATACGGAAGTCACTAATAAGTCGAGTTTGGTGAGTTTGGTGCAGTCCACTTAAGCTTTGATAAAGAGTTACGCTTTCACAGTGAACCACGAGTGCATTCGCAAGGAAAAGGGCCTCACTTGCCGGCACGGTGACCGGACGTTGCGTGAATTGCTGCCATGAGTGGATTGCGTGGGAGCCGGTTTAGACGCTGGAGGTAAAAAAGACGCGAAGAACTTCGTCGAGGAAAACGTTTGAGAGAGGTATATATACAAGACGCAGTATAGGGCATAGCGAGTGTGCACGCCAGTCGGCGATCTATAGTGTCAGCGAATCGGCAAACGAATCACGGCAGCTTGAGCGGGAAGGGTGGAACAAGCACCTATATTACTATTCCATTTGGTAACCCCTCTTTTTTTTATTCCTATGTTTTCGTTCACATGCCCCCCCCCCCCCCTTTTTTTTTTTTTTTCTCCGGAGCTGTTAAATGAGACCCTACAGGTGTTCATATGCCACCTTTACAGACAATGATGGGTTATCTCGATCGTGTTTTGCTTTTCTGTGCTTTTTTTTTCTTTTTTTGCGTCGACGGGATTGCATCGTTTCGCAATCGCTGGAGCACCAGAAGCTGCATCAGACGGATCGTGGGGTCGCGACAGGACAAATCGAATCACGCGATCCGCTGACTATGTTCCTTGCCGCTTTCAAAACTTCCGCATGTTGGCGGTATGATTTGTTGTACCTCTCATATTTATAAATTTGTAAATATGAGAGATACAGCACTCAGTTTTACAGATCGCTAGATTTCTATACGTTGCCTTTCGGTCATTGCCCCTCTTGCGAAGGGTGCAATAACACTAGCTAGAAGTGAGGCCTGGCAGCGCTATTCTTTCATCAAGAGTAGGCAATTTTCGTTTGTTTGTTCGTTTGTTTGTTTGAAGGCAGAAAACACATGGGTGAACTCGTCGAAATTCAGTTTCCTGTTTTCCGAGACGTTTTTTCATAGGTGTTACACTTGCCACATTGTACACTGCTCTCGTTCCCCGCTTGCGCAAAACAGGAAGCATGTACCCTGCGACGCCATGAATACCCGAAACGAATATGAACAAACCAAGATGGTGGCCGATACGTCCCGGAAATTGAAGGTTATTGATTTTATACGAAGCTGTACAGAACATCTAAATACAGAGCACAGCAGAGCAGCTGATGAGTACCTTCCTAATGAAAAATAAGTTACACCTTGCGAGAGTATCATTCGTCCATGATTGCGAGGTTTCTGAAGCTGGTCCTCGAAGAAATCAGACTTAAAAAAGCTGCGCGGTAGTTCGCTTTCTAAGCGTGCAGAGTGTGTAGTGTGAAGAAGCGGGTTTTCATCCCACTTAGTGCATATAGCTGTGTTGCCCTGTTTAATTTCTTTACACGCCCATTAACATAATACTGTTTATTGTATAGGTAACTTACACTAAACCTCTTTTTATCGCTTTCTCTAATCTTTCTTTATTTTGTCTGCCATTATTGCTGTTTTCTTCCTTTTTATCCTGTGTTTGTAATTTATTTTCCCTTTGTTTCCTCCTGTCCTCGCTTCTATTTATTTCGTACATCCTAAAAAATAGGCAGGTGTTGTTCCCTTGTGGGGGGCAAGTATATCATATTGCTTCTTCCTCATTTCTTTGTGTCAATCAGATCTTTGTTTGTGTAGTAACTAATAATAATAATAATAATAATAATAATAATAAAAGCTTTAATCTTCAAGTCATTTGTTGATCGACACATCACGTGTCGATCAACAGTTGGGCCGCTCATTGCATCGTTTCTATGCGCATTTCTTGATTCGCCGTATTTTCACTGTATATATCTTTGTTTTTGATGAGAGTGAAGTTCATTGACTGACTGACTGACTGATTGATTGATTGATTGATTGATTGATTGATTGACATGATTTTACGTCCCAAAACACCTGCATGATGGTGAGAGGCACCGTAGTGGAGGGCTCCGGAAATTTCGACCACTTGAGGTTGTTTAACGCGCAGTGAAATCGCACAGTACACAGGCCTCAACATTTCGCCTCCATTGAAATGCAGCCGTGGCGGCCCACAACTTTCGTATCGGGAGCCGAGCGCCATAGCGACTGTGGCAGACCACCGTGGGTACAACGTAATTCCGCAGCTTAATGCGTGTCCCATGTGCGAGGGCAGTTATTTGCATTAGAAATTATGCTTATCGCATTTTTCTATTCTTCGTATATATCGTGTTAACATTACATAATGGGTGTGGCAGTTCCAAAACTCTTCGGGGCGGTACATTCGGAAGTCCGACATGTCGGCAGTCATCTGTCAACGTTTCAATATTTGCGCCGCCTCTGTTAGATCGTTCTCGTAACGTTTTCAACTCAACTTGCACGCGGGAAATCACTGGAGCCAATTTACTCAAATTACGCCTTTCTTTTTCTTTCGTAAAATATGTCTCACAGAGAATGTGCGCGCTATTTGAGCACGAAAAGTGCACCCTGTCAATGTGAACTACAAAGGGTCAGCGCAGTTTATGTCCACAGATACGTTCTACTTGGCAACAAGGAGGCGATGAATGGGTATCAGGAAGTCATAACAATGTCTGTAATATAGCTTCACAGGACATGCATTTCCTGCAGAGCTTTAGTAGGAAAGCCTCGACCATTTCTGCAAAGGCTGGTAATTAACCTCTTCTTAAGTAATTTATGCTTAGAGTAGGTACACATTGAAGTTGGGGACCTGGCCACTCACATGGCACTTAGAATTGATTCTGAAGTGACACTTGTATGAGTTACCGAAGTTCTCGTTGCTGGACTTTAGTGTTCAGGTAATTCACTGGCTCAAATAGGCTTACACGAACAGAAAATCAAAGCAGTTTTGGTGCAAGAAGTCAAGTGCAGAGACGGCGCATTTCTACCGCAATTGTGAGCGCGCTTATCTTGAAACTGGCGCCTTCCAAGGGTTCATTCCAAGTCGATGCTCCTCGCTTCATTGGGACTTCAATTAGCACATTCCGATACGTGCGCTCAACTCTTATGTTTAAGAAGTTGTTACTAAATATGTTCGCGTGCTGTTTTCATGTCGACAGATGTCGTTACCTCATAGGGTTGCTCAGCTGAGTTAGAAAATTTTAACTGCACGTCAGAGGCAATCGGAGGCCGCTGGTACTAAGACGATACAAAAAATTTTACACGAAGGTTTTTGGTGTATTGGTTACGAACAAAACCACCTAAAATGGCCATTTCTATTTGTCTAATGCAACTCATCTTTAAGGAGTACTGCTGATGACCGTGCTTTAAGCTTCTCAGCCCTTTGCTGAAGGCTGTGTCACCGCACATATTTTTTTGCATAATAACATGCAGGAGTGTGCTTCAGTGGCGTCGGTTCAGCATCAAGATTCCGGTCGTGCTGTTCCCTCTCCGTTAATAACAGCTCGTCCAGTCCTTAAAGCGCGCAGCCGCGCATTAATGATAAATGACACACCCATCGAGCTACACTAAGTAGATCTTGCTTGGCCGAGTTTTCCATTACCAACAATTGAGTAGTATACAGGACTTAACAGCGACAATAACGCTTTAACTATCTCACTAGGGAACATGTTGACCTTCGAAGCACGTGCGACGTGATCGCGCGACTCATTTCGCTACGTCGCAGCTGGTGACACGCACGCTATACGGGACATTCATTTCTCCCAAGCCCTGCAGAACGGACCAGTGTGTGCGCTAAGGCTTAAAGAAGAAGCGACAGCAGCGGCGCATTCGGAACCACTCGATCGCACATGGAGTGCGTACGCTTCTTCTTCCTGCGGTGTACGCCCATACATGTCGACGACGCGGCTTCGCGTCACGTCGTCGCTAAGCGCGATCCACGCCCTGCTTAGCCGGCCCCGGTGGTCCTGGGGCTCTCTCGCCGGCGAACTACCGTGCACTGCCTGCGAACGTCATCCGCTCCGTTTTCTTTGTGTGTGTGTGTTTTTTTTACACTGGCCCGGGCAGCGGCACGGGCACGTCCGATGACGTAACAATGGGTCCCTGGTGGTCTGGTGCGAACCGCCGTGAAAGCACCACTTCCTTTCGTCATAGAGCGCCCGCCGTCGAAAGCAAGAGTGGAAGGGAGAAAGCAAACAAAAAGAAAGAGAAAGCCACCTCATGGAAAAAATAAAGAAAAAGAGAAAAAGATGAAGACGTTGAAGATGCAGTAAATGCGGAGAGGGTTGAGTAATATGAAAAATACATAAAAGACGGTGCATAAGCTTCCTGGTGTGCATGCTACGTAGCAGCTAGACACGGCTAATAGACAGCGCGAAGGTCGCATCTGTGCCCTTGCAACAGCGTTAGGCAAAAACAAAAAATGATTCACCAAAATGAACAGGCTCCTTTTTTCTTTTTTCATGCTGTTTATCCCCTTTCTTTCTTTCTTTCTTTCTTTCTTTCTTTCTTTCTTTCTTTCTTTCTTTCTTTCTTTCTTTCTTTCTTTCTTTCTTTCTTTCTTTCTTTCTTCTGTTCTTTCTTCTGTTTCTTTCTTTTTGCTGTTATGGAAAACGGGCAGCGGGCTGCGTAACGGCAAATAGAGCACTCACTACTTATTCCTCCAGAGCCGTGGTGAACCTTGATCACCCAGGAAGTGAGTCTGTGCCCGACGGGAAACGCGTTAGCCCTGTGAGCACAAATAGTAGCGTAATTCACGCTTTATAGCTGTTCGCACGACCTGAGTGGCACTGGTATGTAATCGTGCATCGAATGCTTAAGTTGAAGCAGGAAACGAACTGTACAACATGGTTACCAAAGGTAATCATTGGAAGCATGAAGCTTGCATACGTATCTTTGATAGTAAGGAGGATGCTCAGATGTAGATACCAATTTATGCACGGCAGACGCATAAAAGCTCATTGTGCAACCTACTGCTACCTGCCGTTAGCTTAGCGGCTAATGTGTTGTGGTGTAAAAATGCGGTCTTTATTCCAAGCCACGGCGGCGTCATTTCCATGAATACGAAGTACTGATACACCAGCGTACTTAAATCTCGGTGCACGTTGGAGAACAATTGTATACAGGGTCAACATTAGTCTGGAATCAACCACTTCGGTGGGATTACATTCAACTCGTAGTTTAGGCAAGTAAACCACCACAATTTATTCGTTTCACCTTACTGTTCCTCTCATCTAGTCAGTGATTCAGTCAGTAAACCATTTTGTATAGCTTCGCGGTTGCATTGAGCTGGGATCAAAATAAGAGCGAGAAAAAGGCACGCTATTATTCCCAGACAAATAGGCTCATGTAAATCAGATCAAGTTACGCCCTAACATGTCTTCAGAATTGGTGCAGCCGCAACATGTTACATGAACTAACGTGAAAGGTAAACTTGAGAAGCATGCATTCGCATTTATCGCTTATTGATAACCGTGCCGACCGGGTTCCGTATTTTATTGTTCCTGAAAGTGTATGATGCATTAAAAAATGTCCTACAACTAGGTTTTTCAGTTCCCACGTATATTGGCAAGCAATACAACATTTTTTAAATATACTATGCTAACGGCGCTTCATTTTTGGGTTGCGTACAGTTACTTTCACGAGATAGCTTGAAGCTCGCTTGCCTTGCACTGCGCCAGTCATTCATGGTGCTAAATATGTTCGCTATTCTGCATTCTTTTCGCCAAAAGCTGGACCGTTCTGGCGAATATAGTGAAGATGGTAGGGGATGAAGAGGCATTTACATGAGTCGCATATACGGGTTTCACATATATGCACCTGCCGATGAATGAAAACCCTAAATGTGCTGGCTTAAATGTTACAAGCGTGGCGACTACACCGTGTGTGCTTTGCTCAAGCACCAGAAAGGACATTTACGCATCGTCCACAGAAAAAGGTAAATTTCTTATTCCCACCATCTCCGTCAGTCGTAGGAATATTCTAAAAATTTGTAACCTCAAGTGGCTTTTGCCGAAATCCACCAAGGCTTTACATACGTCATTTTAGTCACGGAGGTGATTTCGAGGTCACACCAGTTTTCTAGCATACGCAAGAGATGTCTTTCAGCGCAGTTAAACTCTCTACATGCGGTTACATAGTGCATTTTCTAGCTTCAACATTCAATTAAATGGGTTAGTTAACTTCTGGTTTGCACTTCACTTCTCGTTATAACCTACAGCTAAGGAACGCTTCTAAGACATTTCTGCCACAAATGACTGCCGGCATCATGCGCCTTTACAGAAAGCGGTGGAAGGAGCCACAGCAGAGCCATATCCCATCTTAGGTTATCTGAGCATCGTGTGAAAGAAAATAAAAAGGAGCTCCGCTGTGCGTAGGTTCCGAAATGGTACGTTGAATGGTCTGCCTCTTGGTGATGGACACTGTAAAACGCGCGTTGCATTGCGTAACGTCCAACAAAGCTACAACTGTAGTTCTAAGAAGACACGTTTTGCTTTAGAATTGCGACCGACTCCGAGGAAAGAACAAGTCATTTCCTGGTAATTACATTTTTATTGTAGCCGTCTTCATCGCATTTCTCGCCCTTCACACTTTTTTTCTTTCAGCATTTTTTTTTTTGCCATATTACGGCTTCTTTCGCGTCATGGCACTGTCGTGGTGTGTTGTTTATAAGCGAGATTATTTACATCTCTTTTTCAACCAGCGCTTGTTTTTCCGATTAAGTAAATGTTATAGCGGAAATTGAAAGAAATTAAGCGCGGCATGCACCTTAGACAGCTCATTAGTTCTTATTGTTTAACGTAGAACGCAGAACACACGGCGCAGAATATACGACTAGGAGCTAAGAGAGAATAATTCCTTCTGTGTGTGCGTGCATGTGTGTGCGTGTATGCGCGCGCGCGTGTATTGACACCAGTTCAACAGAGAGGCGCGCTGTTATTTTTCCCCTCACGAATTGCGCACTCAATATAGAGCAAAAAATCGAATACCGACCGCATTCCAGGCTCTGAAAAAAGGCGTTGCGTAGGAAGAACTCAGCGGGTCTTCTTTCAGTTCGGCGGCTTGCCTCCCTTTTCCCATTACTCAAGTTGAGTAACACTGTAAACAACTCCACAGTGCCGGCCTATGACGAAAAGGCGAGGTCAACACAGCGAAGTAACAAAAGTACTGGGGGTCGAGAAAAGAGTGTAAGAGAGAAACTCTCTTAGGTTTCTTCGCAATAACACTGCATGGAATGCCAGGTCGTTTGTGCAACGCGTGGTCAACGTTCCATGCCCTACAACAAGTGACTCAGTCAGTTTACTCTGCAAAGAGAAAACATACAGATCGCTTCTTCTGGCACGGCAAGGACTCTGGTTCATGACGTTCGTTGGCGAACTCAAGCCCCTGCGGGGCTTGGCTTCCAGATCGGTTTTTGTTTTGTTATTGAACTGACGCGAAATTCCGTTACGAGCGATTTGGTTACACTAGAACAGTGTCACACGACTCCTTGTCCCGCAGCCCACTGAACTCGCAGTAGACGAAACACTAACAGGAACTCTGAACAGCGCTCGAAATATTAGTGCCATTCTTTTACGCGACGTATGAATGCAGATCACAAAATTCGGCGGAGCTATTCAGTTGCCTCATTGTATGGCAATCTCTGGCCACATTTCACCTTTGAACGCTTGACATATCCCATGTCGTCGTCACTCCCCTTGCTTCATTGGATTCAAGGTCTTATTCTTTCACGATAACGCTATCGATAATGTAGAAAGGGTAAAGCTGAAAGAAAATTAGAGTAAAGGTGACAGTGATGCTGTAAATAAAAAAGAAAACTTTCGTTCTATAGAGAAAAACGCTACGAGGACGAACTCAAGTTAACGTGCTGGCTAGGTACTTCGACGATGTCAGTAAAACCGTTCGAGCGAAACAGTGTGGGTTACGAAGCGCTGGCGTGTAAACACTACTGCGAAAAACAAGGACCTGGTAAATTTACGGCTTCAACCGTGTTACTGTTTCAGCGTATAGAGCATACATGCTCCTGAAAAAAAAAAAGTAATCAAGTTATGCTTTTTTTTTCGCTAAAACGATTGCACTTCTTAAAAAAAAAAAGAAAAGTAGGGGCACTTAAGTCAGTTTCAGTGACTGAATTATTTAGCGGGCGCACTCTTTTCGCAGATCCCTATATCGCCTCGAACCGGAATCGGAAATGTTTGCCGCCGATGGAATGACGGCCATTAGAAATGCAACCCTAGCTTCCGTTATAATGGACCGCGCTGCTACTGCGGGTCGTTGCGTTAGACGAGAGATGGTCATCGACGTGCACCGTGCGTGTTACCGGATTCGATTACGAACGGCGCGCACAGAAGCTGGCGCCGGTTCGCTAAGCGGCGGTGAATGCCGTCCTGAGCGAGAATGCGTGAGATGCGCTATGATCACTACGAACGGCTTGTTGTGACGTGCATCGAAACGGAAATTTCCGTTGGAGAATGCCAAACCCGCATACGCCATCGTGTCCGCGTAGGTCAGTAATTTGCAATTACGAGGAATTGGCCGACGCTGCAGTATCACACGAAGATCCGTGCATTGTCCAACTGTACATCAGTGTACAAGAGAAAAGCAGCGTGATTGTAGGTGGGAATTGAGTTCGTAGTGTAGTCTACAAGCTTCGGCCACGATTGCAACATTGTAACTGCATTTCCATGCCCTTGCGTAATAATTCGCCAACGGAACTCTTTCTGAAGGCTACAAAGTAGCCACTGCGTGTAGCCACATCGTAAAACTCAAGAAACCATCTCAAATAGCAACTTGCCCTAAAAAGACGCTGCAGGGCCCGATTCGAATGATAGGAATGGAACGCATACGGATCCGTTTACGAATAAGAGAAGATTGACGACAAGGAAAAAAAAGAAGACCCAAGATACTGAAACTTCTCTTGATGCCGTTCGCACTACGCAAAAGTGCACATGCTTTGCGAAACAAAGACAACGACACAATGTCGCTGTAGTACCTGGACGCTGAAGCAAAAGAAAGATTATTTGCTTTCCACTTTACTTTGAGGTGACACCTGCAACGAGAATCATTTCTGGTGGACATAACATGCCCGCAATGAAGAGATTCCGCAACATCTCATCAAAATAGGCTCGCACAGTGTCGTTGCTACTACGCTGTGCGCAATGTACGAATGACCATTCCGCGTATGGTGCATAACAATACACGTTCCACCGCTGACAGTGAGGATGTGGTAAATGCCTGGTCTTTAATCTAGTGCTTATACATAGAAATAAAAGCCGCTCACAAATATGGCTTTCCCATATGATGTGCCCACATTTAGCCTAGTCTAGTGCGAGTTGGTTGAATGCTACTAATCCCCCAGAACAATCCGGGCAAGCACTCGGACCGTCGGGCAAATGTGTGGGTGATTATTATTATTATTACTATATTATTATTATTATTATTATTGTTGTTGTTGTTGTTGTTGTTGTTGTTGTTGTTGTTGGTGTTGTTGTTGTTGGTGTTGTTGTTGTTGGTGTTGTTGTTGTTGTTCGGTTAAGGAAAGGACGCTAATTTCTGCAGCCCATATAAGGAGCACGGCTAAGCGTCCGTAGGGGAAATGGAGGGAAAGAAATGGAGAGAAAGGCCGTAGTGGGGGGCTCGGAAATTTTGACCACGTGGGGTTCTTTAACGTACACTGACAACGCACAGTACACGAGCCTCTGGCATTTTCGCCTCCATCGAAAGTGCGACCGCCGCGGCCGGGATCGAACGCGCGTTTTTTGGGTGGCAGCCGAGTACCGTAACCGCTACGCCACCGCGGCGGACTGTGGTGGCGTTGACTGTGGGTGGACAGGAAGGATGATGCGCGAGGAACGCGCGGTAATACAAGCGAGCGGTAAGCCTCGCTGGGTGGCATAAATCCAGAGCACGTGCCGCAGGCTGTGGTGCTGAAAAGCCGCTATGTTGGCTGTTCCTACCTGCGCTTAGGACGACGCTGAAGCAAGCAGTTGCCAGCCACCCGCCCGTTTTACTTCTTGTTTATCACAGGCGCTAAATAAGCGACCTGCACTCACTCCGGTGACAGCTGTGCGTTGTGTTAGCTTAACCTCGAGACAAAAATTAATGGTTCTTGAAGAGGCTGTTCGGAGGGGTGGTGGTTTGGCGTTCCAGCTTCTTACCTCCGGTAACGTTGTAAAACCGCAGACACGGGCGCGCTTGTAGTGCAGTGGCGCGGAAACGCCTTGATTGATTTTTTTTAACGAACGCGCTATGATCTGTATGATTCCTTCAGCAATAGCATGGCGAAAGGCCAAAACGCACACGAAAAGACTTTTTTTCAGAATATCAAGGTGCGCTGAGCACCCGTTTGTGGTTTATTCGCAATAGAATGTTCCCCCACCATGCCATCACGGTAAGGTTGTTTTTTTTTTTTGTAAGATGGCTGATGGTAGTCTCACTCACCGATAAGTTTTAAACACCACGGAATATGGAAACACTTTATCGTCAAAGAACGTTGGGGTAGATTCCTTGAGTTGCTTCTTGCTGCTTACGGAAGTACTGACCATGTGGAGAGTTGCAGCAGAGGGTGCTACAATTACAGCTACAGCCTGACAAGTGCAAGAATATAAACAAGTTGTATAGTATTTGAAACATTCTGGATTGAAAGAACGTTACTCTGACGTATCAGGGGAAGATGCCGTGGAGCTTTGTGGCACCGCACACGTATTTTTGGAGTTTAACTTGCGTTGAATGCTGGCCGACTTCTACGAGTGTCCCACGAGTGCTCTTGGCGCTCGTCGACACCTGCGCATGCCGCCGGACGATGACCACGCTGGCTGAAATAATAATAATAATAATAATAATAATAATAATAATAATAATAATAATAATAATAATAATAATAATCAAAAGTTTATTTAATGTGCCCAGGAACAACCGTAAGGTCTTTGTACTGGCGCACGAAAAATAAATAAAAAACAATACAATAAGGACTCTACAGAAAAAAATACTAATAAAAAACAACAAAGGCCAACATTCATAATAAAATATCAGGGATCAAAACGCTATAAAATTGCACATATACAACTATGTGCAGGCAAAACAAGAAAAAAATTAAGAAACAAAAAATTAAAATAAATTTAAAAAGTATCAACAGTGTACGACACTATGTTAGTACAGTGCAAAGCTCGGAGCAGAACAGCGACTGGGAGCTGTGAAAAACATCGAGCTCTAAAAAGTAAGCATTGTAAAGACATTGTATCCTGTCAACGGTCGAATGTTCACAGAGGCAGGCACTTACATGAAAAGGTCTATTCTCTCTGGTCAGCTTACGTGGAATGCGGAAATTAAGACAGTTGAGCAGTACAGGGCAGGATATGATACCATGCACAAGCTTGAAAAGAAATAACAGATCAGCGCGTTTTCTCCGGCAGTGTAAGGCTGGCAATGTGACAGTGATCCAACAGTGCCAATGCAAGAATCAGGGCCATTTCTAGCGAATTTCTAGCGAATAGATGTTCAGGAACTTTTTCTGGACTCGCTCAATGGCGTTGCTGCTGGAATTAGAAATGCCATTCCAGATCACAGATGCATACTCAAGTTGAGGAAGACATATCGCGGTGTACAATTTGCGGAAGGGCATGGGAGAACGGAATTCTCTAGACATTCTGCAAACACAGCCTAGGGTGCGAAGACCCCGCAAAGCAACACGCTTAGCGTGAGCAGAAAGTGTAAAGTGCTGTCAAAAAGAACATCTAGATCATTGATTTCAGAAACCTTAGACAACGACACAGAATTGACAGAATATAAAAATGGCACACTAGATGTTTTTCGAGTGAAACTGATTACCTTGGTTTTTGAAATATTTAGGGAGAGGTTATTGCTCCTGCACCATTCAGGAAAAGAACACAAATCGGATTGCAGCAAGCGACAATCGACGACTGAATGAATTTCCTTAAATATCTTTATGTCATCGGCATACAAAAGGAAAGAAGAATTCTGAATGACCGAAGAAACATCATTAACATAAATTAAAAACAGGAGTGGGCCCAATACCGACCCTTGAGGAACCCCACTAGTAGCTTTGTAGAAAGAAGACGTTTGGCCATTTACGGCAACATAACATGGTCTATCAAGAAGATAGCTATGCAGGAGATTCACAACTGAAGAATAAACATCGTAGTGCGCAAGTTTATCTACAAGCAGCGAATGGCTGACAACGTCAAAAGCTTTGCTAAGGTCACAGTAAATAGCGTCAACCTGTCCTCTCTGCGATATAGGCGTGGACAGTTGCATCATGAAACTGGCAAGATTAGTGACAGTTGAGCGGCCAGCGAGAAACCCATGCTGATTCGCAATCAATGAATTTTTTACTTCAAAAGACAATATTTTGTGGAGAGCAAGCTCAAAGATTTTTGATGCGGCACAAAGAAGGGAATAATAATAATAATAATAATAATAATAATAATAATAATAATAATAATAATAATAATAATAATAATAATAATAATAATAATTAATAATAATAATAATAATAATAATAATAATAATAATAATTAATTAATAGCAGAAAGAACATAAAAGCAGTACGAAAGTGGCCTGCCAAAGCCTCATTGGGTTTGAGGGGCAGAGCCGACAGACAGCAGAAACAAGAATTATTATAGCTAACACCACTAAAAAAATAAATGAAGAATGCAAGAATAAAAAAAAAGTTGTGTTGTACATATGTACTTCATGCAAAAGTATAGACGCGTGCGTATAGCAGTGCGCCAAACAATAAATTTATACAGCACATATGACACCACCTTGCCGTATGTAAATTAATAGGGTTCATACACATAGTTGTGACCTAGCAGTAATACAATAATAGAACACATCAGGCCTTCGACGACGTAAAAGGCGGAAAAAGACAGAGAAAAGAAATGGAACACATTATAAGTGCAATATAACATCAGTAAAAAAAAAATAACGATTAATTTTATTTTCTTTAGTGCACTAACAACTATGCGTAGCTTGAAATTACACGGTTGACTTAAATTTCTGATACCGCAACGGCATTTACCGAAGGAAAACTTTAAAGAAAAACTTTAAGAAATCTGTGTACGCTTGGACATGCGACTTCATGCGCAGTCATATGAGGCACATATACAAGTGGTCAGAAACGCGACTACATCGTATCGAAGAGGGGCATGTCAATGCCGAGCAAAGCAACATTGTTAAATATCCAGGAGTGAATGTGATGCGGTTAAGGGTATATGAACAAAGGAAACCGTAGCCCGTAAATGACGTTTCTGCATGAGAACTTGTATCCGACGGGGCAACAGCTGCTTTCCTTGAGATTGTCCGTATGTACACCCGTCTTCATGGGAAGAGAGACAGATGAGAAGGAAGGCAGGAAGGTTAATCAGAGGCAGGCATCCGGTTTGCTAGCCTGCCCTGGAGTTAGAAGACCGGGCTGAAAAAGTGGACAGAGAAAAAGATCGCAAGTGGATGGGAGTCTGACGAGAAAGCAACTTTGCGGCAAGACATTCAGAATCACGAAGGACAAGAACTTCTTAAGTACGGTGAAAACTGTTTAAATTTTGTTGAAAATAAAAGTCATTTTCAACACTTTCATATTTGTTGCGCAGTTCATCCATTCCCTTTACGGCAGTGCTTAGGCAACTCGTCCTTAGGAGCAATAAAAACCTCATCAAGGAAAGCAGCTGTCGCTTGATGTATCATGTTATTATCTCCTCCTCAACTGATTTTTATTTACTTCTCTTTTACCTTCTCACTAAGCAGCGGTAGGCTGCTTGCCCCTTGCAGTTGGATTTGATGACCTGCTTTCAGAGAACGCTGACCTGGAACGCTGGGTTATTCAGGCGTCACGGAGTCGGTCAAGCGGTTATTGAAGTTGTCACGCCAGAACGGCCTATAAAAGAGACTTCGACGCTCCGAGTCATATCCCACTTCCTTCTTTCCTTTGCTGTCCTATTCGTCCTTTTTTCCATCTCCCCATGTACAGCGCCAAACCCGAAGCTTCTCTCGCTGTAAGGCTTCCCGTCTCTTCCTTCTAGTTGCTCTCGTTATCTCTCATCTTGTTCTCGGTTTCTTAGCGCAAGAACTGTCTCAGTTTGTGTTCATTTCCACTTTTATTATCTGCCCCTAAGTGAATGCCGACTCCCACTAATAATTTCGCCCCGTAATAAAAGAAAACCTCTTTCCTGTTCTCGCATATCTGAACCAAAAATGGATAATAAGGACCACTGAGAAACTGAGAACATCGGCAGAAATAGTGTAACAATTTCGGATTCACCACAACAGAGGCAGCAATCAAGTTTATTCTTCGCGTTGTGCTTGCGCGCATTGTATTTTATCTTAGCATTCTTTTTTGCGTGATACTGCGTGCGATAATCCATAAAGTGTCAGCTGTCATCGTGCATCTCGATCAAGTTTTATAGCCAATCCTATAGCGTCCAACTAGGCACTGCTGCAGGCAGCTTGTTCCCGTGCATAAATAGGAACAGCCACTCCATCAAAGTCGCACAAACTACTTCGGCACGTTTTAGTAATGTTCAGTTTCGCTCGCTAATTTTGTGTCGCACTTCTCGCCATGATCAATGTGAATGAGCAGCGTGATAGCATATTTTTACGCCTAATTAATCGAATATGCGGCCGCATTATGTGCACGTTAAGTAACTCCAGGTGGTCGAAACTACCGGAGTTCTCCACTACGGCGTCTCTCAGAATCATATCGTGGTTTTGGGACGTAAAACACCAAAAAGCACTGAATCATATACGCGGTGGACATTATGCAGCCGGCAGTCAAGTGTACCTGCATGCTTCGAAAGAACTAAATTCTTTCCATTTATTTATTAATTTGCGGGTAGGCGGATGTTCTTGAAGCACGCATGATGAAAAATCACTAAAAATCTAAACAAGCGCGCGAACTTGCAGCCCCATGATGAGCAGTACTTTCCTACTCACGCCCCTTCAGCCACTTATGTGTTGGGCATTTTTATTACAATTATCTTTCTCTGCGGTTATTATTCTCTTTCTCACGAAGCGAATCCCGTGCGTAAAAATGTTAACGCGGGGTGCCCATTATTCATTTAGCACACAGTGAGTTTTCGCAAAAGCATGAGCGAGCACGCTTTCACAAGCATTATTGATGGCGTACGAAACTTCGCTCTTGGAAACTTTCGCGCGCACAAACACACAGGTGGGAACACAAAAACTAAGAGAGCAGAGTTCCTTACACAAAGTTTATCGCTCTGAATAATTTAAAGCCCGATCAGTTAATCATATGCTGTGGCCACACATTTTCCGTAGCGTACCACACCTCCTTCTACACGCGCATTCGCTTATTAGTGGTCGTGTTGCGTGGATGGGAACTGCCATGTGTCTGAACAGTAGGTACAAGCTATAATTCTGGCAGGCACTTCATTACGCGTGGACACATGAGCCGACTTCCGAACATGTCCCAGCAAAGCTTGGACCGTTATATTTTTATTCAGACGTCTCAGCATACTTTCCACCGTGTTGAGCGATTGCACTTGATTATCCATACAACGTGGGTTCTTGTAATAAGCTTCTGATTAATTCACATTTCACGCCCACAGCTTGTTTCCTAATCGCTAGCAGGTGGAGGTGTCGCGCGCTACAGGCTGACCTATATAGTTTTTCAAACGGCGCTGGCACTTTTCTCTCCCTCCTAAGCGTCACCTAACTGTGGTCTGAACGCGACTACATTACAGAACGTAACACGAGGAATCATTTCTTTCAGAGATGAATATGAATCTGGCGCAACGTTCTGCGAACTTCCCATTTAGTGGTCGACATACACAGTGCACCACTTTCACTACATAGCGCTGAAGAACGCAGGAATTGAAATGGCAGCCGAAACGCATCTCACAGGTATCGTCTGTCCAGGCATGAACCGAAGTAAGTTCCCCCTGTCTTTCCTCTCAGGTTATCACTTTTTTTTATCTTTCCGCCCGGTATACGTTCGCATGTCAGTAGCCGTGCACGAGGTGTGATGGCTATCAAAGTCGCTTAACATTTATAACACGAACAACACTGCTTTCAAAACTTCCTGTGCCGAATATATCGTGATTGTCTTTGCTCGTTTACGGCAGCGTTGAGAAACTCATGTGGGGGCTACGCCCGTCACTCGATATCCTACGCTCGCATGGCTCGCGTATAAGTTGCGCACCACATCTGGGTGATATGATTTTCGGTGTTTAACATCCCAAAACCAGGATATTATTATGATACACGCCGTAGTGGAGGCTTCCCGAAATTTCTAGCACCTAGGGTTTTTTAACGTGCATTTACACAGTACGACAAACGGGCCTCAAAATTTCGCCTCCTTCGAAAAGCAGCAGCCACTTCCCGCAAACTTCGGATCGGCAACCATGTGCCATAGCCACTAGACCACCGTGGCGGAGCTTCATATCTGGGTGGCTGTCATATATATTTGAGGTCGAGGCGACGTAACATAGCGGTCATAGCGCCCCATTTGCCCTATGTCACGAAATAGACAGGTGATATCACATAGACAGCAGAAGCTACGTGTTGTTCCGAAACTATGCAGCAGCAATGTATGCTTGTAGGTTCCAGCAGCGCGCGCGCCTTTGTTTTGTATTTTGAGGCTTCATTCAAGAGGTCATAACACGGCAACGATCGCTGAATGTTGAACAAAACGACAACCGATTTTCGAATCTGCTGTAATCTGACGTAGACTGTGTCGCCCGGTTGTGTTTTCGTCGTGATTTAGAAATCCTGGGCGTTCGGTTCGTCGCATACTGTTGGACAGAGCAGCAGAGATAGTTACTTGCTTCATTTATTAAAGGATTAAACGGTGCAAAGCGAGATATAATGGGTGACATTAACAGCCCCTGTATCCGCAAAAGCATCATAAGCTAGAAATGTCTGTAAGAGAATATTGCGAATAACCTTGACGATGGACGTCCCATCAGAGATGTCGATCGACCAATAGCAAAACGTGCTTACGAGAAATAAATTTGGTGACCTCGGCCCCAGCTATCCTACATAGGGACTTTAAATGTCATGTCGTTTCACTCCCCGAACAATATTTCGTAAATACGCGGGCATAGCTTAATGCCATCCCAGAACCTAATGTTGTTCGTTCTCGCCGCTTCACAACTCCTTCAGTTATTCTCAAAGAGAGTGTTACGCACACAGTAAATGAAGGGTATATCAGATAGTTGCTTTGAACGAGAAAGTTTTTTGAAAGATAACCTGCCTACATGTTGATATTGAGAGCAGTTTAGCTTAACGAGACGTCTCCTCATAGACCTCGCGTCTTCACTGCATCGCCGTATCCAAGGCTGTCATGTGTCATGGCTACGAGGGCATATGATGAATGGTGCTATGAAAGCAGTCCAACAGTGCTACTGCTGTCTGTACGTTAGTGTAAAGCTGATGGAAACTAACGAGGTAACGTCGCGTAAGTTCGAGCCTGCCGTCTAAGAAGACAAACTCTCGGTAATGATAGCTCTCGCAAATGATCGAACGTCTCCTGAAGAGCTTAGTTACGTTAAGTAATGCATTCTTTTTGTTCGTGAATGTTGTAACAGTGACAGGAGTGTAAGAAACGACTTCCTTTTTCTCTTACTCGCGGGCGACTGAACGAGACACCCTACACCACCACCAGATGACCGCAGGGACAAAGACTGAGTGCATCCCTGACGGAGCTTCTCATTGGCTGATACCGGAGAGACTTTCACAGCGTTGAGGGGCTTATTTGAGGTAACAGCGCCAACATAACACAAAAATTCTCATTCTCACCCTGCCCCGCCACGGTGGTCTAGTGGCTATGGTACTCGGCTGCCTTTCCGAGAGTCGCGGGATCGAATCCCGGCCGCGGCGGCTGCATTTCGATGGAGGCGAAATGTTGAGGCCTGTGTGCTGTGCGGTGTCAGTGCGCGTTAAAGAACCCCAGCTGGTCGAAATTTCCGGAGACCTCCACTACGGCGTCTCTCATAATCAGAGCTGGTTTTTGGACGTTAAATCCCAAAAATCAATCAATCATCAATCTCATTCTCACCCTCTGTTTTCCTCTCTGATAAATGTCTTTCCCGCATTTCTCACCGCATTCTTTCTATTCCGGGCCACAACTGTATAGAAAAACCTATTCCCGACAATGCTCGTTTTCTTTTGTTATCGACCATATTCAGACCAATCCTTTTCCGTTCGGTTTCTTGCTTTGTGTCGTACAAACGACCTCCCCACTTCACACATCTGGCCTCATAGAAGCTTTGGTATGCTGCCAACTGCGAGCGACCGAAAAGCGGCGCCACCATACGGTCACGTTTCCCGCCACCCCAGATATACCTAGCGCCTTCGCGTCGTGCGTGACTCTTTCCTATTGCAGGTACGAATCAGGTCGACTCTGCTAATGGGAAGGTTCTCCTGGCCTCGCGCGGTGCGCGGTAGCTTTCGTAACAAGCTCTATCAGATGGGAAGGCAATAAAAACCATCGCGGCACGGCGCTGTTTTACGAGCAACGCACGTACCGAGATGACGCAGCCGTCGCGGTCTAAGCTCCGCTTTCAGTCCCCCGCCGCACCGATGTCGACTGCTGGCTTCCCGAGTCGCATGTTCCTATACCGGTGTCGCGAATGACAACGAGCTGAGGAGAATCGGGCTCTGATTCTTCCGCTTCAACAGGTATACGGGCCCCTAAAATACGAGGCCCCAATTTGGGCGCAAACCACGGAGACATGTTGTTATACGGATATCTTCTCTGTCCTGCTATAGGTCATGTGCCTCCGGGTTACGATATCGCCTGACGAAGAGGTGTCGTAAGCGGATGAGAAGTGCTGCAATATATTTGTGGTATGAGATCAAGGCGCAACGGAAGAAATGGAAGTGCAAGCGCCGCTATCTATGCAGGTGTAAGGATATTGATATTGTCGTTTCATTAAGAACCAAGGAAACTAGTGGCATCAGTTACGAATAGCCTGGCGAGGGCATTTGGAAAAGGTGCACGCGCGACTCATGGTCGATTCCGTCCAATGAAGTTCGAAATCCAAGCAGTTCCTGCGAAGTGTATCGCCAACCACAACTCGCATGCGTTCAGAATTTCCGTCTGAACCTGCTGGTTTTTTCTGCCTCATCGCACACATAGAGACAGAGAACGAATGAACACATATAATTTCACCAGACGCAAGCTCACGTGAACTTTATCACGAATCAGTATTGGCCAATGCAATGCAGTCTCCTAAAAAGGAAAAATATTTCAGCGTCTCTGTTGCTTTCCGCTTTGCTATTGCGCACTCACCACAGTGCAGCGGATTCGCGAGCTAGCTCCTGCAGCAAGCATTGTAGTGCCAAAATATATGTGCTACGCATCTTGCTGATCTTGCATACAAGCCTAAACATACAGAAGCAGACAATCGGTGCATAAAACACCAGTAATATTGCGTCACCTGTCCGCTTTCTTGCGATGTAAGGCGTTTCCTCGACGTTAGCGACTTCTCTCACGGGCACCAGTCGCGCCTGAGTAATGATCGACGCATCCCGAGCGTTCGATCAACGTCAGAGGGTTCCCAAAGACGGATAGCACCTAAAGTGCATCGCCGGGAAAGATCGGGGCGCGTGCCGTTATCTCCACGCCGAAGCTGTCCGGTTGATCAACCGTCGGGTCGATCAACGCCAGCTTCAATAAAATTCCTCGCGATTCAAGTTCGGCCGCACGGTCCTCTGGAATCGGAGATAACAAGGTACGCATGTAAGAAGGAACCTACCGCAGCGGGCTTGACGAGTGACCGGGACTGTGTTGTGGACATTTATCTTAACGTCCCCCATTCGGTGCGGTGATCTGTGGGTAACGAGTATACGGTCTCTGTTGCGCGCGACGTGACTGAACCGACGAGCTTCGCGTGAGTCTTGGCACGACGAAGAGAAGGTCAGTGAGTAGGCATTTATTTGTACGTTGCCGTACCGTAATTGGGTTACTCGGGATTACGACAAGAGATGCCGAAATAAGCGCGTGCGTACAATCGTGCTCGAGCACGTGACGAGTGTCCTCGCACGTTCTCAAGCTCATAACGCAGATTGGAAACGCGCGGCTGTGGTATCTGTTATGCGTGTTATTCCTTGAAATGTTCTTGAGGAAATCGTTCTCTCCCGATTGGTACCTAATTCGGGGCTGTCGTGAGTTGCTTCGTACGGCCGATACGATATCCGTTTCGCTGTAACGCTAATAATTGATACGGCTGGATTCGCTGATTGCTGGCAATTTCAGCACTTCCACACTGCGTTTCATTCGTGTTGCGTTTGCGTCTTTAGTTAGGTGGTGACGGTAGAAAAGCGAAATTTCGTTCCAGCGATAGCCTTAAGCCTGCAAAAAATAATGGATCTATCTATCTAGCCGCCTACGAATTTGTGCTTTCCTGGCTGTTTCGCTAATGGGATGTTTACGAAAATTGGTATGCCACAACATGACTGCATGACAAACATATATGACAGGTCACAACATGAAAATCATGATATGCATGTCATGAGCGACATGATTTCCATGCCACGCGTTTTGTTAATGGGATGTATACGAAAATTCGCATGCCACAACATGACTGCGTGACGAACATAAATGACAGGTCACAACATGAAAATCATGATATGTATGTCATGAGTGACATGATTTACATGCGACGGTCTTGGTGCTGTCCTGGCCGTTTTGTTAATGGGATGTATACGAAAATTGGTATTCCACAACATGACTGCATGACGAACATAAACGACAGGGCACAACATGAAAATCATGACATGCATGTCATGGGCGGCATGATTTACATGCCACGCGTTTCGTTAATGTGATGTATACCAAAATTGCTATGGCACAACACGATTGCATGACGAACGTAAATGACAGGTCATAACATTAGAACCATGACATGCATGTCATGAGGGATATGATTTACATGCCACGGTCTTGGTGCTCTCGTGGCCGTTTCGTTAATGGGATGTGCACGAAAATTGGTTTCGCACAACATGACTTTATGACGATCATAAATGACAGCTCATAACATGAAAATCGTCACATGCATGTCATGAGCGGCATGATCTACATACCACTCGTTTCCTTAAAGGGATGTATACCAAAATTGCTATGACGCAACACAACTGCATGACGAACGTAAATGACAGGTCATAACGTTATAATCATGACATGCGTGTATGAGCGGCATGGTTTACATGCCACAGTCATGGTGCTCTTGCGGCCGTTTCGTTAGCTTCATATGTACCAAACTCAGTATAGCGAGACAACTATGCAAATCCATTTTACGTTCCTGACGCGTGCTTCGCATTTCCTTGATTCCCACTGCACGTGGGATCTGCCAATTTTTGCACCGCGAGTGTAATGAAACAATCGGAACACGATTTCGTCAGTTCTTACGTTTATTTCTCATCTCTTAGGGCATAACGTGGGCAAAATGTATGCGGTGTTCGTATAGCGTCCCGATCTAAATTCACTCAACTTTAGTCGAACGACCGAGTTATCTCTTACTAATGCGTTGAAGTACCTTCTACTATAACAGTCCTGTTTTCTCTCACATCGCTACATTTAGCGGGCAGCCCAGTAGTACCTCGCACGTGATTGATATATAGCCTCCGTGCTGTTCAACAGAGAACGACTGTCCGATTCATCAATTTGCGTCAGTTTCTGTTGTTGAACTACAAAGAAATGCCTACCATCTTTTTCGAGCGTTGTTGAATGCCTATAATGTGTGCCCATTTGCTCAGCAATTAAGAGTATGTTAGAACAAAAGGCCTCTGCGCTTAAATAAGTCCCCTGTTGCAGTTGCTTGCAAAGGCCAGTTTCCACATATATTGAAAACGTGTGATGGCACCATCACATGCTGTGAAGTTAATGACGTTACTCATGCAGCATAATCAGATATTCTTTGTCTTTACGTGAAATGTACATTGCTGTGGTTATTGAAGGCGACCAGCTAACCACCCACATTTCTTACGAGTCTAAGCTCTTATCAGCTATAAGATTTCTAACGGTTGACACTGGTGGCTGAATACTTTAGTATTCTTATATAGAGCGCGCGAAGTCGAATTTTCATTATTTCCCTGAAGCAGACCCTTATCACAGTTTTCTTTAGAATGAAGGTAAGGTGGTTGCGAATCGCAGACACGTGCCATACATGGGTCGCCACATATTTGGGGTCATTTGAAAATTTCCGCCTCATCATTCGGGTGCCATGTGGCTTCTTGATCTAGGTAAATGCACTAGCTTGCAAACCTTGAAGAGATGCCTTGCATGAGTCCAAAGTTAGCGTTTTCTTACCGTAAAGCTCTGCATTACCGTAGTCTAAACCAATTAATCATATTAGTCGCATTACCATTTTCGTTATTCATATTCAGAATTAGTCATGCCAGTCACTCGCGTATGACTAAAATAATTAGTCATACGCGTATTAATCTTCAGTGCTGAGTATTATTTCAACGCGAAGGAAACGCAGACAAGCAAGAAGACACAACAGACATATACGATGTGTTCTGTGTTCCTTGTTTTTCGTGTTCCTTTCGCGCTGCCCAAAAGCCAGCCCTGAAGATCATGTGCCAATTATCCCTTGAAGAAATCATTCTAAAACGTATTAATCATCAAACCTATCGTCCCACGGCTTCCCGGAAAAGAAAGGTGGCAATGTAAGACGAAGCAGTCTAACCGTTCAAAGATATAAATGTGAGAAGAATCTACGTTAGCATACACAAAGTGGGAAAGCAATAAACCCTGCAGACATACAGAGAGAACAAGAAATAACGCTAGCGCTTGTGTTGTGTCACTCGTACCGCAGTTCTTTCATCGCTCGCAGTGTCATTTTCGAGCTGTTGCTAAATATCCGTTGCCTCCGTATAGCTTGCGATACACAGTGATGCTGCATGGTGCTGAGAGATGGATCCGGAAATGCAAATAGCGTCATCCTCCGACGAGCGTGGGCTGCAAAGATGTTTATGCTAGGCGGCGATATCTTCCTCCAGGGAGCACTGGGCACGCGAAGAACATTCGGAATGCGACACACTCGCGTCGTCTTATGAGGCGTCAAGCTTTTATTCCTCTCGCGTCCATTCCGTCAGTCGCAGTAAGGCCTTCTGTGTCTTATTGTTCTCATTATCACTACCATGATAACTGGCGTTATGTTCCGGCCTGCGAGAGGAGACACTGATGGCTTTCATCTTCGACATGACACCCCGGTTTGAAAGCGGCAGCTGAAGAAGGCAAAGATTACGAGGAATTATTTTTGTTGCAGAGTTTTTTCAAGAGTTTTCAATATCAGGACGGTTTATCACAACATAACCCTTTCTTGAATCTGTTAAATACGTCTTTCTCTTTGTAGGTCTTTTTGTAGTACTGCAATTGTTTGCAGGTATAGTATGCATAGTCATTTTCAGATTTTTTTCGCCTCCTTTTGTCAACGTTAATAAGTAAACTCAATTTGTCCTATAGCTTCGTGCATACGTGACATTTAGAGTCGTGCCGTGCCTCGTTTGCTGTTGGACTTTGCGGAGTACCGGGAATTTGTCATGCTGCAATTTTCACCTGTTTTTCCACCATTCTAATATTTGTCTTAGAGAAATACAAGATGCCTTGATTAAATAACGGAGTGGCTAAGAACGGCGCGTAAGGTCGCCCCATATACTTAGGCCATTAAGGTAGCTCTCCACAGCACCTAGCTATCTCACAAGTGACATAGGATATTCCACACATAGTACCCCGGTATTCGATGGGGAACTTTCACAATACGAGGCCTTTATGACAGTCTATGTCGCACGGCGAACACCTCAGTAAAGCCTTCGTTGTAGACTTCGCCCAGTCATTGTACAAGAGTGAATTCGTAGCCTAGTACCGGCACACATCTGTTGACGACAAATCTCGGAAATAGTAGTAGTAGCCGCGAAACACAGCCAGCCGATGATGTACCTGCTATCTCGTCTTCTGTCCCGTCACTTGGGGACTATCGTTTCTTTTTACGCTTGTCAAATAATGAACAACCAACACAGCAGCATCCATACTATGACCAAGCCTGTCGAGCATGCATCAGTGTCAGTCTTTTTAGGCATCTGATAACGGTCGTCCACTAATCTTCCCGCATAACACAGGAAACGCAGGCCTTGCAGCACGCAAATGTACACACATATACAGGAAGCGATATTCTTTAAGTGCAAGCTTCTGCCGCGATAAAAAATTAATAAATAAAATGCCGTCTCTTTCTTTCTTTTGCGACACCGTTTTCCTTGTGCGAGCAATGCATATCTATCATATTAGGGACGCTTTTTTTTTTTCTCCGTTTAAGCAAGCCATGTCGCCCGTAGCCCACTCAGTAGATCAATATAGTCTTTCTCGCGCAGAACTAGCAACGCTTTTTTTTTTCTTTTTCTTTCTCGTGCCCAAAACCACAGGGGGCCGCATCTTCCCGAGTGGCACGCGGTCTCCTGAGGCATCGGGAGTGCCGCCTCCGAGTGCTGTTCGTCATCGCTGCCCAGTGCACAGTGTCGCATCCCTGTACACACGGCACTTCGTTGCTGCGGAGTGCTCAATCTCACTAAGCTGCCACCACGCGCTTATAAATAGGCTCGTAGCATGGCGGCGACCGGCTCTCCAAATCGAATGAGCCTCTCTATAACCACTGCTGTCGTGGCCATGCTATACGGTTGATTGACACCACACCGCACTCGATCCTTTGGAGGACGCCTGCTTTCCCATGTTGTTTTTCTTCGTTTTTGCAATTCGTGTTATAGGGTAAGCAGTGCGTTAGCCACTTTAGCAGTGCTAGTTGTATTCCGCAAATTAAAGTCGTAAGGCAGACCTAAATTTTATATTGGGCATGTAGGGCGTGAAAAAAGAAATGTCATACCTTTCTGTGTACGGAACAAGATTTCGGCACCTTGTGTTCGTGCTTATAATCGCACTTGCCACCGTATTAAGCGCATTGTCCGCATATAAGGAAGTCTTTCTTATCTGCCATGGGCAACTTCTGGAGTCGCTTTCACAAAGTCGCCTTGCTTCTACGGCATCAACAATATTATTAGTCAATAAATAAATGTATGTGAACGCACCACGAGATAGGGCGATGAGATTGCTGCTGCATGCACAAGAAGTATCGAATGCGATAAGTGTCGAACGACTCATCAGAGACCCTGCCGAACAGTGGATATACGCACATATAGGAAAATGGAGAAGTGGCGGTCAGTTTCATGAGTAAGAAATTCACCTCCACCTAGGTGTTGAAAGGTACGTGCAGTCCGAATGGCCCATATTTGCCATGTACTTCCACAGCGCAGTTCATTGCACTTTTCATGCACGCTAGAGGCCATTATTATCTTATGACGACTACCACACCTTTTAAAGACGATAGTCTTTCTTGGGATGCTTGAACGCAGAAATTTTGGTCTGTCTTTCTGTTTGTCAGTCTGTCACACGATTCAGCCACCCGGCCAAAGTTTAAGCACTTGCCTAACGCCCAGCCATCTTGAACTGGTAGCTGCGTTCATAGTTGTGAACATTGTCGATCAAAAAGCAAATGTTACACATATCTGAGGCGCAACAGCAATACGTAAGTATTAGGTGGTGTGTTCCTTTACTAGAAAAAACATGGATGCGTAATTCTAGAGATCTGAGTGTTTGGTAGGCTGCGCTAAAAAGGCGACGCTATGCACGAAAAAGGCCTCTGCCGACGATTTGGTGCTGCCACCTGGCAGTTGCCCAGCGATTCTTCACAAGCTCGTGTTTCCCGACGGCGCTGCCAGATGGCGTCCATATCTCACGCAGCGTAGTACGGCCGGCTGAAGACTATCGTCTTTCGACGACGTTTGCAGCGAAGCACGCATATACGCGGCCATTTTCTTTCAACAAATTTTAAACACCTGTGTAACTGAGCGTTCTGATTATGTGGTGAAGTACAGTCGCACGTAGTGAAAAAAGACAGGAAAGGAAAAATGAAATAAACGAAAGACAGAAAGGCAAGCCAGACATCCGCGCAGTTCGCTACCCTACATGAAAACGTTACGCTTAGAGGAACATTAAATTTAAACAACGCATTAGTTTAAACAGATTAATAACGAATTCCGAACTCTGAAGTGTGGAATCTTATATTGGAATATTTATTGATAACAAGACAATGAAGGTAAACGATGACGCTATCTTAAAGCTCGCGCCATGATTTCCGCACGCGAACTCATCGTGCATTCCAGGATTTTTAGGTCGTTTCTTTTTTGTTTTTTAAGTCGCTGAAGTCTACAGGTGGCGTACAGTGGTTGTGTGCAGAGGCTCTTGTGTGCAGTGCCGTGTGCAGCTGCTCTCTGCATGCGGTGTATGCAACTGCTGTGTGCAACAGCTGTGTGAAACGGTTGCTCCCGACTTGATGAACTCGACTGTCGATATTCTAATTACTCTTCGCTACACACGCATTTCTGCTGCTTTGCGCATACTTGTCGGCGAAAACAACACTAGCTTCTTAATTAAAAAAATAGCATATTCTTCTGAAAAAAAAAATCGTTTGAGATCTATAAGCCCGCCAGTCCACTTCCGCAACATGATTAAAGCCAAGTTGTCGATTAACGCTTGCAAAGATACTGCCAGTGCTTACTTAGCCTGCACTGGCTGTGTCTGCCTGTGCAGGCACACTGCGGGGGCAGTGCACCCCGTCTTCCCCGGTATATTGTCAAAGCCAACAATGGAATCGACCGCACTCGGATAATTAGCCGAAGAATTTTTAATTAAGACGCGCGCTATTCACGGCCGCCCCTTCTTGGTGAACAACGGACACTCGCGGGGGTTGGCGAAGAGAGACGTAATGCGGAGCCGGGAGACGAGGAGAACGAGAAAATACGGCCAGTTGTTTTCTTTCTTTTTTTTTGGTTACTAGACTACGGTGAAAAACGTAACATATTGCCTCAGAAAGCGATGCTCATACAGAGCATTTCTGCGCATGGCTGGCTGTACTTCTTGTTTACTGCTAGAAAATTCTGCGAATATAACGCATTATGGGGATCGGTGTCATGCGGAGCAGTCAGCGAGGAAATTGCATATGACGAATTGGTTGGTATTCAGCCAGTGCTACGAGTACTGTCATGGTCTTTGTACAAAGCGCATGAGTACCCACTTATTAGCATGCTCAACGTGGAATAACCAGGAACGTTTACAGCAGCGCGGCGGCTGAATGGTAGCTCTTGGTACGACGTAACGTTGGCACTCGTGTTAGTCCAACGTGAGTGCCAACGACGCCTATGATGTGCTATCGTAGGCGTTGTTCGTTCAAGTATTCCCACGGGATCTAGCGAAGTTGAAAAAAAGCATACCGAATAGTAGAAGAACGTATGTATTGCTGTGATAGTGCTTGTGACATATATGAGAAGCGCAATTGACGCTACACAAAAATGATAATTACAACTAAAGGTGCAAATGGTTTATTTAGTGTACATACCCCTTAGGTCGCCAGGACGGCTCTTTTCCGGGAGGGGAGTGAATGTGGTGAAGAATATCAACGCTGTTCAGAGAGACAGGGTGCGAATACTCGCGGAGGTATGCGCAAATTAGTACAGGCTACAACAATAGCTTCACACGAGCACGTCGTACGTATGCTGCTTACTTGCCTTCTTGTTATACCTGCGGGTGGTGCGGGCTTCCCCCCATTTCATTTATTTTTACTTTCAGGGGGTATTCACTTAGACTCTACATACCGCGTGGGAGAAGCCGCCGTAGCCTAGTAGTAGCCTACTTGCATGATACCTCTAGGGCCAGTGTCCGCTTGTTGAGTTGCATGTGTGTCTGTGCGGATAAAGCCAGAAGCACACGAGCCTCGTCAACACAAGTCACTGCACTAATTCTAAGAATTGATATTCAACTGATTTCGCCTGGTACCACTGCACGAACCATTTCACCACATATACTATTTTTCAATGCTTTGTCTCTGACATGAGTTAGAATGACAAGAACATTGACAAGAAGCCTATTACTGCTCAGACTTTCTGAAGAGGTGTTGATAGTTAGATATTGACACGTGCAGTTGTTTTCGCTTCTTTAAACAAAACGCCGTTATCACCTTCCTGTGAATCGCGCGCTTGCTTTGATTGTTTGCGGCGAGTGCCGTTATCACTTTCTCTTACGCGCAACGCAGGCCGCGTTTATCTTGCATGACACTTCGGGAACCGTGTCGACCATTCTTGTAACTATGCATGCCTGACGCGCACATTTAATCGACTTCTGGAATTTCAGAGATAATGCGAGAACGCGTTATGATGTGTGTATAAAAGCCGACGCTTTGCGCCGCTTGTCAGTCTTTCCGTTGTTGTTGTTTTGTTGTTTTGTGGGGTTTTACGTCCCAAAACCAGCTCTGATTATGAGAGACGCCGTAGTGGAGGGCTCCGGAAATTTCGACCACCTGGGGTTCTTTAACGTGCACTGACATCGCACAGCACACGGGCCTCAACATTTCGCCTCCATCGAAATGCAGCCGCCGCGGCCGGGATTCGATCCCGCGACTCTCAGATCAGCAGCCGAGTACCATAGCCACTAGACCACCGTGGCGGGGCAGTCTTTCCGTCAATCGACGACTGTTCACGCCGCTATTGTCCTGCATTGTCAATGGCTTTGTGTTGGTGGGTGCAAGCTAGCCCAATAAACAGTTCGCCTGACATCGCTTGAGTTCTGCGTGCTTCACTTTGACTGCTGCGCGCGTCACGACCACGTGGCAATATTGACGGCTTAGAGCAAACGGTACGATGTCACTTTGAGCTAAAAACAAATCCTTGGCGAGCGCTCTCTTTTTTTATTTAGTCTGTTGGGTAACATTCTACTGACAATGTAAATAAAGGAAGAAATAATTTAAGAGTGTTGACAGATTGATGACTAATGATTAAAGGAAGTAAAATGCATCCCGTGAAACTATCGTTGGCGTAGTGTGGTGCCTTATAGCTTCTTGACAGTTTTGAATTGAGGTCCCCATCGCGTCAGCGAAGATAGCAGCCCTTTGTTGAAAAAACTTGGTAGCGAAGACATCCGTAGAACTCACATATAGTGCAAAAAATTTGGTGGATATTAGCGGATAGTCAACGTACGCAACCATTAGCCAACAATTATCACCACTAGCTACCACGAACTAGCATAGCCATTACTTAGCCAGCGTAAGCCAATACTTAGCCAATGTTAGCCAGCGCTAGCCAACATCGGTTACCGCTTGTAGCATGCGAAGAAATACGGTATCTAGCTCATAAGTGTGCGTACCAGAGACAGGTCGAAAATTCGGTGAGGAGTATACACTACCGTGGACATCACGGATATCTTACCCCAATATAAAACAGTATGGAAGACGCCCAGGCGGGCATTTCACAATAATGGAACCCCCGCGGGTTCCAATAAAAGTAGAAATATGCGAATAGCAAAATTTTGAGTGCGAAGTGAATTCGAATATTTTTGTTCAAGTGCGAATCGAATCGAATATTTTTCGAATAATATTCGAATACATTCTTTAGCGATACTATGCCAAATTAGGGAGAAATGTGCTGGTAAACATGGGCAAAAATGATTTTTTGCATGAGGAGTGTGCTCCTGCAGTGCCATTAGAATGTCCTGAAAAACAGTCCAGCAGAGAACTGTGCAACAGAAAGCTGAGCTAACCTTACTGCTGTACACGAGTCTTAGCTTTCCCGCAGTACACGAGTGTTAAGTTTGCCGTGGTACACGGATGTTTACGTCGCCACATTACAAAGGTGTTAGCTCCGCCGCAATACACGAGTACATATTAACTTCGCCACTCTACATCAGTGTTAGCTCCGCCGCCGTGCGCAAGTGTTTCACCGCAGTACAAAAGTGTTATGCAGCAAAGCCTACTACATGCAAGAACTGAGCCACTTTTCACGAGACATAGCACATTTCTTTCCCGTAATTACCAACTTCGAATAGCAAAAGTTAAGTACGAATAGAATCGAATAGCAAACACTATTCGAAAATTATTAGATATATGAATATTCGCACACCCGTAGTTAAAAGACCGCATAAAAAAAGTTTCGGTCGGTGGACTGTATGCATATTTAATAAGAGTCCCCACCGACACCAGCTATGGATGTCACGTGATGCTCAGCAAGCACGTTTCGCTCGTGTTTGGTGCGCGCAGGAGCAGCAGGGGTACCGGAGGCGGCAGCAGCGGCGAGGTGTACCTGAGCAGCGTGGAGCGCGAGAGTGACTCACCCGCGACAAGCGACGCGCCTGCGACGTCGGCCGACACGCCGGGAGGAGACGACCCGTTGGTGCCTGCTCCGAGGCTGGCCTTCCTCGACAAGATGCTCGAGCAGTACGACAAGCGCGCCTGGCCCACATACGGAATGGGTGAGCTGGGAGTACAGTGCTCAATGAATTAAGTTTTATCCTCTTGTATGGGGGGCGGGGCTTTCACCTACGTTGATTTGCGTGGTGTCACGAAGGGTGTCGAAAAATGATGATGATGAGTGTGGTTCGATTAGGAAACGACGCTAATTTCGGCAGCCGATGTAGGGAGCACGGCTAAGCGACCGTGGGGGTGGGGGAAAGGGAATGAAGAGAGAGGAGAGAATGGCCGTAGTGGAGGGCTCCGGAAATTTATACCACCTGGGGTTCTTTAACGTGCACTGACAACGCACAGTACACGAGCCTCTGGCATTTTCGCCTCCATCGAAAATTTGACCGCCGCGACCGGGATCGACCGCGGCTGACTAAAGAAAAACCGCGGCTGACTAAAGAAAAAAATTAGCACGAACACAAGCACGTTCACCTTCTCCATTCTCTCCCTCTCTTTCTATGTGTGCTTGCATGTGTTTGTGCTTGCATGCGGGTGCATTTTTTTTCGTTCGCATTCGATTTTTTTATTGCTGCCGTAGCGTCTCCTAAGTGCGGGTAGCCCTAAGAAAAATTGGTTTGGCAAACATGGGACTGCATGACGATCAGAAATGACAGGTTAACATGAAAATCGTGACATGCATGTCATTAGCGGCATGATTTACATGCACTCGTTTTACTAAAGGGATATACAAAATTGATAGCCACACCACGACTGCATGACGAACGTAAATGAAAGTCATACGTTAGAATCTGCCTTGCGTGTATGAGCGGCATGGTTTCATGCCAGTCTTGGTCCTCTTGTGGCCGTTCGTTAACTTAATATTTACCAAACCGCTGTCCATTTTGACGTCTATGCCGATGCATTCGCATTCTTGTTCCCACTGCACTTGGGATCTTGCAAATTTTTTCCCCCGTAATTATCCAACCTCCGCATAGTTCGAAATAGTAAAAAGTTTAGTGCCCGAATTAATCGAATAGCAACCACTATTGGCAAAGTTATTCTAAATAGAAGGATTCGCCCACCCCTATTCAAAAGGCCGTATAAAAATTTCGGTCAGTGGACTGTATGCATATTTAGTAAGAGTCGCCACCGACACCAGTTATGGGTGTCACGTGATGCTCAGCAAACACGCTTCGCTCGTGTTTGGTGCGTGCAGGAGCAGCAGCGGTACCGGAGGCGGCAGCAGCGGCGAGGTGTACCTGAGCAGCGTGGAGCGCGAGAGTGACTCACCCGCGACAAGCGACGCGCCTGCGACGTCGGCCGACACGCCGGGAGGAGACGACCCGTTGGTGCCTGCTCCGAGGCTGGCCTTCCTCGACAAGATGCTCGAGCAGTACGACAAGGCGCGCCTGGCCCACATACGGAATGGGGTGAGCTTGGAGTACAGTGCTCAATGAATTAAGCTTTATCCTTTTGTATAGGGGGCGGGGCTTTCACCTACATTGATTTGCGTGGTGTCACGAAGGGTGTCGAAAAATGATGATGATGAGTGTGGTTCAATTAGGAAAGGACGCTAATTTCGGCAGCCGATGTAGGGAGCACGGCTAAGCGACCGTGGGGGTGGGGGAAAGGGAGTGAAAGAGAGAGGAGAGAAAGGCCGTAGTGGAGGGCTCCGGAAATTTAGACCACCTGGGGTTCTTTAACGTGCACTGACAACGCATAGTACACGAGCCTCTGGCATTTTCGCCTCCATCGAAAATGCGACCGCCGCGGCCGGGATCGACCGCGGCTGACTAAAGAAAAACCGCGGCTGACTAAAGAAAAAATTAGCACGAACACAAGCGCGTTCACTTTCTCCATTCTCTCCCTCTCTTTCTATGTGTGCGTGCATGTGTTTGTGCTTGCATGCGGGTGCATTTTTTTTTCGTTCGCATTCGATTTTTTTATTGCTGCCGTAGCGTCTCCTAAGCGCGGGTCTTTCCCCACCAGGGCACCGTTTTGGGAGAACGTATGGTGAGCCTGACAGCAGTTGGCCTTACCATATCAAAGGCGAGCATGGCGACGCGAAAGCAAAGTTCTAGAGCTAAGCATTGATTTTTCTTTCAGCGAGGGAGCGAAAACATAAATACGATAGGACATAGAAGGGAACTTACCGCCTCAATTGCGGTGTGCATTGTTTTCTGAACGACTATAATCATTACAGGTTTCTGTGGCAACGTTCAATAAGATAGTTTGTGGAGTGCGGAGGAGTCTACAGTGGGACACATGCTTGCTTTAAAGCGTGTTAAGGTGCCAACCCGGACGATCATCATTTATCAAGTGCTCGTGTTCATGCATAAATACAAAATCAGTGCCTTGGAAGTTACACCGAAGCAAGCATACTCTTTTCGAAGTTCTCGCGACAGGGCAAGTTTCCTCACTCCATATGCATGAACCAGGAACTGGCGTTTTAGAAGATTATGTGTAATTAATGCACTCGGAAGCGTAATTCTTTCGATTCAGTATTGAAGGAAAGAAAATACGCAGACGGAAAGTTTCGACACTAACTTAAGTTTTCCTACCGTCAGCGTTGATAGACAGAAATTATAGTGATAGTTTCTGGAGATTATAATGATAGTTTCTGGAGGGCTACGGAAAATTTTAACAGCCTGGTGTTCTTCAACGTGCACTGACAGAGCAGAGTACGCGAGCCTCTATAGCCCGTCGAAAATGCGGCGGTAGAGATCGAACACGCGTCCATTGTGTCTGCAGTCAAGCACCAATAATAATAATAATAATAATAATAATAATATAATAATATAATAATAATAATAATAATAATAATAATAATAATAATAATAATGCCACGCAGTACAGGATGTTCAATGTTTTGGCAACATTTAGGAAGCCTTTGAAATTCTGCTCTCCGTTCGCCGCACACTACGTCCCCGCTTTTCTTGACATTGTATCACCGTAATCACGTCACAAACAGGTTCGCTAATCTGTGCGCAAACAAGCTACTGCCGTAAATTGTTGACCAGAAGAGAGGGTGAAAAATATTTCACAGCCACAATTCGGGACTCCGAAGCTTACTCCACTACAGTTCACACTTCCGTGCCTGTGAATAATTTAGAGTAATATTCTGAGGAAACATGCCGAAGAGTCAGCCGTTCCGTGCTGTCGAAAAGCGGGTGCATGTGTCGAAACACAACAAAAAGCGCCATATCCGTTTCGTCTGTTCAAACAACGGATCACGTCCGCCGTACCCTCAGTCGTTATTTCTTATGCACTATTGAACGGCTGGAGCCCTACACAGCATATAGTTGTGTTCCATGCGACTATGTTGTGTATACGAACATAAGAATGATCGGGACTGTCTCCCTGTACTTATAGGATATTTTGTGTACGTTTGCGATTTCTGTGGCCTCAAGGCAATACTGTCTCCCTCTTTCGTATCTCTACAGGGTGTTTTTTTTTTAGCTGCAACACATTTTTAAAATTAGAAAAACATAAATCGCGGGGATGTCTTGTGTACCATTCCAGTGTAGGGGTTGGCGGCCTCTAGATACAGAACAATTACCACACTTGTATGCATAATTAGCGAAATTACGCTAATTAACTTTTTAATTATCAGCAATTGGTGGCTATAGTAAATGAGTACTTTGGAGCCCGTCCTCGACACTACCTATCCCAACGATCAAATTTTGAATAGCGGAGTGCATGTCGGCGCTACGCGAACAATTAGTTCCCCGTGGCAGGCTACTTGAAAGCGAAACTAGCCGGAAAAAGAGCGTCTGTGACGTCGATGTCGCCGCCCTCACGGCTTTCGTCACTCGCCACTCGCCCGTGGTCATCGCCGCTCCGGCCGCGCAAGCAGCTTGCGTTATCTCCTTCTTATCTACGGCGTTGGTCGCCGCGGGCGAGTGACGAAAGCCGTGGGGGCGGTGACATCGACGTCACAGACGCGCTTTTCCCGGCCGATTTCGGTTTCAAGGAGCCTGCCACGGGGAACTAATTGTTCGCGTAGCTCCGACATGCACTCCGCTATTCAAAATTTGATCGTTGGGACAGGTAGTGTCGAGGACGGTCTCCAAAGTGCTCATTTACTATAACCACGAATTGCTGATAATTTAAAAGTTAATTAGCATAATTTCGCTAATTATGCATACCAGTGCGGTAATTGTTCTGTATCTAGAGGCCGCCAACCCGTACACTCGAATGGTACACAAGACATTCCCGCGAATTATGTTTTTCTAATTTTAAAAATGTGTTGCAGCTAAAAAAAAACACCCTGTATACAGAAAACTATATTCACAAGAATAACTTTTATGTTTATTTTTGTGTTTCTTTAGAGATTTTGACGCAAGGATTTTATGATGTCGAAGCCCTTGTAACTAGTGGATTGACTAACGCATACACACCGTGAGCTATGGAGGCTGTAACAGTGGAGGTGTGGATTTGGTTTCGAGTTACAATTCAGTATGGTCTGAGCGCCAATCCTTTGTGAACAACCAACGAGGCTGAGCAAGAAAGACGTCTTGCAGGCAAAAAAAAAAGCAAAAAAAAAACAGCATACTCTCAGCCGCCCATGCCAGCCATTCTGAGGTTCGCGTAGCCGAAGCGGCTAGTCGGTAACTGTATACACATATCGCTCTGAAATTATTTATCTCAAGATATCGCAAAGTTGAAACCGCCGAACAGCTGCATGCGCTCAGAGAGAGAGGAACAAGGGAAGAGAAAGGCAGGGAGGTTAACCAGACGTACGTCCGGTTTGCTACCGTGAGATGGGGGAATGGGGAATAGGGATACAAATTTCAAGTTTGGGAGTATCGTAATCCTCAGCCAATCCTATTAACATTTCTACTTCTATCCAAGACAAAAAAACTTCACAAATAGGATTACTTAAACGCGCCAAAATAATTATAGCGTCAACGTAATAGCGTGTACCAACTACAAAGCCAAACTAACCAGACAGGCAGGGGAAGGAATTGCATTACTGAGCCGTTCTCACAAATATCCGAAGATCACTTGTCTCTTTTCCCCATGATTATTGTGGGAGACCGCGATTAAGGCATGGCGAACCACTCAAAGAGGCCTGTGTGTGTGTGTGTGTGTGTGTGTGTGTGTGTGTGTGTGTGTGTGTGTGTGTGTGTGTGTGGTGTGTGTGTGTGTGTGTGTGTGTGTGTGTGTGTGTGTGTGTGTGTGTGTGTGTGTGTGTGTGTGTGTAATGTCGACCGCCTGGGGTTCCTGAACACGCCTAAATCTTAGTACACCACTGGAGTTCTTTCTTTTTCTTTTTTGCATTTTGCCCCAGCCATCGAGATTCGCCCGCCGTGACCGCGGTTCAATCCCGCGCCATCGAGCTTCGAAAGCCAACACTTAGCCGCTAAGCTACTACGGCGGGTGTAGATAGAAACAAAGTTAACTTCCCAAAACATCTAGTGTGTTGTTTACCAACAACAACAACAGCAAAAAACAATAGCAGCACTCTCTGAAAATAGAAGAATCCCCAAATAGCCCAACAACATCGCACGTGTTTATTGCTGGCTGCACATAACGAAAGTAGAATCCAAATAGCAAAGTTTGTAATTGCTTCCGGGGTGTGTCTCATCGACCAAGCGAGCAGTGTGAAAAGCCGCGAGGGAAAATCTCTAGCGGTGCTTCGCGTGTTCTTTTTTTTTTTTTTTTGGCTCGAGTTGAGTGGATTAAGCCCCGTGGAAATGGCTCAGGTCGCACATAGATGGACGCAAGAGTCGTTCGTCGTGCTTTCTGATTTAGTACCCGGGCGCATCACTCGGTGTCAGAGGTTTACGTGTATACGCTGCCGGCAGCTATACCGGGCGAAGCAATTATCGCGGCCCGTTCCTAAAGCCGTCGCTACCGAAGTTGCACTCCAAGCTTTCCCATCAATCGACCAGTATAAATGATCGTTTGCCCGAAGCACTTCCTTTAGCGCTGTTTTTCCATTCCTGGAATCAGTCAAAACAGAAAGCTTGCCCGGGGGTGCCTCGCACAGAGAAAGCAAAAAAAAAAAAAAGCAATTATCACGTGACACACTTTCCATTAATGAAAAGGCCCAGCCCGAAAACGATGCGCCTGCATGTGTGTTTTCTTGCGCAAGTCGCTATGGTGTTACAACCGTAGCCTTCGACCACACGTGAGAAGGTACTCCGGATCACATTTTTCTTTTTATTTGACCAATCGGCTCTTCCTTTCGCTACGGAGCGTACCTAACTGCTTCCTGGAGTGACGATGTTCTTGGTGTCTTGCGTGCACGTGTAAGCAAACACCTTTGTGCCTTATTTCACGCAGTTTGTTCGAGCCTACCTATTGACATCGCCGGTCCTGTACTAATGCGCCATTCTTTCCTATCCCGCGTCTCCTTTAGGGCACCCAACGTACGTCAAAGTGAACATATACGTGAACAGCATAGGCCCTGTCAACGCAAACAACATGGTAAGTAGTCTAAAACCTATCTGTTCAGCCACGTTGCACTGAAGTGATTCAAGTAAACGAAAGCGCCTTTGTTATATGTCTATCAATAAATCTAAATGTGCTTTACTTTGACAGAAGAGGAAGAAGAAAATGCAGGAAGCTTTCAAACTAGGATAAGTGTGCAAGTACATCCATAAAGAACGCCATTTGTTCTGGGTGAATTTTTATATAGGAGCATATATTCTATAGGTGATTGCTCTTTAGATAGCACCTCTTCATGGAAAAAAATATATTCTTTTTTGAAGAGCGCATATAAAATATTTCGTACAACGGTACTTGAAGTCTGCTTGTGTATGTATGCCTCAGTAAAACCATTAAAGATCAGGTAACGACTGTGTCTAATCACAAACTCCTCTGTGCTTCTGTGGTACAGGCAGAGGCAATCGTTTTAGGTCCTTTTCATGCCCCGTCGTAATCTCTGTGTCACACAAAGCCCGGTCACACGGACAGGGAATACGTTGACGCATAAAGCGACGCGCGAGGCGACAAAGTCAGGCTGAATTCTATGCACAGCGAACTGTCACTAAATAGTAAATGCTATTCTCAATAATTTACGGTATATCGCTCAGTTGTAGAAGCTTGCTAGTGCCGATATTTCTTGCTTTTACAATACACACGTTAGCCATGGGCCAAGTATCCCCTTGCAGCTGTAAAACATGTAGTCCATTGTTGTGGGTCGCCTATAGCTGCTTTGTTCATCGTATCGGCGTAAATTCAAACAAGGGATTCTGTGTACTCTCCTGACTGCGAGCACATTCTGGAGGAGGAGGAGGAAAAAACCTTTATTGTATATGTGGATTCTAGATAGCCCCTATCCCAACCGGGCTGGTCGACATCCCTAGTCCGGGACGTCATTAGTCGAAGCCGCCGCCCGAGCTCGCTGGACCAGAGTTCGCTGTGCCTCTAGTTCTGAGCTATTGAGCAGGGTCGCCTCCCAGTCCTGTTTGGTTGGGTTGGGGATGGGGGTTAATTTTGGGTTCAGTTGGCAGGCCCAGACCATATGGTAAGTGTCGGCCACTTCACCACAGTACTGGCACTGCCCACTTATTTTCGGGTCGTAATGTTTGAGTACGGCTGGACAGAGCAGCGTGTTTGTCTGTAGGCGCCGCAGGACGCGCTCCTCCGTTTTCGAGAGTCCCTTCACTGGTGCGGGATATAAGCGGCGTTGTTCACTGTAGTAGTCTCTGATTTCTCGGAACCGTGTTAAAGGTGTGGGACGTTCAGGTATATCAGGGCGACGGGGAGTCTCCCGGGAGGTAAGCGCGCGGGCCGCTGCATGTGCAGCCTCGTTACCCCGTAGACCCTGATGTCCTGGAGTCCATATAAGACGTTTTGGGGTGGGATCGCGGTCCCTGATACTCAACTTCAATAGTCTGTTAGCTAGCGGAGAGATTTCCCCTGCCAGATAGCTCTCGCAGGCTCTTCGAGAGTCTGTCACAATTTGTTCTGATCTAGGATGGGACACCGCCAATGCGATGGCTACCTCCTCCGCCTGGTTCGAGTTTGTGGCTTTGAAAGTGAGGCCGTCCACCTGTGTTCCTTGATGGACCACCGCCGCCGTGTAGTAACCCCTAGGCGACGGTCCGGCCACATCGACGTAATAGACCCCATTACGGGAGCCAAGCCGTTTTTCGAGCGCCTCAGCGCGCGCCCTGCCTTCTACCCTCGTGCGCCTCCCTAGTCAGATTACGGGGAAGCGGTGATACCCAGAGTTTGGTTCTCCAAAGTTCAGTGATACGCTCCGTGTGGTTCAGTTCGCATTCGTGTCTGATCGATAGGCGGTCCAGTAGGCGGCGTCCGGGGCCGTCTGCTTAAGACGCGTATACTGACTTGTGAGATGTGCTTCTATGAGCTCCTGTATAGAGTTGAAGACTCCCAGTGCAGAGAGCTTCTGTGGTACAGGCAGAGGCAATCGTTTTAGGTCCTTTTCATGCCCCATCATAATCTCTGTGTCACACAAAGCCCGGTCACACGGACCGGGAATAAGTTGACGCATAAAGCGACGCGCAAGGCGTCAAAGTCAGGTTGAATTCTATGCACAGCGAACTGTCACTAAATAGTAAGTGCTATTCTCAATAATTTACGGTATATCGCTCAGTTGTAGAAGCTTGCTAGTGCCAATATTTCCCGCTTTTACAATACACACGTTAGCCATGGGCCAAGTATCCCCTTGCAGCTGTAAAACATGTAGTCCATTGTTGTGGGTCGCCTATAGCTGCTTTGTTCATCGTATCGGCGTAAATTCAAACAAGGGATTCTGTGTACTCTCCTGACCGCGAGCACATTCTGGAGTTTCAGCTGCGCAGTTTTGTGCAGAAAGTGTTTTGTGTACGCAATACTTACCCGTTCCAAAGGTCGGCGGGGGTAAAGTTGAAGATCGTGATGGTAGTACAGTGCGCTCAAATCATGCGCATGGGTGTTGCCGAGACTAGGTAATTGAAAAAAAGGGGGATGCTTAAATGCACCATGTGAACAAGTTTATCGAATTAGGCGCGATCTTTGGACGTAGGGTGTCTCCAATGCTGACAGAATAAACACGGCAAGCTTCACTAGCGTTTCCCATAATCCGTTGTACCGTTTAAGGATATTAATCTCAAAACTTCAATTATACATATATGTGACAAAACGGATGAAGTACATGGGCGTTGGTACAAGCGCCTGTCTTGCGCATTTTCCATGTACGTAGCGAATATAAATTTCTCAGATTTACGTCCCACAACCACGACACGATTGTATGAGACGCCGTAGCGCAAGATACCAGAAATCTCACACAGTACACTGGCCTCATCATTTCGCTTCCATGCAAATGTAGCAGCAGCGGCCGGGATTCGATCCTGCGACCTTCGGATCAGCAGCCCAGCGCCACAGCCACTAGACCACCGTGGCGGGGCCATTTACGTAGCTCGTCCTTAGTCCTGCAGATACATTTCATAATTTTATAACCCAACTACCCCGGCTATCAGTGACTCTAATTTTAAACTCGAGATCTTTCGCGCTCTCTTTGCGAACAGAGTGCTTTACTTCTGAATGCCCGCGTGTAGTTGTGCTCATGCATGGCAAAACCTTCAGCCACGGAGAGCAACTCGTCCCAAGCGCTGAAGGCGCGCACATAAAGACTCCATTGCTTTTCGTTCGAAGCGCGGTGATAAGAAGCACCGGCGTGAAACGTGCTTTCGGTATACGGCAGGCAGTTCCGCGTGGTAGAGGAGAACCCTCGGAGAAGTGCGTACGTACAGCGCCATCGCCGAGGTTTCTGCAGGCTTCGAATGCTGCGTGGTTGCCATCTGCCGTCAGCTCCACTGCATGTTGCGGGACGCTAGCGTGCAGTCCCCGAGAAACAAGCCCCTCATGGAGCCCCTCTCTGCCAGTCCTCGCCAAAAGCCACTCTCGGCGAGATATCAACCACGTTTCTCGCACGGGTAGTGTACGGAGCACTCGATGCGACGTGCATGCCATTGAAGTCGGTGACCGTTTTCGATGCGCCGGTTGTATCGGAAGCTGGTGCGTCGTTTCACTTTTCCAACCCGATTGCACAGAACAGACTCCCCGTGAGACGCTGGGCCGTGTTCGCCCGCAGTCGAAAGCAGTGTCTAGTGCCGCAAGCACTGGAAATACAATCCTCGTATCGACACCCTCTTTCAGCCTACTGCAATCTTGACAGCAAAGTACGCAACCATCGCTTTCTCATCTTCTGCATTAGTATTTTTTTATTTGTGTTGGGGTTCACTTACAGCAGGGGCAGTAGAACGACGGCTGAAAGCTACAGGATTTTGTGTTTTGGTGAGGGTATGGAACATTTATTTTTCGTGCGCATCCACGAACGCAATTCTGCAACCACGGCTCTTGCGTTTTCTGGTCGCAAAAGCGTAAAAACAAGAAATGCTTATCAGGTTTGGGTCTATCCCCTTTCTCTCTTTTCCACGAGATGGTCTGGATAGCACCAATCCGAGTGCGTTGACGACAATTAGCATCTACGGCATGCGGCGTTCTCTGTTCCTGTCAACTTACGTCTCATCTGGGCTCTAGGCACCAACGATATGCGGCACACCACTGCTTTCATCAACGCATATCATTTGCCCTCCACGTTGGAGCACAATGGCTGACGGAATGCGCACTGGTCGAAGCATACGTGCTCGTAGGGGCAACCGAGGCACAACAGTACCCGGCATTCCGCATCTCCGTTAATATGAGGGTCGCAAGGGGCAGGGACAAGCTGTACTGAATACTGACGGCAGGCATGACAGCCCCGTTTCACAGCTTCACGAAATACCGTAGCAACAGGGCTGCATGCTGACGCATATGTTCAAGGTCACGAGCCCATGCACCTCTTCCAAGAAAAGCGAAGCCTGCGGGGAGATGGCGAAACCTTATAGCAATAACCAGCGCGGCTGCTCCTTCGTTCGTCTCCTCGCAGCTTGACGTCTCGTATGCGTTAAGATAGTCTGAGCACAAGACCAAGGCGGCCGGTTGGCGGCGGAAGCGACGATAGAAGAAGCCCCGCGCGCTAGGCGATTCTTTCTCTGTTTGTTTTCTGGGAGTCTCAGGAAGCAGCGATACGGTTGCACCGAGGAAATGAGGCTGGCGTTGTGGGCAAGGTCAAATATAACCGGCCCGTGCGCCCGAACAGTTCAGGAATTTTTTTGTCCAAGGGAGAAAGGAGCCTCAGCGGAGTTGGCTTCCCCAGCCCGGCCTTCCTTTCTGTTTCTTTCCTGTTCAGAATCGCCGGAGCCGCCGCTCGTCTGAATAGTTCCTGTCACGCGTCCGCTCTTCCAGAAGCGAAGGCGGGGTTCCCCGTTGCGCTGGCGACGGCGGAAGCCGTTTCGCTGTCGAAAGCACGCAGCCGGCTATTTGTCTGCGTCGACGCTGGGCCGAAGTGATGCCACGGATAAAGCGAGGGGCCTAGGTCATTTCGTCCTCTCTCGCGACTGGGTCCCGTCACGTCCAGCCGTCGTGAATCTTCTCTTGGTTTCACCGAGATAAAAAGCGGTAGTTCAACGAAAGGGAGATGTGTCTTTATGCGTAAGCGCCTCTTCTCCGGCCCGCTGCAAAATGTGCTTATTAGTCGCGTTTGTGTCTGGTGGCTGTTTTAACGTTAGGAATGCCTTTGGCGCGCGCAATGCTGACTCAGTTAGATAGCTGTTAGTAAGAAGGAATGAGCAGGCACTTAGTACGCGAAGCTTCCGTTAAACCGCTACATGTTTTTTTTACGTAATATGGGGGTTGTTCTTAGTGTAACACATGAGAAAATATGCGCCACCGCCATTCGCACCACGTCATTCAGGTAGGCACATCTACGGCCTCCGAAAAACAACTACAGAAGGTAAAATATGTCAGGCAATCTACGTTCGTGTAGTTTTATACATTCGTGATTGAGTTCCGCTTAGATTTACGCAAGAAACCTTACAAAAATGAAAGGAGACACAGAAAGTCGTGGCGCGTTGCAGTCAGCGCAACGAAATTGTGAACTTGCACGTACTAGCCCCTCTCATTGCTTTGATGAATGACAGTACATGTTTCCGACTTTTCCTGTGCTTTATAATATGTGCGCGTGTCGATTTTCTTTTCTTTCACGACTGTATCATGTCTAAAAGAAACTTGCGGTCAGGAGGGCAAGAGGCGGCGCCAACCAAGAATGTTGGGTGGTTTACCTCCAGTGTTTTTAAAGGACGCGATACGAAAGGAGGGAAATGGAATAAGACAAGGAAAGACTAGATACAACCTTTACAGTGATACTGATAAACTCAAACCTGATCAATCTTCTCTTCCTGATGACAACAAAAAAGAACAAATCTATGAAACTTGGACAAAACTGCTATCACAATATTGGCAACCGTCGAGGTTCCGTAGGTTGCCTGGTTGACTTTCGTAAAGACGAGTTTCGTAAACTCGCCTGGTATACCAGGCGAGTTTACGAAACTCGTCTGGTGTACTATAGTTTTACTGATAAACTACAATCTAATACAACGTCTATGTGTGCAGGAATACGGCATGGACATCTACCTGCGCCAGTCTTGGCAGGACCTCCGGCTGAACGTGAGCAAGTACGGCGTGACCACTCCTGTGACCATCAACGGCGAGGACATCATGAGCAAGATCTGGAAGCCCGACCTGTTCTTCCGCAACGTGAAGGAAGCCAACTTCCATTACGTCACCGTTCCCAACAAGCTGGTCAAGCTAGGGCCCGACGGAGAGGTGCTGTTCAGCATGCGCCTCACTCTCCGGCTCGCCTGCTTCATGTCCTTCAGGCACTTTCCCCTGGACACGCAGAGGTGCCACATCCTGCTTGGACCCTGTGAGCACCACTCTCTATGAGAAACGCTTTCGATTACGTCACAAATTAGCGCAACCAATATATAGCGCGAAGGAAACAACGATATGGTGAGGAGGCGGGTAGATGTGACGCTGTCTCACTTATGTCCTCGTTGTTCCCATGATTCCTTCGCTCTTTATGAATGCGCTAATTTAGGAGATGTTGTGCCACACGTGTTCTCCCAAATTGGCGGAGACGCGCTTTCGGTGATTTGAACGCTCTGCTTGAGAAAGCGTAATGTTCAAGGAAGGAGGGGGGGAGGGGCGCGTGTAGAGGATAGCGGTGTCTATGCGTCGAGAAAGTGGTTTTTGTCACTTTTTAGTTTTCAGTCGCCAGCGTTCTGCTGTGCTTAGTATGACTTCCAAAATGAGAATATGAGGCAGAACAAGTTCCAAGATTGCGCTTGGCTTCGACTGCTTGCGCGCTTTTCTGCAACTAAGTGCGGTTCTCTTCTCTAGGATTACATCCAAAATGAGGAAACACAATTCATTTGTAAAAATAAGATGAAGTTGAAGCCGTGGCGTATCATGGAGCTCATTCGACCACGTTCTAAGCATAATTGTCAATGTGTCGATTGTGCCAGAGTGTCGAGTTTCTTGACGAGGCTGGTTTCATCGGAGTTAGGAAATAAATAGGATAATCTCGGCAGGACGGCATTGTTATTGACAATGCGCTTGAAATAACATCTCTTGAATTTGCAGATGCCCAAACCGTAGAACAAACTGCCATCTCATGGCAAGACACGGATCCCATTGTACTTGAACGGCCCATCGAAATTCCCGAGTTCGACCTTGTCCACAACTCGTACGGACATTACAACCGGGCTATCGACACAGGTGGGTGGAAACGATTTCATGTTGGTAAAAAAATCGTGCAACTTTTGCACATTCTTGCGCAGCGCAAATTTTATTGGCGTATTATTCAGTTCAACAGGGATATAAACCGCAACGTCGCGGACGCGTTCAATATTTAACAAAATGTGAGCTGCTCTTGGCTATAGGTACTGTAATAGTCGTTACAGCTGCTCATTTATTCGATTGAAACTGAGAAAAATTAGTCGATGCAGCAATAAGTTATTTGCATCTGTTCTATATTGTATCAGTACACCGAAAACACTTTGCAGATTTATATAATGGCTAATCGCTACAGGTAAACCTACCTCTTGTTTTAAAAAAATACTTATGACTTCGTTCAAAGTTATGAATGATCTAGCTTATATTACGCAAACTAAGTCACTATAAACGACAAGCAAAGACACACAATTTAACTTATATAGCAACGCCTTTCTTGTATTATAAACTTATCACGGTTATTAGTAATCTCTTTATGTTCAAAAAGTCGAGAACTCACTCGATGACGTGTAGACCTGAACAGAAAGGAGCGAAACTTACAGCTGGCTTGCTTACAAGCTTGCCAACGAGAGGCGTGCCGTCGTAACTTCAGGTGCCTGAAAAACTTTACCTAGCTCATCCCACCATGAAACATTTGTTACATGACTTTCACAAGACTTAGGTATCAGCCGACACAACATCTTCTGTTACTTACATAAGAAAACATGTACTCTACAAGCCACAAGTCTTTGGTATCGTACAAACTTATCCTCAAACTAGAAGAATGCAGCGCAAAATACGTACACGGATGCAATGAGACGAAAAGACCAGCATTGACTTCCAACACCATTTGTTAGGAACCATTGCACGTTCACGCTGTCTGAACCAGATTTTTAACGTGTACGTGCCAACAGGCCTAACTTGCCACTTATCCTCAGCTTACGACGACAGGGAACGCCGATTAAGACGAAAATGCGTTCGCACATTCGTTTTATTCCGCTAAATGGTTTGCTCTACCACTTCTCGTACCGCATTTTATTTGCGTACATTGCATATCCCCTATTGCAGGGGCCCATAACGTTGACGAGCAGTATCGTGAAATAACTAAATAAATAACAAAAAACACTGCTGTCCTTTCCTGCGCAGGCGTGTTCAGTTTCCTCAATGTCACGTTCACCCTGGAGCGCCAGAATGGCTACCACTTGATACAGACGTACCTGCCCACTTTCCTGATCGTCATGATCTCCTGGGTCTCCTTCTGGCTCAATGTGGACGCCACGCCCGCGCGAGTCACTCTCGGAGTCACCACGCTGCTCACAATGACCACCGTCGCGTCCGGTGTGCGAACCCAGCTGCCGCCCGTATCGTACATCAAGGCCATCGACGTCTGGATAGGCGCCTGCTCCGTCATGGTCTTCGGAGCCCTGCTAGAGTTCACGCTAGTCAACTACCTCTCCAGGAGCAAACTACGCCCCGAAGAGTTCCGGAAGTCCATCAACATTTTCCACGTGAGTTTCCGCTTTCAGTGGCCTTCAATTCGCTGAAAAACCCTGCTTAAGTTTTTTATATTGTCACGAAGCTAGTAGTGTGCTTTTTTTTTTTTTTGATATCGCATAGCATGTGGTAATTGATCTGCGAGTTGCCCTTGCATAAGTGCCTATATTTCATCTTGAACAGATCGCTAAAAACGCTTTAGAACAAGTAATCTCGCAGGAGCCAGCGTTTCGACAAGTGAACTTGTCTTCGTCAGGATGGCGACTGTGCGTTGCATCATAACACCTTTATGAAAAAACTCTTATCCGTTTCAATTTAGATGTATTTTAAAGAACACCAGCTGATCAAATATTCTTCCGAAGCTCCCAACCCTTGGAATGGGGCCTGCAACACTTTTTGAACATTGTCCGAAAACCATTCCGGCCGGTCGTGTACGCTCCTGTGAACGCGGGAGCCAAATATTATTCCGCTGTGCGCAACAGGTTCAAACGCAGCTTAAAAGCTCCCGCTCTTCTTTCAACGAACGGCATCACCTGTTTTTCCGTTGCTGTTAGAGAAAGTTACTCGCACTTCCTTTATTTGCTGAATACAAAACGAACAAATAGAGCATACCGTATTACATGTCCGCGATCGTGAAATTAGGCAATGCTGTTTCTGCCTTAAGCGACACCACCGTTTCGTGATTGGCACGATTTTTTTTACGTTACAAAAGTGTAGAGGGCCCTTAACGCTTTTTATAAACAAACCTTATGGGCTTATTTAGCGCGAGGCCCATTTAATGACAACATAAATGACACAAGAGCAAGTCGGAGAGCGTCACTTTGCTACCGGAAGGGCTGTCGCTCAACATATTTCTCGTTTGAAATTATACAACGCCATCTGTGTTCTGTTCACTGTTTACTTTCTCATAACGTGTGTCTCCCCATCGAGATTACAAAGCGTATTCACGTCTGCTTTTTTTATTTACACATTATAAGACTGACGATATCAGAGAACGTGAACACTCAATCGTACTTTACTCAGACTGACATCCTCTTTTGAAAGTTTGCTACGCCTCATAATAAGCGTGCGTAACATAGAGCACGCTTTACAGGAGGTAGACAATCTGGTACGACGGCGGCGGAATTCGTCTTCCAGAGCCTCCGGGCACCCGACATGCGCGAAGTATTCAGAAAACTTGCGAATGTAACAAGCTTAAGTACTCTCAGTTTTTTCACAGTGAATATTATTTCTGTGTTGGCGGTTTTAGTTCATTTCAATACCGGAAATTAATGAGGCGAGCACGTCCGACTTAGTCCGTGGATTTCCGCAAAACTAATTAGTCTATCTTTTGTTGGGTTTTAAGCATTGTGTTCACAAATAATTTTAACCCGCAATAAAGAGAGTTGAAAAAGGAACACATCACACTCGAAGTGTTTCTCATTTCACGCACTTCTAGAGAACATGACCTTAAAATGTGCTATGGAGCATACACTATCACACGACAGCTACAAAAAGAAATATTACTCATTCAATGCCGGAAACATAAGCATGTAACAAAACACAGCACTAACTTATTACAGCACACGTACTCACTTGTCAAACGATGTTAACTGGTTTGCGATATTTATCTGCAACTAGACTGTTTGTCGCAGTCATCTCGCGCGCATACTTTCCAGCATAGACACGCATATCCACTCACCCGTAAAGAGTTATGATCGTCGAGTCGCAGCTCCTTTACATATCGTGACTGCCTAGCGACCACGGGAACAAATTCAAGTCACTGGGCCGCCACCAAACTGACGCAATTCATAGAGAGTGAGGGTACTGCATAGACAAAATTAAGGGTTGCCGAACGCGTATCAGCTATTGGCGATAGTGGGTCAGCCAATTCCAATAACTGTGCGTATATCGTTTTTACAAGCGTGCCTATGACTTCCGCATCTTCGCGTATCGGCCTCGTGCCATCGCAAGTGAAACTGGATAACACCATCAACGAGACCCAAATTCATTTCTGAGAGCCCTCTTCGAAACGTTGATACTGTTCAACGCCGCAGCAACGGCTATAAAAGATGCCATTCCTTCTTTACTTGTTTCTGTTTTTTTTCTCTTACTCGTGGGTCGCGAAATGACTTGGAAGGTGATTTACGGTAATCTCTGAAGGATGAGTCCTTCCACATGAGGGCACAATTTGAGGTTTGCCTCCGGAACGCTGAACTGGAACGCGTAAAAAACGACGTCTGTGGGAGGAGGCGAGTAAAGATTCTAAAATGAGGCAGTCTGAGAGGACGAATATTCGTGCTCAGAGCATTGGTAGAGGTCAAGCGCTGTCAAGTAGAGAATAAATAGCCGCATATGAGCTCAAAGAGCAAGGAAAAGATCATGTCTGGAGCAAATATAGTCATTCACACGCAGGAAAGTGAACAGAAAAACACTCTAAAAGGAATACATAGCAAATATAACAGCCTGACAGAAGTTCCTTTTTAATATCCAACTCAGAGGTCTGCGATAATTCATAGGAAGAAGCGGCAGAACTGCTTGCGAGATTATTTTATGTATACGCATGTACATGTTGAAAGGACGACGTGCAGTGCCACGGATAACACCCGAAAATCCCGAAGTGAGAAATGCCTGCAGTCATGTTGAAAAGCACGAACAGCTCAAAGCTCTTTCTTGGGAAATGCAAGGGTGCAGAAACAATGTGCGTCCGTACATTTTGACGCTGTACGTGGTTTGCGTAACGTAGCCCTTTCACGTTCGTTCAGCTGTAACAGCACGGTAATGACGCGTTAGAGGCTAGAAAAACGCGTACAAATTTTTTGTTCTTGCTTTCCTTGCAATCAGCGTAAATGGAGAAGAAAATACTTCATTCAAACCCCGCTTCGGAAACCAAAGCAGCGGAGTGCTACCGTGTCGTCATCCATTTTTTTTTTTCGTATTTAGGTCACACTGGCTCCGCTAAACTATCCGGATGTCCCCATGTGAAAACTCCGACCCCGCTCAGTACGTAGTGTAGTTATTTTCCGGTGATAACTATAGTCACGCAAGCCCTAGAAGGCACCGTCAAAACTGTTGACGTGACGGCGTGTTGAAAGCGGGGCGTGGGGATTTATGCCTGTGTCGCCACCTATATCTTCGCGTCGCGCTTTTTCTGGCTTTCCAAACGTCCTTCCGAGGCAATAGAGAATGTTGGTTTTCGTATTTTGAAATAGCAGTGAACTAATACTCGAAGAATTGGCGTCACGTTCAGTGTCTAATCAACACGTAGCGCTTGGACCACTTTTGCTAGCCGGCCACGGTAGTAGAGGAGTTGAAGCGCTTGGCTGATTCCCCGAGAGACGCGGTTTTCATCCCAGCTGCTGCAGTCGCATTATAGGTGCAGCTGAAATGGGCAGAGGCCAGTGCACTGTGGATCGCCAGCGCACATTAAAGAAAAAAAAAACACAGACCCAGGCGGCGGAAACTTCTGGTGCCTTCTACCACTGCGTGCATCATAATCACATCGGGGTTTCGGCACGTAAAACCCCATCAATTGTATCTTCCTTTTGCTAAACTGTACGTATATCGTCTTAAAAAGGTGGCCGGGCTATTTATTTGGAATTTAAACAGAAAAACATGGACGGGATGGCAATAGGTATTGCGGGTTTGCTCTTAACTGCCAACAGCGCTCGTGAATGCCAGGTTACTTTGCATTATTTTTACAAGCTCGGTTACATTGGCAAGTTTGTGTACTGGGTTGTGGGTATACTCAAGCTGCAACTCTGTAGTTACCTTTCCTCCTTTTGAAGTGTGAGGTTAAGTTTCATTCACTGATATATATCATAGGGTTTTATAACAAGCCGCGGTGAAAGTGCAATCGCCGAAGGCCGCGGATACAACGTCCACTGGGGTAAGCTGCTCAAGCGATCGACGAGTCTCAGCTGCACTTGCTGCATGCCTGGCGGTTCTTGTTTCTATACAATATTTCTGCGCTCTAAACGGGCCTTGAGCTGTAAAGCGCGATTGTTTGCTTACTCTTGACCGGGGCTTGTCTAAGCTTGAAACGGCATGCTCATATGTTGACCTTTGTTAAACACCTGCTTACGACGAAATCGATTCAAGATTAAAAGGACTTTACACCAGAAACTACGAAAAGAAAAACAAAAAAGAAAAGAATGGACACCTGCAAAGGAAAAAAGTTCTGATGCAGCCTTTTTATTTCACTGTATAATCCTCAGTATTCCTAACAAAACAACTAAAAACAACTGGACTGTCTTGCGAAAACCATCTTATGTAAGCCCACAGGCTCGCATCTCATAAGAGCTTCGTCTGTTTATAAGATGTCTGTTTCGCATCCTTTTTTCTTCTCTCTCCCTTCTCCTGCCGCGCTATTCAGGGTCATTTTCACGCCGCAGGTTGAGCTGCCCATACGAATCCAAACCTAACCAAAGAGTTGAAGAACAGTTGGGTTATTTCGAACCGAACATAAGATATGATTGTTAGTGCGACAGACACTAAAGATATAATAGCGTTATCCGATTTTTATTTTTCTCTCTTGGGTCTCTACCTCCTAGGCTAGTGATCACGTCTTATTATGCTAACTAAAGCACTGCGCAAGACGTTGAGGCCATCAAGCCTCAAAGTAGTGATCGATGTTTTTTTGTGAAGCTCGTTCTGTGTGAACCTGAGACTAGAATTTTGCCCCCTGACAGGCAGGCAGGCAGGCACGTAGGCAAAGGACTTTACTGAACAAGGACCTGAGAAGCCCAGTCCCAGGGCAGGGCTGTGGGCTGCTCCCACGTGGGGACAGTACTAGCCACCAGAAAGTTATTGCAGATCTCCACTACAGATTCTTTTTGTTACTATAGTAATTCCTTCTTAGCTAATCCTTTCATGACTTGGCGAATCATGGGAGAGCCTCAGTGCATGCAGGCATCGTGTAGCTCAGAACATCATTTTGGGCGTTTTCCTGTGTACTTTATTGGCGTAACCTCTTCTGTTGCTGTCACAGAATTCAGTGTGTTCTTTCCATTATTTTCTGGCGCTCTAATTAAATTATCTCTCCTTGATGATTAGTAGCACCGAGGCGCAACATTACCAACACTAAAAAAATTACGCGTAGCTTCAAGCACCTGTTCTAGCATTTAATTTTTAAAGCGCTGACTATTGTTGTCTCTACAGCTTTGCAAGAACCGAACCTGGGACGCCGAAGCAGATGAACAAGAGGTTGGCTATAGTTGCAAGCACTCTATCCACACTCTTACCGCTATCACGACCACCCTGCTTCACAATTCAACACGTCAATGTCACTGCGTTACGTTCAGTTTTATTACGCTCTGTTTGTTTGTTCACGCAGCAGCAGTTTGTATACCTTCACCTTCTTCTGTTGAAGCCATGAATACCGCTGCATAACTATATCTAAAATTTTCTTTTCAGGCGTTTGCTCTTAGCATTACTGCGCACAGTGGTAAACCGTTCCGGTAAAGCAAAGACTGCATGGAACCACTCGCAGAGACAAACTAGCTTGCGTACCATAAAGTTTAACCCCTGCGATCCCACCGCATTATCACGCCCAGTGCTCGGTGAGCGCGTCTTCAGAGCCCTGTCTGGTAATAGCTTAAGTCGGGTGGCTCGTTAAAGGCGTGCGGCACGGACCACGCCACCGAACTTGAGGTGGGAAGGAAGCGAACGCGAAAACGCCAAGTTTTCGAATGGCAGAGGATTTCGGGTGAAGCTTTTGAGGAAACTTGGCGCTCCGCATAAACCCGAGGTGCGAAGGCGCCAGATGCCGCGCGGGAAAAGTTTGCGAGGTCTTAAATGCAAAGTACCTGTTAACCGCAGGTTTAAGTCAGCGGCAGTAAAACCCAGCTGCAATTGCACCGATTCGCTCTTTACAGTGCTACGAAATTAGTCTTCTTTGAATTTAAAACAAAACTTTACTTTAACGAGAAGGGCCTAAAGTTACCGTTTTCCTTATCTGTGCGTGTTTCTTCTTGTCCCCTGCTGGAACGCTAGCATTTGTGCGAGAGACAGGGAAAACTGTGCGAAACCTGCATATCTCGTGGCCAGTGTACCATGCGTGAAGAAAAGAAAGATACAAACGTGGAAAAGGCGAAGGGGGAGCTAACCACAGCTGAAACTTTTGGCTTGCTATTCTGTAGTATAGGAAAAGGAAATGTAGAAGTAAAGACAGAAAGAGAAGGTCACTTTTCTACACCTGGTGGTAATGGCTATGGTGACGGCTACACTTATATATCCATTCTAAAATCGTCTCTCTTTCCTGGTGGCTGGTTGTGAGTGTGTTTCCGAAAAGACGGGAAGGGAGGTGTGCATTTTCTTTTGGGTTGTTACCACACGGGCCATGTAATAACTGCTTGTCTTAATTTTTTTTGCCTTGTGCTTGCAGTAATATTGCCTTGCCACGTACACTGATCAGGTATCACATATATTTTCTTTTGTCCTACTCGCTGGCGGGTATTGCACCAGATGCCTACGACACCACTCTTGATGCTTGTCAAGCATGTTGCATGTCCTAAAATCTTTTTCTATCTTTTTTATTCTCTTGCAGAACTCAAGACTCACAAAGGTACTATTAGCTGCTTTTTTTAAGGAAAACTGAAGGAACTGCAATTGTTGTTTATTGATATGCTCCACATGCCAGTTCAGTAATGCCGCTTATTTTCTTTGAAAAGTTCGCATCTTATCGAGAGCACTTTTTTTATAAAAAAAAGTGTTCCTTCATCTTTTTTTCATTTTTAAACAATTACAGGGCAAATATTTAATCTATATGTAATATTTTAATAGTAGAAAGTAGGTTTTATCTAGAAAAAATATCTATCGATATCTATTTCCGTGCGTGAAAACCTGGAAATTGAAGTGCTGTGCCACTGAACGTGAAAGCTGCAGGAAGTGCGGAGCAGTGATTTGCCGTTGCTTCCTTTGTGTTTATGTTGTGTTAATGTTTTGTGTATCCGCTGTTTTCTTAACCACGTTCGACAATGAGAGATACCGTGTTATCACTATCGTTGGCTGAGGGCAAGTGGAGGTCCGCTTTTTCTTATTTATTTATTTATTTATTTATTTATTTATTTATTTATTTATTTATTTATTTATTTATTTATTTATTTATCTGCCTTCCTTCGCATATCCTCTGCCACGTAGCAGTGTTACGTGAGCGCGATTTCAGACAATCAAATAGAAAATGTTGTTACTCCTTAAACTTTAAAAATTTGAGCACCGTTACAAATTGAAAAAGGAAATGTGGACTCTCGCTTCAACAAACCAACAATTTTCTTCGGTAATGGTTGAAAAGCTCTTTCTTCATGTGAACTAATGAAAGAAGAGGAACGGCCTCGCCACGGTGGTCTAGTGGTTATGGCACTCGGCTGCTGATCCGAATAGAGCAGGACGGAATCCCGGCCGCGGCGGCGGCATGCCGGTGTAGGCAAAATGTTGATGCCCGTGTACTGTGCGATGTCAGTGCACGTTAAACAACCTCAGATGGTCGAAATTTCCGGAGCCCTCCGCTACCGCGTCTCTCAAGATCGTGTCGTGGTTGGAACGTAAAGCCCAGACATTATAATTAGAAGTAATAAATTAAACACTCGTTTACAGAGACAGCCTAATGAAACCGACGGACAATGCACCGAAAGAAAGCCATAGGGGACATGAATTGTAGTTTTTAACTGTAGTGCAGCAAATCTGACATAAGTGGAGAGGGATTGAAATTGACGAGGAAGCACGTGCTGTCGGTACACACCAAACTTCGGAAACAGACATTTCTGAATTGAGTGTAATAAATATAAATTTTAAGGTTCTTCTTTAACGCCCGCAGTATTCAAGAAATATTGTGAAGTCTCATTTCGCTTGTTTGTCCTACCGAAAAACAGAGTGGCGTAAAATCTTCTGTCGTGATTTCAGTTCTTTAATGTAGCGCTTGTTTTCTTTCGGTCTGTTCCGTTTAACTGCATTAGAATAAACGTCATATTTGAGAAACGATCCAACAAAACAGTGGTGTTGGAGGTCTCTTAGACAAATTAAGTACTTTCGAGTAATTGAAATGAAAAAATCCACGCAACAAAAATTTGATGTGCCTCCAGTATATGTGCTTGTTGAAGATTTCTAAACTGGCGCCAGTAAAGTTTATGAGGAGCAAACACTTATTGCCTGTTTTGGGTAGGAGACAAAAATAAAAAAAGCAAATATGGGCAGCTCACGTGCGGCTAACCGTGATTACAAAATCGATTACTAAGTTCAGCTAGACGTTTCATAATTTTACGGTAATAAAATACGGGCAAATTGGTCAGTGTATACATATGGAATTGTCCTGGAACGTGGACAACATAGGCGAGGCGCTACAGTCGTAGACATTTTTCTGTGAATTATATCTCTGTGGTATGAGTGAGCGTGCCCAGAAAGCAAGACGTGCAATATTCACTTATATACGTGTACCAGGAAGAGGAATTAAAAGAAATTGTCACGGAAGGCATGATAACGGTTGTGGAGCAGCAATAATTATGCGTAACATTGGTGTTCAATGGTTTTCGTTTGAGCAGAGGGCTATGCCAGTGAGAAGCGATAGTAACCCGCATGGCTGCAGGCCACATTTAGCGTCCAGAGTAAGCATTGGTTGGTTGCATAGAAATTAAGTGCGATCAGTATGAATCACGAGCGCAAATGAGCTAGCTGGGAGTCTTCGGCGCTCACAGGTGGCGCACGAACCTGTAGGCGCCACGCAATCAACTAACGCGTTTCATTTGCTGAATACTATGGGTTAGTGCAGACACAAAACACTAACGAGAAACAATGAGTTACGTTCTGTTATCAGGCATTAATGTATTTAAGAGTTACGACCAGTACATGTGTCCTTAACAAACGTTAATCGTGTTAATTCTTCTTATTAAACTAATTAATATTAAAACAATAGTTTTCGTATCTTGACGTATCTCTAACTTCCTATGTTTAACTTCATTTTCCTATCTCCCCTTGCACTTGCGCAGCGGAACCGGAAAGGCGGCGAAAAACAAGATGGCGAAGAAGGTCCCAACAAGTACGAGTCCCGCGGACACATGGAACTTCAGAAGAACCTCAAGAGATCCCAAAACGTCGACAAAGTGTGTCGCATTATGTTTCCGTTCGTGTTCTTCGTCTTCAACGTCGTATACTGGTTCTACTATCTCTACATGAGTGAGTTCACTTGAGACGCAGACGAATGGCCTCTTGTCCCGACATGCGTTGACCTGCCAAAGTTAGAGGACTTTTCCAGTAAGGTCAACGCTGTCAACGGACGGGCATGGTCCGTGTCGACCAAACAAACAAAAAAAGATGGAACAACAAACACTTCGGTGTGTTTGCAGTACGGAAACCTTGGCTCTAGTTTTGTGCATATACGCCGATCGCCTATGTTAATGACAATGGCTCCCGAAATGCCTGCCAGATGGAATTCGTAGTCACTGACATACGCTTTGGTTGCCTACGCGACATTGGCGTTGAACGTGCGCGGGCATCCCTACATATACACCTTCGAAGAGTTTCCGCCTCGGCTAATTCATGAGGAGGAATCAATGTCACATGATCATTGCTTTAAAGTCACTAGATATTTTTTTCCGTTTTTTGAAGTAGCGAAAAGCTTTGATGGTGCCGCTGGCGCATCTGATTGGTCGGGGTTGCTTTTGGCAGCCATTTTCTTCCTAAAGCTGTTACTTGAATGCTGCAGCGAGAGAACGTCAAAGAAAGTTGCGCGTTTCAGTAGGCGTTTCATTACATATGGCACGTCCACTATACTCGGCGACAGCTTTCCTTGACAGCACTGTGGAAGCTACAGAGCCGAATCGCCTGCATGCGCGTGCGCCAGGAAATAGTACCTATTTTATTTTCTGATTCTAATGGCTACTTGGCCCGAATAAATAAAACGTTCTTCATTATAAGGATAGAACAAGTATGGGAAGCTGTTCATGGAAAAGAAGTTATCGTGCGCCCTAGTGTTTTTTTCCTTTTTTATTTCTTGGACGGCACTACGTTTTCCGCGCGCCTGCTGCGTCTGCTGCTTGCTATTGCAGTCAACATGGCGTCCCCGGTGCCGGCGGTACCGTGTGCGGCCGCGAACACCCCTTTTAGTTCTCCGAGGAGGCTATACGTTAAGTGTGACAAGAAGTGGGTCTCCAAGCAAACGAAGCAGGTTATCTGCAACGTCTACGCTGGAGTAAGGCGCCGTGAGCCCGAGCTCTCGGCGACTTCTGTGTGCCTGACTGTCGCCGAACTCACCGGGGTGAGTATGCGAACGGTAACACGAATCAAGGCTGAAGCTCTGCGGGCCCCGCTCTGAAATAAGCTTGACTGTTCGCGTCTTGCGCGCAATCTTAACAACGATCTACAACAATTGTGAGGCTTCTCGAACACTGAGGCGCAGTCTGCGCCTATCATTGCTGATAGTCTTTGTGCGCGTAAACCGAATACAGCAAAACTGAAACAAGACAGGCCCGTGGCAGGATCGTGCCGCAACCGGCCTTCCATTTCGCCTGTACCAGGGCTCAATACTGTAAACGTTAACATTCGATCACGTGTGGCGCGTACCCGTATATACTGGGCTGAACACGGAACCTAAACTTCACTGTTATAAAGGCTGAATAATGCTGGGAAAACGTTCTGAACAGCGGAAACTTTTATATGTACTAGTATATATACAGCACAGTAACTAGCTGCTTGTATGCACTCTCATCAAAGTTTAACTCTGACGTTCCCATTTTGCATGCATACATTTTGCTAAACACAGTAGCGCTGCGAGCAAGCGAAAACCGAAACTGGAACTGAAATCGGCTGCAAGCTGCCGGACTACTTGCGTAGTAACACAAATGTGCGGAGGCCCCGCCTCCGTAGCCTTCGCTCCAATGTCAAGAAAAGCTGTCGCCGAGTATATAATATTTGATAGGAACGCGTATGTTGACGGTCGGACGCTATGTGCGCGCGGGTGCTCCGCTCCACGTGTTTAGGAAGAACATGGCTGCTGACGCGGGCTTTGAGCGAGAGGGTGCTGGGAGAGGAGGTAGTGGACTTAAAAAACGGAAAAAATATCTAGGGGCTTTACGTAGCTTGAGAGGCACAATGCGCGAAGGAGATACAAGAAAAGCAAGTCTGTGTGATTCCACGTGCAGCTTAGGCGCTAGCTAGAGGTTCATCAAGGCGAATTAGTACTTAGTGTCCACGAAAGAACAGCTAATATTAAATAAAGGAGGAGCAGAGGGACGCTTGTCGTGCTCTTTCGGTCCGGTCCCTTTATTCTTTTTTTTAACCCTTCCTTCAACCTGCATTGTGCCTCCTCAAAAGCATTGCATGTAAAACATTGATTACGTCGGAAGCAAGCAGGGTACATTGTGAAACTGCTGGTGACTCGCAATTATTCAATTTCGTTTATAATGTGTGCCCGTTCATTTCGAGCTGTGGGGTGTAACGCAGTTGCGCCTAAAGTTTTCAGATACTCTGAGTGTACACGCAGCACCCAGAACCATTTGACACTGAGCTTCGTAGTTAAGCGTATTGCTGGCCATCTTGTTACTGTTAGGAGTCATAAGAGCGATGGTTTTATACATTATCTCTTGTGGAATGCTCCTTCTTTTAATTAACTGTTACTTTCTACTTTCATTGAAGCTGCGCAGGCGATTTCCTTTGGCTATCCTTTTGCTGCGCTGTTCTATTCTTTTAGGTGAAGCAGAGCCGGTTCCTAGTGGGTTCCACTCAATAAGCATATTTGCAGTTAGCACTTGTCAAGCACCCCTATTCTTGATAAAGTGAATGTCACAACTATATTATCTTGATACACTTCGGCGTTTTAATGAGATAGCTCGTCATCAGGCAATGTTTGCCACACGGAAGCAAACTCCCAGTTCAAGGGCAACAAGATTATGCCTGTTGCCCGACTAACCTTACCTAAGCATTCGTACCGCACGTTACGTTTGTGCGGATGCAAATCTGCGAATTAGTTATACGTGAGCGAAGCTGCTCTTGGAAAGGGGTCCTGAGACACTTCATCCCGTTTTTAAGCACCAAATCCTTTTAGCTGCCGTTATCGGCGACCAGTTGAAGGACAAGCCATCGCTGTTATATGGGCATCCACACGAAGACATCCGGGTACTTAAACTAGATTATCCGGGAAACCACACGAGAACGTCCGAATACTAAAACGCGATCATCCGGGCATGGGAATCGAAACAACTGGGTACCCAGTCAAAATATTAGACCATTTTTGGACTCTTGTCACGCAACCCATTGCTAGAAGGCCGCACTACATACATAATTACTAGACAAATAATCGCAAAAATATTCTTTCCGAGTTCTTGTAACCTTAATATTATCACTGAAACAGTAACTTATAGCACGTTGAACATTTACTTACCATTTTTAATAGCGACGTCCCAAGGGAAGACACAAAACACTATAGACTTGTCATCTTTCAATGCCAGCAGCTGGGGCAAGCAGCCCCGTTCCCGAAGCAGGGCCGCCTGGATCGGTGAGCGCGGCGGGGTCTATTTGCACTGCTCCGAGCAGGGCTTCCTGGCAAATTCACTTTGTCGCAGGTTGTCCATCAGACAGTTATGCCCGGAGAAGGCAAGTTTCCTTTGTCTTTTCTTTTTTAGACATGGCGCCAGGCTATCTCCAAATAAACCACTTTGCCAATAGGCATTTCATGTTTGCATCTGCTATCGGTTACGGGAGAGCCAGCAGCATTTATTTTTCAAGTTCCAGAACCTTGTAAATTATAATCCAGTCTGCTGAGACAAAGTTACTTCTTTATTCTACTAATAGATTAAAAGCCTTGAATAGGCTCCCTGAGAATCGTAGTTGTACATCGTCTCAACTAAGCCACTGTAAGGTGTCAAGCGCACACGAGAAAAACCCACAGTAACATTCGCAAAGATGAAGCAGCATGGATGTAAAGGGCCGATTCTTCGCGCCAGCAAACTATCTATTGTTAAGACACAAATACGCTGTCATGAGAGTCATGTGTACGGAAACAGTACAGAACAATCATATTGCGTTAGTGATATTGTGATGCTGCGATACTGAACAAACCATCTTCGTGCATTCAAAGAGAGCTTCACTCCTACTTTTTTATCTGCGTGTGAAAGATTAGGCTGTGCAGGCTCCCGTGTGATCGCTTCGAATATAGAAACATGTAAGCGTAGCTTTTACGTTTGAGCAATGTGTGATGCAGCCATCCCGGTGTGTGTTTACGAGCCAAGTCCTTCTATGACATGCGTAAGCATGATCCAGGTTTCCTCAGAGACAAATCCCAAGATATATTCAGTTCCAAAAGGAGCGCCATCATTAGGGTTCCAGTCCCGAGCATTTAAGTCATTGCGCGTGGTTCTGTCAAACCTTCTACGTTGTGCAGGACATCGTGCTCAAGGCAGTAGTGAAAATAGAAGACCGAACCACAAGGCACCTGGTGGGACCAATCTTGCCTGTATGCCTGGGCATCGCGAGCCATGAATGACATCCCTAAGAGCTCGATGTGTATTTTGCTACACCCTTCTGACACACTGTTTCTTCATTTAAGGGGCATAACTACCGTTGTCTAGTCAAATGAACATGTCCTTCGAGAAGCCACGCGCTTTTTCTTTCTTTTTTGTGGGTGTTCATTGCTGGCTCATTGTAGACAACAGTACGAGTTTATCGTGAATGTTTATCGTGAAGCCAAATGGGGCATATCGTTACCCAATCGTCTCCTTGTTACAAAAGAGTTTACCGGGAAGCCATTAGCGCAGTTATGCATGTAGCTGTTTAGTGTCACTAGTCATCGTCTGTATAGCCCGTGTATTTTCATAAAATGCTTCCGCATGACCAGGAAGTGCGTTCGTAATCCCGGAATGAGCAAGTTTTTCTCACTGTACGGGTTTCACATCACCAGCGTCAACGCATTACCGCGGCTTTGACATTAGGATTATAATTGATTTTGTATATGTCGTCATACAGCTGGCGCCGAGAATGAAACACATTAGTTGAACCAATGGATGAAGTTCGTGAATCCAGACGCCCGATACACCTTGTTTTTGAAGTGCTCCTAAAAGTAGGTAGAACATATAGCTATTGAGATTTCGCGGTCACAACAGCAAGCTTATAATAGATAAGCTATATTCAACAGCACCACCAGAAGTAGACTTTCGCAGACACGTTATTTTTGGAAAAAGAGAGAAGTTCTCACTAGAGTACTTCCCGACATATAGTGTTCTCGATCATAAAATACATTTTCTCATGCTGTCATCAGCCAACATTGAGCTATCTTTCGCGTTAAGCACAGTAAGTAAGTGCACCTGAGGACCTAAGCTCAGACACGCGTGCATCTTAGCTTCTCTATCATAGACAAAACGCCCGTCCGTAGATAGGGCGAAACAACCATGTATCTGTAACCATTACTGTACTAAAGGCAAAGTGTGTCATTTCACGGGATCTCAGTAGTTTCCATAACAGCAATTGTACAGTGAATATATAGAGAGACGGACTTGCTGAGACTGATAGTTCAATTTGGATAAATATGAGCAGCGCACAGTTTTGCCTCTCGTGAAGTATAAATAACTACTAATGAGAAGGCCACCCTTCTCTGTTGAAACATTCCTTGTGCCGTTCTACAAATTTTGTAATATTGTCAAGGAATTATCAGGAAAGATGTGAAAAATATATAAAACTTATATGCATTCTATAAGAAAGCTTATGGGTTTACCTCAGTGACATGTGGAACGTTTTAGTAGAGTTTTCTATAATCGGAAACACCGGCTGATGGTGTCATTAAAAAGTTTCAGCTGCTATTTATGATTCTTACAGTTCGCGATAAGCCATACCTTTCGATTAGAGACCTACCCACGAGTCACCGCGTCGGGTTTGGTCCACGAGTTAATTTCGCACAAAAAATATTGGCTGCTGGTCCTCACTTATGTAAATATTGCTTCAGTACACTGGGAAAGCATTTTATCTCATTCTAAACACTCGTGTTTGAACGAGCAACGGCGCCCACGCAGAAATTTTCGTCAGCTTACTCGAAGACTCCATGACATCGGTTCGCATCACTATTTTACTGTAATGCGTTGTGATATGACAGGAGGTGCATTTAACTAAGCGCTGTTCAAGTCTTCTAATCAACATTCTGCGTGCAAAATAGCCAGTGAGAACTAAGCATATGGCACTGCTCGTTTTCTCAACTGATAAAGATAAAAAAAGCTAATCTTTAAGCACGTTATGAACGTTATAAAATGACTGCGTGTAACTTTTCTTATGTGATAAACAGGTTGCGCGACAGCGGGCTTATACGGTCGTACGGTCAGGGTATTCCTTCGAGCACTGTTATGCCGAGTGAAAATAATATGAGCAGTTTTTGAAAGCACTCATAAGAATGGCCGCTGTACACATCAGGTTCGTTGAAAAGCGGCACGGACACCGTTAAGGCAGGGATCCAAGTAATCGGAAATCAGGGCCCGGAAGCAGATGTAACCGCGATAGCTATATCCCATTGAGTCGTGTCCGTTGAATCCCTCGCACATTTCGTATCACCAAATCATGCTCATATCCACACTTCCACCAGTCACAGTTTGTGCATTGTTTTACGTGCATTGCTCACAATAAGTGTTGTTTCGATATTTCAGTGTTCAAGTTTTTAATAAAAATTGTTTTTTCCACGTGTGTGTATAAGTGGTGGAAGCAGAGTCTCCTTGAATGTTGCCGCTGGTCCGGAGTGATGTGGCAACGGGTTCACTTATGCAAACTTGTCCCAACAGCGTGAAAGTAAACTTGCCGTTGACTGGCTCCAGGGCAAGGATATTTATGAACATTAGGGTGAGTGCCTTACGCACAGGAGCGTAGCCAGTGGAGGCACACACAGGCACGCGCTCCTCGCGAATTTTTTTATCCACGTGAGACACCGAACGTGTGAAGGCATTCGATGACACGTCTCTTGCTCGACCTCTACTTGGTGTCCAGGGATTGTATGACGTCCTGGCAATGCTTCTGCTTATGTCGTTGTATTTTGTAGAAAGTTCTCATAAAAGTAAGCGTCACTACAACGGTTTTTTTTTTTTTGTGCCGAGAAGGTCGCCGTGGGGCACGAGTTCACGATTACATCGCTCGCAACATGCAAACCGAAGGCCTGGTCTGCCGCTGATCCATGGTAAAGTTTCTCTCTCTCTCTCTCTCTCTGCGTTGACTGCAGCTGGTGCGAGTACACGCCATTTGTAGAAGTTTACATTTCTTATTCTTCGTTAGCGTTCAATACCTGCTATGCTTAGGTACAGGTTAAGGAAAAAAAAGCGGCGTCTCGCCGTCGAGGGACCCCATTCAACCAATGGTGCCGCTCTGTCACTGTGACGTCGCGGCACCATTGGCAGTAGGGGGCTCCTTTGACGGGGAGACTCCGCTTTTAGGGGCGAAGCTCCTTAGGGGGTGGGTCGTTCCCGTCCTGTAGTAGTAGTATGTATGTAGCCACCTCGCGCCGCCGGGAGGCTCGCGCTCGCCCTCGGCGCGTGCCTCCCGGCGTGCGAGCTCTCTCACCCTTCCATCTGCTGTCTTGTGTGTGAAAGAGAGAGAGAGACAGAGAGAGAGACAGAGAGAGAGCGAGCGAAAGGCGCGCGTTGACTATGGAAACGCTCTTTCTTCGATGAACGCTCTACCAGCTCGCAAAGAAGGAGAACGCGCCCTCACCGCGAGAGACAACGTTGGCGCCGGCGACGCATTCCTGCTTGGCGAAAGGGCGCCATGCTTCACGTTCGATTGTCATCTCGACCCAAATTTACCCAGTTACCTTTCAAAGCTATTTCTTTTCAACTTAATTACTGGCAGGAGCCGCCCTGCTAAATCAGGAGTCAGTCCCAATATTCTTCAGCTTGCTCTTGTTTCCATCAGTCGAGAATTTTCTGCGCACGGACAATGCTGCCTTTGTCTTTTCTTTTTTAGGACTCAAGATACACTGTGCTTAATTATCTCTATAGGCTGAAAGAAAAGGAACGCGTGCATCTGCTAGGGACGTCGCAGTTCAAACATTAGGCTGGTCGGCGCCGTAAACAGTAAGGAGTCATTGTACGATGACCAAAATCTATATGCCAAAGCAGACCGTACTGCGGTCCTTCCGTGCAAACGTGCGACACCCAGAGCTAAAATTTAAAGCACCTCATCAATTTTTGAACGAACGGTTATTCATCAAAACACGATCGTGGAGAACATCCAAAAATAATGTAAAAAATCAAATGGGAACCAAGCAGTTACAATAAATTACCCACTAACTTTTAGCTTTTGGAAAAAAATGCAGAAGATGCTCTTCTTGAAACATCCGCAGTAGTGTAGGTATGTGTGTCTCAGAATCATGGCAGAAGTAAATGCCAAGGGAATTTGCTTACCGGATGTCAGTTACGAGTGGGACAAAAAATGTGTTCTCAATACTCACAGTCCTCAACACCGGCTGGCTCTTCCCCCGCCCATTTTTTTCCCCGTAAATAAGTGACCGTCTCTGGGGTATCTACTTACTTACAGCAAAGTGCTGAGTCTACGGTGAAAGATACAAGTGCAAGTCAAGACTTTCATCTTTCACTCTTCTTAAGCTATCCCGTAGACGAGGCAAAACGCGACCGCGCAAGCCATACAAGCCCGAAATTTATTGAGGCACGGCTTCCCATGTGAAGAAGCCATGCTATAGAATCGAAACGAGCTAGCCATACACGAAGTCACGGGTACAATGAGATGCTCCTTAAAATAAAACGCTCAATTCAAGATGCACATTTCATGCAGAAGCATCGCTGACCGTAAATATATTATGAGCACGTAATCACAAAGGTAGTGCGCTCATGCACATCCACAGATATACGCAGCAATACCGTTATAGTTCTAAGTGGTGTCTTCAGCGCACAGCACGCAATTATCGGCTTCGCAACCTTGTTAATTTTACATATAAATAAAAAAAGGAGAACACACACATAAAAGAGGCCGTGTTGAGGCCAAATGAGCATATTGTCGAAAAGTGACGGTGGCGATCGACGGCTAGAAGTCCTGATCTGTGTTCCTGCGCTTGTTGAGGTACCGGTACTCGCGTCCGATATCGCCCTGCAAAAGAACAAAAAATGACTGCCTTACACGTCGCTCTGCAATGCGAATACAAGCAATAAAATCACAGGTATTCTTTTAAATAGAACGCGAACCAGCATGGCTAGTTGTAATTTCGGCCATTTGCTTTCAAGAACTTAATTCACCCCACCCTTGTCACACAGATCAAAGAGTACTTCCAGTTGTCGTGAGCCTGCGTGTCGGGGGGCTGAACTGCACGAATACCTTTTGTTCTCTCAGCTATTTCCACTTTCAACAGTTTCAGCTGGTTCAAAAGATATGCCTCTAGAAATGACCTTTACAAGTGTTCCCCTATGTTAATCGAAATCAAAATGCTGCGCGTCGCTCATGCACAGGCCTTCGGTTTTGTGCATAGGCCGTTCCCATTGTAAAGACGTGAGGAGATTACAAGCAGCACAAACGCATCATGCGTGTTAAGTGATTCAACATTGTGCATGTGCACCTCGCCACGGTAGTCTAGCGGTTATGGCACCCGGTTGTTGATCCGAAGATCGCGGGATCGAATCGTGGCCTCGGCTGCTGCATTTCGGTGGAGGCGAAATGTTGAGGCCCGTGTGCTGTGCGTGTTAAAAAACCCCAGGTGGTGGAAATTTCTCGAGCCCTCCACTGCGGCGGCTCTCATTATCATACGGGACGTAAAATACTGGGATGTAAAACCCAGTATTTCTGGGACGTAAAAACTCATAAATCAATCAACAATGTGCATGCAGTCTTTGGTTCCTTACCCGTCGACTGGCCTCCATCTCAGCAATGCGCTCCTCTTCCGTGGGCACTCGGCGAAGCCAGTCGAATTCCAGCGGCAACTTGTACTGCTTATTCGAAATGACTACAATCACTGGTCGCGGCCTGGTCGCGAAGTCACCCTGCAAGAAGAAAGCAACTTGCACAGCTCACATACATTGCTCTTGACTGTGCGCTTTCAATGTAGCGCTAGTAATAAGTAAGGTACCGAAATAACTTGTTTTACATGCTCACGGCGAAGATGCAGAATGGGAAAATATCAGTTTCAAGGTGGGAGGCATAAAAAAAAAAAAAGACGCAGTCGCTCCACCACCAAGTTAGGCCGCTACAGCGACTGCAAGGACAGGCGCCGTGCCGCCCGAAACCAGAACAGGGGAGTGCGCAATATATCAGCGTTGCTCTTCCGTACCCCCTCCCCTCAAATCCCCCGTCACCACAGAAGCCCCAAAACGTTGGCCTTTTGACAGCAGAGCTGTGTAACCGCGGGGAGGCGTTCCAGGTGGCAGTCCACTGTGCGAGTTGCAGAAAACTTCAGGCGCTGCTCGAGGTTACGGGTTCAATTCCCGCAGCCGCGGCTGTATTTGCATACATAGAAAGAGAAACACAGTGAAAGAGAGAACGAACGCGAGAGAAAGAATTACGTAGAGACACCTGCCACAGCTGCACCTCGCCTCGCCTAACTTAGATACTGCTTTAAATTACCCCGTAACACGTGATCGAAAGCACGTAAGATCATGTGACAGCTGGTCACGTGACTTCTTCCCGCGCACGTTAAGTGAAATCCCGCAACAGCTATTCACGCTACCCGTTCCCGCCAAAACCACGTAAAATCGCCTAACAACTAGCCTCGTTACGTACTCCCCCCAAAACCACGTGGTTTCTAAGCCCATCAAAAAAAGCTAGGCCGAACACTACACCCCCCCCCCCCCCTCTTTTTTCTTTCCCCAACCTTGCACCATTAGCGCAAGCTGCGCAATTTTTTTCACATTTAAAACAAAAGTACTTTGTCGTCACCTTGTGTCAACTAGTTCTTAATGTTGTTCCCAAGCAGACCAGATTTCTCTTAAATCTTCATGTTTAAAATTCGAAGTGCTTGAATGAAGGGCATCGACTCACGGGGAAAATGAACCTCTTGACGGAGCGCGGAATGTAAGCTGGCGCAACGTAGACGTCCCCGATGTTCACGTCCACGAGCGTGCCCTGGATCAGGAGGATGTCCTCAATGTCCGGACTGACCACGAAGTCGTGCGCGCTCGCCAAATCCGGAAGCAGGAATGAGCTGAGCCGCATCTTAATCTTCTCCACGGGCCACGTCTGGGGAAGTAGACAGGACCTGAGAAGCTGATTCGCATACTCGCCGCGTTCTCCGTTTCATACAGAGGGCGCGTCATTCCACCCATCTTGGCAACATATTTTGCAAACGAAATTCACCAATACCATGCCGCAATATGTCCCCGTTTTCGACTATGCACGATGCGCGGGCTTTTCCCCTTTCCATAGCGCTGATGTACTGCTGCTCGTGAATAGGGGAAGTATAGTAATTTACGCGGGCTGAAGTTGGCACCACTATTTGTTTCTTCCCGCACCCCTGTTTTGCAAAACCTTCGTCAATGTGCCTTCCCATCTGAAAGAATTCCTCCAGTGCAAATTCATATAGGTATATTTTTAAGCAGGTGTCGCCTTTTAAGAGTCTTTCCATTTTTACTAGGTATGAAACGAGCTTTCATGCGAGGGAACAGCCCAAGAGAATCTACACACCTATCGCACAGTACATGTTTACTGCTGAACTGCTCAAACGTTATAACAGGGTGGTCCTTAACCTTAAAAAAAATTACCGCGCTTGTGTGCAGAACATGTATATTGTAACAATTTTTTTATGGAACCTAGCATTGCCTTCTCATTAGAAATGTGCGGAGCCATGACGCCCAACAAAGTGATGATGGTGGATGAAAACTCCTTCATCGCGCTAATTTGTCTCAGCCCTTCTACCGTGGTGTGTTGACTTACCTGGTACTTGGTTTGAGTTTGTAAAATGAGCACGCCGAAAATATTGGCAATATAGTACCATATCTGGTACAGGAAGGTCGGAGGCTTCGTGAATATCTGTATCGCCTCCACAACGCGGCTCCGAGGGATAACGTACGCCTGCAAAGAAAAACCACGTACTGGTATGTTAAAATGCAAACGACAGGGTACGTAGACTGTGCTTCGAGTTTTTAAGGGGCATGCAGCACTTTTTTTAAGTAGGGAGTCACCGTTTTCACACGCAAACACTGCATTATATATATTATGCTGGCCTCGCGGTATAGCCCTCTTTCTGATGTTAATATAATAATCAGAAAAGGGCGTGTTGCTAGCCAGCCAGATAACGGGGCGACTGCGTCCTTAACTTTTTAAAAAGAAAGAAAGACTTTAATTAACTCACTGATTTTACAATTAAACACTAATACAAAGGCCAATCGAACAAAGGAAGTTGAAGGTTACAATCGACACCGTAAAAAAGCGGTGCGTCAAGTGGGGCGTCTCAGGGGCAACTGACAAAGAGTCCAATCTTCGGACCCCTCGGAGGAGGAGGAGAGGGCCACGACCATGCGTCAATGTCACTCCGCAATGGGCGAGGGACGGAGTCCCGAGTTCCAAGAAGACGCGGCGGAGCTGGTCGCAACCCTCTGTCCATGGCTCGCGCACTTCACAACACAGAGACACGCACGCACACACACACACGCGCACGCACGTGCACACACACAACACGAGTGGCCCTCTTTGCTAAAGAAGGCAGGCTGCGCGTCGGTATAACGCGCGCAGAACACTCCCCGTCTGGTGTCCGTATTGTCGGACGCCACTGTAAATCACAGAGACACCAGAAACACAAGCTCCCCGACAGGCCCGATGAACGTCTTCACAGATGCGTTCTTGGAAGCTCCATTCTTCGCACCCTTACATGTGCGCTGAGCAAACACCGTGTCACGACGCCCGTGGGCCAGTCCCCGTGGGCGGCCTGGCTATCTTTTAACAAGACCACTTCGCTTTTCTTGAACATGAGGCCTCGTTTTCTGCCAATTTCGCCGTTGCTGCAAAGTGGAGAGAAAGGCGACGCGCCATCGCTTCCGAAACCCATTTTCGAGGTCCTGCACTTGTTGACGGTGCCGCTGCCGGTGTTTATTATCCCTTGGGTTGGCGCTTTATTGCCATGCTTTTGTGTCAGAAGGAAGTCTGGACCGGCGTGCCAATTTGTGCATTTGAGGCGCGAGGCGGGAGCCATGCGAGTGGCGGGGTCTGCCGGGCTTTTGTCCATGCGCACGTAGTTCCACTGCTCGGGCCGCGTGCTTTCGCGTATGCGCTGCACTCTGTTGGCCGTATATACGTAAAACCATTTCGTTTCAGAGATGTATCCCAGAACCACTTTACTGTCGGTGTAGAACGCCACTGAATTGAGCTGTAGGTGTAGCTCTCGCACTGTGACTTCAGCACTCCGGACAGCAAGCACCGATGCACACAACTCAAGTCTTGGTATGTTGTGCTCCGGCCTGGGGGTCAGTTTTTCCTTGCCCAAAACAAGGCCAGCATGCACGTTTCCGTCTCTGTCGATCACACACCGGTGTGCCACTGCTGCGATGGCCTTCGTGGACGCGTCCGAAAAGACGTGAAGCTCTTTGCGCTCAACTACGCGTAGCGACATTGGTGCATACGATCGTCTGATGCGGAGATCATGCAATGCGTGAAGCGAGTTCTGCCAATATTCCCTCTGTCGCCGCCTGTCTTCGGGTAGCGGATTGTCCCAGTCGTAGCCTCCTGCAGTTAGCTTGCGAAGCAGATCCTTTGCTTGCACCGTCGCTGGAGCCACAGGACCCAGAGCATCGTAGGAGCCGTTGACCATTGACAACACCCCTCTTCGTGTGTAGGGTTTGTCCTGAAGAGGTGCCTGAAAAACAAAGCTGTCGTCACGGGTGGGCAACTGGTCAGTGCTGCAGTCAAGGCTTCCCAACCCTTTTGCGTGGTCGTCAGAAAGGAATGCGAGCAAAACGTTCGACCGGTTTGATGCTATTTTATGCAACCGGATATTTGCAGATGCAAGCATTTCCTGCCTCCCCTTTAGCAGGCTGATGGCATCCTCTTCGTTTAGAAACGACTTCAGGGTATCCTCCTCGTAGAAGCCCCTCTCGACGTACTTCTTTACACCTTGCCCGAATTGCTGAGCAGTCTCTTGAGCTGTTCGTCGTAGCCCGTAGGTTGCAACGGCGGGTGATGGGCTGTTTCCGGAAACATGTACTTTCATTCGGGCGAAATCTCTGTCCATTATTTCAACCAATTTCCTGTCGTCAATGGACAGAGCGCGCTGCTCGTCTTCATCGTTAGTCCTAAATAGCCGATCGGCGCGGATGCCTTTTGTTACTGTTGCCACGTCTGAATTTAGAGGAAACAAAACTTCGCTAGCTACCTTGGGGAATGGTATTTCCTTAAAGAAATGATTCGAGCATGGCTCGATGAGTGAAGGGCGCCCATTTTCTAGCACGTGGGTCCTGAAAACGTTGACGCTCGTTGCTTGCCGCGTGCGGTTAGCGCAAACGCCTCCCACGATGACCCAACCAAGGTCGAGCTTCTGAGCGTAAGGGGCGTCGTGTGGTCCATTTAGGGTTCGGCGCACCTTGTGGGCTCTGAGGATGTCTCGCCCGAGGAGAAGCAGTATTTTCGCTTCTTCATCAATGGGGGGGATGTCGTTCGCGATTTTCCTTAAATGCGGATAGTTCTGCGCAGCGTCCGGAGTAGGAATTTCGCTCCTGTCGTCAGGGATCTCGTTGCACTCGAGCAATGGAGGAAGTTGCAGCTTCACGTTGCCGGCTACGTTTCGCACGGAGAAGCCCCCAACTGATCGTCCTGTTACCATGGCGTTGCCAGAACAGGTGCGCAGAGTGTAATGAATAGGCGTTTCGTTCACCCGGAAGTGATCAATGAGCTCTGACCTAACTAGTGAGCGGTTACTTTGATCATCCAGGATCACGTAAGCTCTAAGCGTCCTGCTGGGATCAGAGTCGTGAGCCACATCTACCAGGCAAAGTTTAGCGCATGACCTGCTATCACTGCCTCCACTTGCCACTTGTGTACGGGTAGATGTCACGCGTGTCTCCGAGCTCTGCGCTGTGCTCATGTCTGAGGCAGTTACATTTGAAGGTGCTGAGCTCGCCGATGCAACGTGTAACGCTGTAGCGTGCTCGCTACTGTCGCATATGCGGCACTTCAAAGATACCTGGCATTGCACCTTGGTGTGACTCTGCGATGAACAGCAGCGTATGCAGATTCCCTGTTGTTTCAGAAATGCCGTTCGTTCTTCGAGAGCCTTTCCTCTGAAGGCACGACACCTGTCTAAGGCGTGAGGCTTCTTGTGGAAGGGGCACCATTTTTCGATTGAGCTCTCCCGGTATGTTTTAGCGGTAGTGGAGTCGATTTCGGTTTTTCTCGAGGAGACGGTTGTTTTCGGCCGTATTGTTTTAGAATTCCACTCCTCTTTTCTTGAGCTGGAGTCTGACGATGCGTCGCGTAAGACCTTAAAACTTGGGTCGTTCCTCATGTCAGCTTCATCTCGGACGAATTTTGGAAAGAACGAGAACGGAGGAAATGACGTCTGGTGTTCTAATTTGTATTTTGACCCTGCAGACATCCACTTATCCTGTAGACCAGGGGGAAGCTTCGCTACAATGCCGTTCACTCCCCTTGATGTATCTAAGTACCTCAACCCAGACAAATGTGGGTCTGTTTTTGCAACCTCAAGTTCGAGGAGAAGGTCGCTGAGCTCCTGAAGTTTCAAAGTATCCCGATAAGACACATTCGGGAAATCTTCGAGCCGTTTGAGCAGCGAATCCTCCACTACCTCTGGAGACCCGTATGTGCCGTCTAGCCTCTTCCACACGGTATTCAACCCCGTCGAGAAATCTTCGACGTGCACAGATTTGAGCCGTTGCGCCTGTGTCGAAGACCTTGGGCCGAGCCATTTGATGAGCAGATCTAGCTCTTCATGAGGGGAGAGACCGAGATCGCGTGTGACTCCCTTGAAAGACGATTTCCAGGCACGATAATTCTCGGGGTGGTCATCGAATTTGGTAAGTCCACCCGAAACAAGGTCTCTGCGACACAAGAACTTGAGGACGCCAGAGAGCTGCGAGCTTGAAACGTCCGACATTGTATCGTGAGTAGGCTGCGCTTGCCCGGCGTGAATACCCGTCGGAGTGCCGTGACCTGTAGCAGCCCCTGGCAGCGCGCTCTCATTTTGGCGGCTGGTGACAGAGTGAACAAGGTGCTGGGGCGATTGAAACGCGCGACTTAGGTCTTCCTGTTCGGCTACGAAGCTCACGGTCCGTAACGTTGGGTCTACGGGAGGCGTCAGACGTGATCCCTCCCCGCCATCCTGCTCCGCGGCTGCCTCCAAAGCGTTTGCTTGAGCCTCCGCTGCGGCTACCTCGCGTTCTTGTTGCAAGATTTCGAGTTCTGCCTCGATCTTCGCCATTTCGAGGCGCATCGCAGCTTCCCTACGGCTGAAGGCAGCCCTGGCCCTGGAGGCGTCGGCCTGCGCACGAGCCTGTGCGGCAGCTATGCTCATAGAAGAATTCGAACGTTGTGACACAAAAGAAGCTCTCGAGCTAGTCCGTAGCGAGCATTGCGATGCAGTCTCTTCTATGCGGTTGCGTGACTGATCAGAAGCTTCGCGCAGCCCTTCCTCCACCACGACGTCTCTGTCCGCGTCTATGGCGCTTAGCAATTCGAGCTCTCTCTGACTCTCATGCGTTTGAGTAGCAGCCAAGAAAGCGGTGTACTTGGCGGCGAGGTTCCGGTACCGTTCATAGTTCGAACGAAGCTGCGCCGCGGCGTTGTCGACCACTTCCTCGCTCGCGTTTGATAGTTTGAGGATGGCATCCTCGACGCATTCCCATGCAGCGTCTGTTCGACAGCGGTGCTCTTCGCGGCTTGATTCGTAATTTGCTTGATTCGTAATTTTCTTGAACAACCACGCGGAGAGCGTGGTTGTTCTTCGCGGACGAGCGCTGATCGCTGTGGGTTCATGCTCTAATGCGTTCCCTTCATCTGAGCTTCGTTCTGTCGGCTTGTCCTGTGCCATTATTGACATGCTTCCTGGCAACGTGTCTCGTGTGGAGCGGACGTATGTTGACAACGAAGCTAAGCTGACAGATGGAATGAGCCTACCTTGAAGATGCCCTTCGCGCCGTCAGCAGGTCAGCAATGGAGCGATGCCGTGTCCTTGCAGTGCGTAGTAGTCTTGAGCAAACCGAAGGTCTTGCTGTGGCGACGTCTGTACTGCAGGCGCACTGGTGCTGGCGGCCGATGGCAGGAGACTTCGCTTTTTTACTATGCTGGCCTCGCGGTATAGCCCTCTTTCTGATGTTAATATAATAATCAGAAAAGGGCGTGTTGCTAGCCAGCCAGATAACGGGGCGACTGCGTCCTTAACTTTTTAAAAAGAAAGAAAGACTTTAATTAACTCACTGATTTTACAATTAAACACTAATACAAAGGCCAATCGAACAAAGAAAGTTGAAGGTTACAATCGACACCGTAAAAAAGCGGTGCGTCAAGTGGGGCGTCTCAGGGGCAACTGACAGAGTCCAATCTTCGGACCCCTCGGAGGAGGAGGAGAGGGCCACGACCATGCGTCAATGTCACTCCGCACTGGGCGAGGGACGGAGTCCCGAGTTCCAAGAAGACGCGGCGGAGCTGGTCGCACCCCTCTGTCCATGGCTCGCGCACTTCACAACACAGAGACACGCACGCACACACACACACGCGCACGCACGTGCACACACACAACACGAGTGGCCCTCTTTGCTAAAGAAGGCAGGCTGCGCGTCGGTATAACGCGCGCAGAACATATATATATATATATATATATATATATATATATATATATATATATATATATATATATATATATATATATATATATATATATATATATTCTCTGCCTCGTGCATGGCAATAGTAGTAGGCTCACGTGTTAGTAGTAGCTTTCCATTATCGGCACTGTTTTTTCACTATTAAAACTGCTGCAGGTCCCCTTTATGGTGGTCCTCATAGCATTAACGAAATGAATCGGAGTGTCCCATGCGAGATGATCGAATATTATTTTTTCGTTACGTTACCACCCCCTTCCCTCAGACAAAAGCCGTATACTTTCGTCGCCCACTGTCTTGAACTCAGAAGGCTAATTCGTTGGTTGTTTTGAGTTACCAACTTACATGGAAAGCTAAATACCTCACGCACAGCATGAAGATGCTGAATAACAGCTGGCTTAATGCACATGCGCAGTACCAGACAGTAATCAAAACAAAATTAGCATCGACCGTGCATGGGAATTACGCAGTCACTCATATACATGTGGCGCGCGTGTGTGTGTGTGCGTGTGTGCGTGTGTGTGTGTGTGTGAGAGAGAGAGAGAGAGAGAGATAGGAACACAGTAAAGCTGTCACACATGGGAGCTAACAAAGTTTATGCTTTATTTTATAGTATAGAGGCAAGGCTAGAGCGTTTCTTTTCCCAGATAACAGTTTTCAATTAAAGAAGCATGGGCTCGACAACTCATGTGCGCTCTCACCTTCTGAAACAACAAGCAAGATGATCAGCTTGTAGCTGCACACGGCGCTCCCTCAAGCGATCACTGTCGCTGCCCGATCTGGGAATCAGTTGACACGCAATAGCGCGGCACTAACCCACCACTCTAGAGTGTACAGGCAACATTATTTTGGATTGATAGGCCCCGTCTTCCTATTTCAGATAACTACTTCGAAATTTCCTAATGGTGACGTCGATTATAAAATGTCACTAAACATTGAACGCATCTGTATAACCGCTTTTCACACGTATGAACTCTACAGTACGTACATTTCGCTATTACATCTACTAAACAGCATTACCAGGCACAGATGGGGGAACCCAAGCGTAAAGTAGCATGTACACGAAGAACTAAAGAAAAAGCGCGTGACACCATTCTTGGTGTTTGAGCACTCACATTGACGGGCGTCTCGGTGGAGACTCGCGTCACGGTGGGCTCGTCAGTGACTAGGCCGAGGGCTCCCAGCGTGACGGGCGAGCCCAAGTAGTCCTCGAAGTACTCGTCGCTGAAGAAGAACAGCGACGAAGACGAGTTCGGAAGGGCGCCGTCCTCGCGGTACTCCACCTCGCCCTCGATCTGCATCCACCAACGTGGCGCGTTGCATATTGCCGGGTCAGTGTATTGCGCCACCATAGTTGCAGGTCATGCCACGAAGTGGCAAATATTTAATGATCATAGCGGGGAAAATTAAGAAGTTTGAACTTTACAACTTCGGTGAGGTGAAGTTGACAAGAGTGCTGATGTGTGCGATTAAACGTCCCTTAACACGGCAGTGCAAGTACCACTTAAGGCGTTTGTCAGTAAACCCCAAGAAAGGAGACATCGACTCACTTTGACAATGCCCGAGTATGTAATGAGGATAGGGCTTTCGCAGCCCTTGTCGACGATGACTTCTCCGGCCCCGTAAGCGACCGGTCTGAGCTGCATCTGTAATAGAATTGGAAAGTTTGCACATCTTCAGTGCGGCTTCAAAAAAGTGTTCGCACTTGAACGTCTCGAGGACGTGAGATAGGGACCTAAGGTGTTACGTTTCGTTCTTAATAAAGAATGTTGGCCTTTCAACATATTGCGGTGGCTTCGGTAAAGCCACGTCCCTTCTCTCCCTCGGACAAGACAAAAACAAACAAACCATGATCGTACTCCTGCTTCCGGCGGGCAGATGGCTTTTGCGACCGTTCCCGCGTCGTGTTTGCCTCATTACAATCCTCGCTGCTAACCTCCGTTACGTAATTTGTCGTGGTATCTAAAGAACATCATCTGTGTATTCAACCGTAGGAAAATATTGCCTCTGCCACTCCCGTGCCTCCACTTTTCGCCCACGCTAAAACATTGTCTCTAGACGCTTGTGTGAGTCACAGTGCCTGTTCTCAACTGTAAGTTTGACACAATAGCGCGTTATTTTAGTCGGCCTTCTATTCCTTCAAGAGCTTTGCGAAACAGCAGGTTGGTGCACTTTGAGACGCACCAATCTTGCGATGGTTCCTAATGTTCACACAGCCATTCGAAGCAGGCCTTCCAAGCAAAGATAACGAGTGCAATTGGAAAATCTCCGAGCTGTAAGTACTACAGGGCGTGTTGTCTCACCGCGAGGAATTGCCGTACGCTGTCGGACCCGATCCACGGTATGACGCGCAGCACGGCAATCGGCTTGTAGCTCGCGGGCAAGCTATTCGGCGCGCAAATAATGCCCATCATCTTGTCCTTCAGCATCTGGTACAGCTCTCGGTGCTGCTCCTCGGTGAAGAATCCGTCGCGCTGCATCTCGGCCACGTGCGCCGAGACGTCGTTCAAGATGGTCTGGCCAGCCTGCCGACTCTTGAAGGCGACCGCGATACCAGGGAAGCGCGATTGGATCTCCACCAGGTTGCGCAGGACGATGAGCCGGTTGTTGGTGGCGCGGCTCCGCGTCTCGAGTGCCAGCTCGGGCGACTGCACGTACTTCCACACGTTCTGTTGCACTTCTTCCTCGCCCGTTATGATGGCCAGCGAGGTCTCGTATGCAGCGTAGATTATCTTGTCCAGGTACCGGTGTAGTACGTCGAGCAACCAGTCCTGGACCACCTGGGCAGCAGAAAGGTCGAAGCCCTTGTACCCTGAACGTTCCGACGTAATTGCTCTCGGGACAGAAGCTAGAGAACTTGGAAGTACCGGTAGAAGATGAAAGAACACAAGTGCACTAGGGTTTATTATGCCGACCAGCTTTTGTCGCTTGAGTCTCCAAAACATATTCTCTTTATTATTTTTAGTCAAACCGAAATTATTAGGTTGGGATTTCCAAGTTATCTTTAAGAATTCACGTCCTACAGAGCAGTACTGGACTACCGGGAACACAGCAGTGGAGAGTTCCAATTACATTCGACTATAAGGGCTCTTTAATACATTCTAAAACTGAATTAACAGGACGTTTCTGTATGCTTTTAGCACTTCAAAACTGTCATTGCGGCCAGAAACCTAAAGAGGGCCAACATGCCCAGTAGCATAGCGGCATGACTTCTGGTATTTAATACGGGTGACCAGGTTACCTCGATGTACTTGACGGCATGGACCAGCCGCACCGACATGGCCAGGATGAAAATGGCCGTAGGGATTGTCTGGTACTCGTACTGGGCGGCGACGAGGAAGTAGATGGTGAACTGGATGACAAACACGAAGATGCACGTGGCCACCAGCACGAGGTCCAGCTTGTTGTAGTTATCCAACCGCACGAAACGGTGCCCGTATGCCGTTATCTGCGCGATCGTATTTAGAAGCATCACGCTAAGTTGTTCTTTCTTTTTAGTCTCCGCGAACGCGACGGGTTCGAAAACAAGAACATCAAGTCAACAAGATTCTGCATAACATTGGACTTTTCACGGCTGTGCGAGCCGGTGGTGGAATTCCGTGGAATCTCAATGAGTCAGTGGTGAAATGTAAGATGGTGTTATCGATGAATTGCCGTATGCTGGCTTCTCAGTTTATCACGCTATCTCTTGCCTTATCAAAAAGCAATGTTAGTGTAATGTGCGTCGACAGTACATCTATACTAAGTAACTGGGTTCTAAGGGTTTCAGCACGCTCAAGTGACCGACTTGCCTGTCAGTTTTTGTTGCTTAAGGTATTAAATTATGTCCACTTATGTCATTTTTAATCAAACCTGGGATGTTCGGGTGGTCTTTTCTTGAATAAGTGTTCGGTTATAATCAAACACATAGATGAAATCACACGCCTGATCACTAAGCAGCCGCCATTCTTAAGCTAGGACAAGAATGTGTCAACACGCCTTCGTTATCAATGACTAAAAGTGAGTTATCATTCCTCGATGCCTCCAAGTATACGCATGCCCGACTGTGTACAATTTATTGTATATATTTGCCTTGCGGATTCGAAAAGCATTGTTGATTACGCTCTTGTGTGAGCCGCCTTCCTGCCCCGTCCCAGTCTAAAAAGTTTCGCACTTAACACTGCGGATATGTCGCTTGAACTACAAGTCCACCCTTGTTAAGTTTATTTCGAAGCAACAACTTCCACGCAGCCTGAAAGAAACGAAGTCGAGGACGTATACATGTGCCATGGTCAAGTCCTCTCTGGCAAATATGAAGTCGTGGACGCACACACGTACCATGGTGGTAATCTCTGCTGCAAACAGGATGATGTAGACGCCCTCGATGACCAGCACAATGTCTGACCGCGTCTTCGGCAGCATCGGCGTGTTCATCAGCATTCCCAACAGGCACGTGAGAAAGGTGAGCGTGGTGCTGGTGATGACCAGCTCGTAGTACTTGTGCTCGAACATGTCGATGATGCGCTCTTGCAAGTTGCGCTCCATCTGGCTCTGGAAAGACTCCGTGTCGTCCATGAGGTCCTCGCCGAAGCTGGATACCGACAGTCTCTCCTTCTGCACGCACGAATTACGGAAGGCGGTTGCTTCACCGCGAAGCTTTCCTAAATATTCGGAGTTTTTGTCTAGAAGTTCAAGTGTCGCTCACCGTCCATTTGATCCATTCGGGAATGTCTATCAGTGATTCGATGGTGTCCGCACCCATGTACCTGCAAAGTGTCCCACGCAATGTAATTCACTGGGGGAGGCTGTAGGTACATAAATCTGCATGCTTTCCGCAGTATGACTTGTTAGGCGATCACTTTTTACACTTATGAGGCTTTGCGCTATAACTGAGAACCAATGCAAAAGTAACTATTGGCTTCACATTGAAACGAAAAAGCCGTCATCATGTATATTCTGTACCTTTATGCTTTCGTGTTATTTCCGGTGGCTCACCTAACTTCAACAAAAGATGTTGAAGCGGCTAACCGATGCTGCACGACACCAAGAACATGTACTTTTCCATGTCGTAGCGCTCCTACAGAGTACTTTATGTTCTGCCTCGTCAATGGACTAAGGGGAAATGTGCAAGATGTAATGTTCAGTTGAAGGCCAAGCGCGTTTCATTACGTTGTCGAAACGATGGAGATACGATGGCGAAAATGCACAGCTACCTTAGAAGGTGAACGGAACCCGCTAGCTGTGGCCTAACCATATCTCTGCGTACAAAGGGCGGTAGTGCGTACTACTTCATATACACAAACGCAGCTTACAGAGGTCATGCGGAATGTTTTATGTTTTTGACAGCTGCCTCCAACGGCGCCTCCGGCGCCGGGCCGTTTCTTCCGACGTTCGATGCTGGCGAAGTTTTCTGATCTTGTCACAACTGTTGATCGTCGCCATTCAGCTCTTGTAATAGTCTGCCTGATATAAGCGCGGCAACTATCACTTTCTTTTCCCTTCTTTTTGTGAAAGTTAAATAACCCCGACATTATTACACAACTATGGTGTTTTTCATCGGTAGGAGGCTCCCCTAGCTTCGACCACCAAAACAAGTGTTCCTTCGCCTGAATCATTCGGTAGGGTTTAAAACCGCACCGAAAGCTGCACATATTTTTTTATTCTATATATAATATATATATATATATATATATATATATATATATATTTGGCTCATGATACGCACAGCGATGAGCACTGCTAGAGTGAACACGCGAAAGCCTGGCCGCAATACGCTGGGCGCCAGCGTAGGTATCGTGGCCGCGCATCAAACCAAGCCCGCGCATGCGAAGGAAAGGCGGGAGGTATGGCTTTGTGTCGTTTGCTGCATACTTTCCAGTCCCCGTATTCGCGGTGTCAAAATGTAGCTGGCACGATGTCATGTTACCGCTTGTTACCGCTCATGGGCAGGCTTGCTTTCATGCGTGGCTACATTAGGTACAGCGGCGTTTTACGGATAGTGTTCATGTGCTCGCGTGTTCACTTTACCAGTGCTCGCGGCTGTGGCTCGTGATGCCGTTGCTAGAGCCAGGACATGCGGATGGTCAGTTGCTGCTTTTTGCTCGTTGTTCAGCGATACCTTGCAATCGAAGCCTGCCGATTCGCACGCAGCGAGGGAGTCATGAAAACGCCGAGCAAAAGGTAATGCTGCTAGTATATTTAAATGTCGTGTTTACTTAAAAGGACAGAAAGTTGAGCGAGTTGGTAACAGTCCATAATCAAAAGAAGAGGCGTGCAGGACACGGACACAAGAAGAGCAGTGAACAACACGAACGCCGACTAACAACTGATGTACAGCACAGAGGCGAAAAAGAAGGTGTTTACTTAGCCAATCAAAAAGAGTCGCCGTCGAGGAACTGGTTTTGTCAGCGAGACTATAGCGTGCGGAAACGTGAGCGCCTTTTAAGCCTAGTTTTACCGTGTATTCGAGCTTCCTTCCCTTCGACGAAAACTAGACTTAGTGGACGATCACTGGCAGGTTTTCGACGTGCGCACAGACGGACGTCATGCCCGCTTGGGAGAGCGTGGTCTAGCGGTGTGTGCTTGGTGCTGCTGCGATGGTTCGCGAGAATAAACTTGCATGCGTCGATGAACTTAAAATGAGGGGGTTCTTGAAAATCTATGTCGCGATTCATGGATACATTGATTCGTTTTGATGATATCTGGGGCTCTGCGTCCCAAATGATTATGATTATGAGGGATGCCGCAGTGGAGGGCTCCAGAAATATGGTGGGTTCTTAGCGTGCACTGACATCGCAGAGCACACGTGCCTCAACATTTCGCCCTTGTCGAAGAGCGGCCACCTCGGTAGAATTCGATCCCGCGAGCTTGGGATCACCAGCCGAGCGCAAAGCAGCGCACATGTCCTGGGCGTGTCCGGAAATTTCCATAGTACGGCGTGCAGCTCTTGTACCAGATTGTAACCACGGTATACATCGGACATTACACGTACAGTTTAGAGAAATAGGAAATGGAGCACTGGAGCACTTTCAGGGTGCCACAACGGTTGTGTGCAAGGCACAAATGTGTTCGTGACGCGAGGTGCGCGAACGGAAAGACGACTCTTGGAAATTAGCACTTCGAATTTATGTCTAAATCACGAGTGATCTCATCTTAAACACGGACTAGATGTTGCATCTTACACGGCTCAGGACCGTAAAATCACAAGGCAAAAAAAAAAAATGGCACTAGTGACGCATAACTCGAGCAGCAAAATCACAGCAGGCGTCCCTATGGTTCCAGAGAGCGCTACAGCGAGTGTGCCAACAGCGTGAAATTTTCCAAAGGGGTAGACGGCATGCTTCTACCGATAAGCAACGAGCAAGCTATCATTAAATATGCAAGTTGTTTGCTGGAGTTTTTTTCGCCTGTCAACCCTTTGGGAAACGGAATGTGCTTCGCACTCTCGTTGTACGCATGTTTAAACATTAGCGCCGCGTGTTGCGATTCTTAACAGCGGAGCTGTTAAGGCCGGCGGTCCGTCGTAACCGGCTAACAGAAAACTGCCATTATTAGGAAATAAGTGTACGTTCACTACTGTGACATATGCCCGGCATTTGCGCGCGCACGTTTGTTCTCTCGCGCTCATGCCCTCACACCACTACATAAAGGCCGAGGCGTTTCATTGTAAGCATAGCCTTGAATAGTAGAGAAATGGGTGGGAAAGCGACGGGTGAGAAGGAGATAAGAGGGTGAAGCATAGCATACGTATGTACCGTATAAAATAGGAAGGTGTGGGAGAGGGACGTGAGGGGCGGATACGGTGTGAAGTGGAGGAGGAGGGAAAGGGGGGTGCAAGAGGGTATAGCATAGTCTTGTACACTATAGTGTAGAAAGGAGTGGAATAGGAAGTTAAGGCGAGGAGGAGGAAAAGGAGGGCAACGCTACCAGCTACGGTGTATATGCTCACCCTTTACACCACTAGTGCGTAGCTGCGGGTGTCTTTTCCGCTCCGGTCATGAATCACCTGTGCAACTCTTCTTACGGTGCGACTGTGCATACAAGGTGATGCTCACGCAGCAGTCTCCACTGACGAGACGCGGTGCAGCGTAAAGGCTCCAGCAGCCCTCGAATACAAGTATGGAAGTGAATGTGAGTCGACGTGCTGCGTGTGGCCTCACCACCAAAAAGCGCTCGCTACCCCTCTTTTCTTTTCTTTTTGCTTTTGCTTTTGCTCTCTGCGACAGGGCTTTAAAGTACACTTACAACGCATGGTAAGCAACAAAAAATGCAGCGAAAAAGCGATACCTTATCATTGGCTAATGTAGACTACTGCTAACTAAATAACTGCTGATGCCGGCAAATGTAGAGTAGTGCTGGCTTATGCTGACCGCATCGGCTAACAGTAGCTAAATGTTGCTAATGCTGGCTAATTGTGGGCAGCTATCGCTCAAAATTCAGCTATTGTTGCTGAATGGCCAGCGCTGACTTCACTCGATTATGAGAGCCACATCGACTGCAGATGTCTGCTTCGTTCGTTAGGTAGGTCGGTGGGGTAGTCGGTTAGTCTAGTAACATTAGTTCGTTAGTTAATTTAGGTAATTACTTCGTAACGACTTACTAAGCCAGTTATGTACATATTTAGTTAGTGTTAGCCTTAGAGAGTTACGGCCCCGTCTCGGTGGTTTAGCGGCTACGGCACTATAGGCTGCTGATCCGAAAGTCGCGGGTTCGAATCCCGGCCGCAGCGGCTGCATTTCGGTGGAGGCCCGTGTACTGTAGGATTTAAGCGCACGTTAAAGAATGCCAGATGATCGAAATTTCCGGAGCATTCCACTACAGCGCCTCTCAATCATTGTTGTTCTCAGACGTAAAACACCAGAAACTAATTTTTAAGGGTGAGTTGGTTGTTTAGTTAGGTATTTAGTTAGTGTTGGGTACTGTGGCACAAGCTGGAGCAAGGCATTGATGAGCTACCGTATTCCCTTCATTCCTTCTGGGTCTCATAATTGAGCTATCCCAGCCGCGGCACCCGCACTTCGATAAAGTCGGAATGTTAAGGTTCGTGTGTTTTGCGACGTCAGTGCAAGTTAAAGAACCCCAGGGGGTCGAAATTTCCGGAGCCCTCCACTACCGGGTCTCCCATAACCATATCGTAGTTTTGTAACGTAAACTCCCAGCAATCATTATCATGACTGAGCTGCCCACAAGATGTTGACATATTGGGACGACTTCGGTGGAAAGTACTTCTTTGTAAACACTCACACTTTCTTGTCGAACGGATACTGCAGCGCAGCCAGCAGGGTCATCATGGTGCTCTTCTGGATCATTCCTTCTCGGTACTGCCTCGAATAGCTCACCTGCGTGGAAATGCAGTCACGCATGGAAGGAGAGAAAAGCTCAAACTCGGTCTTCGCAAAACCAGCAACGCTTCGCTCACCTGCTCAATCCTCAGCACGTTTTCAACAGCGAAGTGCTCCACCCTTGTCTGAGCCTCGCGTTGCCCGGGTCTCTTCCTCGCGGTAAGCTTCAGCTGCAATTGAATGACGAGGTGGACACGTAGAGCGTTTCCCGCTTTGTGTGCAGAAATGAATGACTGTTGATTTAGTGATGTATATACCCCCGGCCCCCTCCCCCTGCTGCTGTAATGCCTGCAATTGGCGATGCAGGTACTGAATAAATAAATAAATAAATAAATAAATAAATAAATAAATAAATAATGCCCAATAGCATATAATTGTTGCAAGCCACGCATTGCTTGTTTCTAATACTGTATGCCAGTACTGTGCAATAGCGATTAGTCTCGCCACTGTCGTCGAACATCGCATTTTCACTGGGAACGTTATTTCTACGAAGTCCATGTGTCGAAGAATGTACCGTGTTTCAACGCAATATGCCTGGTTAAGATGTCTCATTGGCCTTCGTCTCACATTCTTAATCGCTATTAACTTTTTCACACAGCTATATCACTCTGCGAGTGCCGATTTTGTGTCTCTTTAGACAAGTTGTATAAATAAAGACCAAATATGATTTTTTTACGTCTTCGCGAGTATGCAGAACGACCATCAGTTCTGGAAAACAGGGGCAAATACAACCGGAAGTGCCTCCGAAATGAGAAATTGGTAGTTTCATAACACCAGCAACGGTTGACAACTGCAGATAAGGTTCACGGCACGGTTACTACGTCACGGTGATTGCGCGACTACTGTTACCCCTAAATCAGCCAAAGGATGTAATGTTGAGGACGACGGTATGACGCTCATGGTCTTCTAGAGAGCAAATGCCAGAGATCCACAGCACCAGCTTAGCGCTGCAACATTTGTGGAGCTGAAAGTATGCGGAATAGAACTCCGATGGTGAAGCCTTCTAGTGCCCACTGAAACACTGATGTAGCTTCTGAAACGGCGCGGCTGCTAAGGAAGCTCGCACCCGCCTACGGAGGGCAAAATACAATGAGAACAAGTGCAACAATGATGCTCTGGGGCACTTAGGTTTGGGTGCGTACTAATGAACCTAAGTAGGCGAAATTTAGCTTCGATGTCCTCAGAACATAATGCCTTTAAATAATTGATTATTTTGGTTGCTAGCGCCCCAATAAATAAAGTACTCTCAATTCATTGATGTGTCCCTTACTTTTTTGCCACAGTGATTTAAAATAACCGTGATAAATGCTACACGATGACGTCGAACTATCTTGAAGAGCTGTTGTAAAATTAAAAAAAAAAAAAAGAGGAACTCCCAGTCATGCATAGCGTAAGCTGGCAAACATATGTCATGAAACGCCTCTGTGCTACCGCCAGAGCCTTGGATGCAAGCACAAGATGCCCAACCAAGTGGCGGGAGCCTGGGGCGTGTGGCACCGCAGCTATTGAGCTGGCTTCAAATCCGCAATGCGTGGAGACCTTTTCGTTGATGGTGAGCGACAGCGGTTGCTGACACCGGCAGCAGCGGTGGACGCCATCGTTCCCAGAATCGCATGTTATAAGGTAATAAAACGCTACTATAAGTTACATCGCGTAGGTTTGTTATGTCATTTGTACACGCAGAATTACCTACCCATGGTTTATGTCCCGATGCGAAGGGATTCTCGATGATAGTGTGGCGCAGGACCCACTTCCAGTCGACCGGCCGGAAGTACGAATCTGCCTCCTGGATTCGGCTGGACACCATCACGTGGTCCTTCAGGTACGTCACAGCGCTCGACATAGTGCGCTGCTCTATCTCGGACACTTCTAGGACACCTGCGATTCGCCGGTGGAATACGGTCAACATGGACAAACAAGTATCACTGCATTGACAGGAAGGTGTTCTAGCTGCACACGCTTGAGTCAAGTAGCCGCATCAGTTAGGAACATCGTTACTAGCCTAACTCGTCGCGGGAAAGTTATGGAAGTTTAATATATTCATGCGGTAGAAACAGCTACTTAGATGCAAGACACTAGCTGGACTGCGATAAAATACTGTTAAGGTACGTTATGGTGCCATAATCCTTGTGCCTTTTGGTATCGACGGATCGACAGTACACGCAAATGAGGTTGACTCGCATATCTATTGAGCGAGAAACGTTGTTTGCAAACCTCAGCTCCTAATGTGTATAGTTCTGAGATCGGCTTTTGCTGCACAACGTGGTGTTTTTGCGGCACTAAGTGTAGGTAACAAAACGTCGCACATGTTCCTTACCAAAAGTCCTAAAGATAAATTCGAGGAAGGCGACGTTTATCAGCTGGCCGAGCAGGATGTCGCAAACGATGTAAGGAAACGTCTGCAAAAAAATAATAAGCAAACTCTTTATATTCAGGCATAGCACTGGCATTTTCCTCTTCCTATTATGTAACCTATGCCTTATGGCTTTCTATGACGACATTTTTGAAAGGCAAAACAGCACATAATCTGTTTTACTAACCCGCTATCACGAGTGTATTTATTAACATTCCGGATGGTCTTTCGTGCTTCCCGAAATAATCTCGAAACAAGCTTGATGTTTGCTCTAGAAAAAATTCCTTACGACATTGATGTTAGTTGGTTCTAGTGCTTACTCCTCCCACGTATTCAACGTTGATTGTCGACTGGTGGTGGTAGAGGAAGGTGACGACTGTGATGTTGAGCGGCCCTTTGAGCCCCATCCACACGGTGACGGCGGCCTGGCGCCACGACACCGGGTAGCCAAACTGCTCGATGATCGGGAACAGGGCCACTACCGAAAACAGCCGCGCCAAGACGCGCACACCGTACGCAAGCGCCACCTGTGACAGTTGCAGCCGAGGTTACTCTCTCGCCGACAGACACAGCCACAACTCGAAACCAAACCCATATTATTATGTATTCGACAATTTCCTATTGGAAAACTGTCCGCATGACGTTTGCAGACTCTCCCTGCTTCGATTTGCGTATAGTGGGCGTCGACACTAACCCACTAACAAGCTCAGCAAACACTGTCTGCTTAAGTCACCAGTATGGTAGCTATGCATACAATTAGTACCAAATTACCGTTCGTACAAAACGCAACCGCTCTTGTGGAAGCGTTCCCATTTTTATCAGCTTTTATGTGTTAGCTGTCAATTTTCGGGTATTTTAGGTGTATAATCTTATCTAGGTTATCCCGACAATCATCTTTTGAAGTACGGGCTCAGTAAGCTCATTAAGAGAATTTCAATCGTGAAGAACATTGGGAAACCCAGATCACAAGCCTCGAGCACTCGTGATTACACCGTCACCTGGTGAACAAGGTTTAGGTAGACGGTCAGATCACATTGCTCCCTGAAATGACACCGTCCGCCCAGAGAGACGAAGAAAAAAAAATTACAGCATATCCACGGAGTGAATGATGGTGAGTGGGCGAAGCTCGGGAGGTTCATCGTAGATCGTGCCGAGTTCTGGATTAATTTAGTTAACGCGCACGCTACGAATCCTCATGGTTCAACTATGCACAAGTGAAATCTCCCACCGGCATTTCATTGCAAGTCAAGATCCAGTGCCTATATATATACATATATATGGGTTGCCGGTGAACGCTTCTCCAACGCGAGCAGTCGGTATTTCTCAATCAAGAAACTCGCTAGGAGACGCTGCCTGCGCCAACGTTGTCTCTCGCGGGCGAAGACGCGTTCTCCTTCTTTGCGAGCTGGTACAGCGTTCCTCTAAGAAAGAGCGTTTCCATAGCCAACGCGCGCCTTTCGCTCTCTCTCTGTCTCTCTCTCTCTCACACAAGACAGCAGAGGCACGCGCCGGGAGGCAGTGCCGGGAGAGAGAGAGAGAGAGGCACGCGCCGGGAGGCACGCGCTGAGGCGAACGCCGAGGGCGAGCGCGTGCCGGGAGGCACGCGGGTTACGACTGACGCCTGACGACTGACGCCTGACGCGTGACAAGGTTAGACTAAGAGGAGCTTCGTCCCTAAAACTCCGTCGACTCTCACAAACCATTTTTTTTCACCCACGTTTTAATAAGTTGTGCTGGTTACCTTCAATAACGCCGAGCCAATTAACAGATATTTTGACATCGCCGACTTATGACTAACGTCGTCCCTCTGTTTCCTCAATAACAGAATACGTACGCTGCGAGGCGATTCTAGAGGTGTGTAAACACCCAGGCGAAACGTAACGCCTACATGACCAGTGCGAGCATTAACAACGCCGCTTACTTCTGCGAGGATGTTGGTGCGGGCGAAGATGAAGAGCAACTCGCCGCCGTACAGGGAGGACATGAAGAGCGAGAGGAAACCCGAAACGTCGTAGATGGCCGACCAGTACTTGTGCAGCAGGCCCTCGAGCTCGGTGCAGGCGACCAGGCGGTGGGACGTAGTGATGAGTGTGAAGGCCACCACGCCGTCGACACCCGAGGTGCCCATGACCTCGAGCAGGCAGAAGGTGACATACGTCAAGCAGATGTGCAGGAAAGTGTTGCTGCTCTGACTCTGCGGCGCCAGGCGCAGCGACCAGATTGCCACGGCTCCCATCACCACGCCACCCAGAGCCCCCAACACGTGCGACACCAGCAGGTGGTTCAGCACGGTCGTCACGCTCTGGTTTTCCTGTGCGCAAAGAGCGTGCATCCTTGTTGCCGCAGGGCAGTCTCTAGTGGACTCACGCATAAACATAGTTGAGATCTGCCAGGGGCATCATTCGGCGCCCTTTGAGAGGGCGAATCATTATTTGTTTGTTATGCCTCACTTAGCTTCGCCGGCTAAAGTGTGTTAAGATGGACAATGGTGAACACTCGTACGAGCTGCGAGGGCTATTTTCTCGAGATCCTTCGTTATATCATCAAAGCTACATGTAAGTTTCCGCACTCGCGTTGTCAGTTATGTTCGGTTCGATGAAATATTGAAAATGAAAGACATTTTTAAATAAATTCAAACTGATATAAAAAAAGCGTTCCTATGGCGCCAACCTTCGCAAATTATTCCCGCCACAGCCACCACAGTGGAGAGTGAAGGCACACTTAGGACAACGCGATGTAGAACATAGCGCTAACCAAAAGTAGACACACCATGAAGAGCAGTCTTCCAGTGAGTAGCAGTGGTGTTCTTGCGGCACAACGTCTAGGTTAGCGCCCTATAGAAAATATGCTCCATAACATTACAGCTCGACAGCGCGGTAGTAAACCATCGAAAACCCTGCAACATATTTGACAGCGCAAATATTTTTTGAAACATTAAGTTGATGAACAATTACATAGAACTTCCTATGTGTTTTGCAAAGCATTATGCTTTGCGACGTACATGAGCGCAAGCATTTCAATGTGTGTGTGTGTGTTTTTTTTCCCCGTTTCCGAAAATACGGGTTAGGAATTGCGGCAATGAGGATGCATGCATTCGTACATGGGTCTCGACGGTGTCGAGGACGGACCAGACGAAGAGATTGTTGACGATGGACTCAGCCTGCAACATCGTGGTCAGTATAGGGTAGCGGCCTTCCTCGAGCAGCTCGTCGGCAATAGGGAGCCGCTCACAGGAGCAAAGCAGGATGCCGAACAGCAGGCAGTTGTTGATGCTCTTGGTGCCCAGGAAAGTGTACGCGTACAGGGCCGACACTACCGTGCTGATGCCTAAGGTTCCGACGGAGAAGACCGTGATTTCCCGGTGGCATCTGAAAGGGGACAGTGGCGAGAAACCAGGCCGCCGATATTGAGCGAATCTCGACTGCGGTAATGGAAACCATCCTCATTGAGTCGCACATCTCCGAGCCCTTGTCCTTTCTCCTTTAATTCTTTCGTAGCGTGGGTCTCATACTAAGGACTTGTGCATTCAAGTAGCATGCGAGGGTTTATTCGTCAGCTGCCATCTCGTAATAAGAATAACGTACTACGTGGCGCCTCCTGGCAGAAAGAGCGTTTCCCACTCGCCGCCATGGCTACGAGTGGCGCTGACGAACACTTCCAGGAATAAATGTTCAGAAATACCAATAAAGTGGACCTTGGAACGACAGCCGTCATAGCTCAGTTGCTAGAGCATCGGACTTTCTATCCGAGGGTTGTGGTTTCGGTCCCCACCAACGGCTGGCGTGTTTATTCCGCCTACTTTAGTCCGTTTCGATTTTTGTCATTACTGCACTAGAGCTGAAAACTACAAATAACTGCCCCTATGCTTTACTTTGGCCTCTTTGTCTACTAGCTTAGTCCAACAATAAAAACGAGCCGTTGTCCTTTCCCCTTTCGTTAACGTCATTGGTAGAGGCTCATCTCCGTGCAAGTTATACCACGATCGGTCACTCGCAGCCGCTATATAGCGTGGTATGCGAACCTGCGGAAGATGAAGTGGTTGATGCCCTGCGTGGCGTACACGGTCGCCGCCGGCACGAACACCATGAGCACGTGGAACTTGATGTTCCGCAGCCATATGGAGAGCGAGTCGAGGCTCCTCTCGTTCTCCGCGTCCTGATACGAGAACCCGAAGCCCGCGATGAACATGAACACTGTGTACGGAAAGCGGATCCGGCGCTGCAACTTCTTCAAGACCACTGCGGGAGGAACACAGCATCGCTAGCACATGGTGCACCGCGGTCTCCGAATGGCCACGACTTCACAGGAAACGATGGCGGCAGCAACGACGACAACGACAAAGAATATAATAATAATAATGATAATAATAATAATAATAATAATAATAATAATAATAATAATAATCTGTTATAAAGTGCATATAACACCTGATTAGTGCAATTTGGACCATAATCACATATGTTACGAGAAGTTTGTCTGCCGCACATGTGACGTTCGGCTTTCCCTCAAGACCTTGGTTGCTTGCGCGCTCAAGATGGCGGACCTACGCGCAACGGTGCTCCCGTAGAGAGCACATACAGTAACTCTAGCGCGACTAGTTACACAGCGCCCTCTGAACGTAATGTTAAGGCGCCGCTGAAAAGGTCAGCACCACGGAGATGTGTAACAATCGGCTTCGATTACACTATAATGACTCACAAAACGGGCAATAGCGACTAATAGACCGATTTACATTATCTTTCCCTCTGTCTTGTCCTGCACACTTTGACGTTACCTACATACGCATAATAGCTGTCTGATATCTAACTTCTTCCTGACTACTTCGATTCAACGAGTTTGGAAGTTACATATATTTTTTTAAGAATTCATTCTGAATAGCGTCTTTAGCAACACATCGCTTGGTAAGTAACACGATACTAAATTTAAATCCGAAATTTAGTAGGGTCAAATATTCATCGAATGAACCATGCCTCCAAAATGCTGTACACGGCATGAAATAAACCGGTGATATATACCGCGTGCTGTAGAAGCCAGGACTTGGTATAAACTAGTGAAAGCAACTAGTATTAATCACGGATAAAACAATGCGGTTCCCCTTCCTAAGTTTTGACAAGAACCGCTCAGATTCCTCAACTCACTCCTGGAAATAAGCGGCATTTTGTGACCCCCTGCGTACGCGAAACCGGTTTGTGCAAAAGGCTGACGCGTAAAACGCACTACTCACCAGCTGTGACGAGGACGGCGCAGATGACCAGGTAATCGTAGGACTCTCCCCTCCTTTGGCTGCGAGCAATTGTGAAATGACATATACAACAAATTTCATTTACCCCTTTCACGGCGCCTAGCATTATCGTACTACTTATAGAGATCCCCTACATAAATACAACTCCCCGTGAATATCGCTCCAGCTACACACACCCCGCACAAGCAAGCCATCGCTAGGGCCGAATCCCTGAAAGAATCTAACGTTCGCGAGCTTTTTCAGCGTGTTCAGTTTCCATATAAAACACTTCAATTATTCTATTACGACAGTTGCCATACACTCTGTTCATTAAACACCTATTTAATTATATTCATCATTCTCATCCCAACCACAACGTCACATCGTTTTGATTGTTCTTGCATCCATATTGTCATCTCCAGGTGGACCCATCCTCACTGTAGCATCCTCAGCTTCCTTTCAGTTATCCGATTTATCTGCCTCATGCACTGAATCTAAACATGCAAAGGTGTGGTTAATCGTTGAAAGCAAACAATATGCACCAGTTGTCCCACATAAATCTTGACATAATTAAATATGTGCAAGTCCCTCGTTGCTGGGCAGAACCTAGATAAAGCCGCATGCAGTCTTTTGAACCAAGACAGTCTTATTTGGCACAGCCACATGACTATATTTCTTATCATTTACCACCTTTTTAAATATAATTGAGCAGGGAAGCCAACGAACAAAGTGCTGGCAATCGTGAAAAATCCTCCATAAGGGCTAAACAAGAGACGCTCAGGGAAAGATGGAAAATTTTAGCGATTAAAAAGTTGGGGGGTGCTGAAGCTTCAGGAGTGGGATGATATAGCCCATTGGCTCTCGTTCGCATCACCTTCTCATAAAACAATTATTAAAATTAGGGCGTTTTCTATCAAATGCTGCCACTATTTGGGTTTCCTCCTAGCAGAATTACGTTTCATCATTCATTCATATTACTGTCCGACCTATCATGAGCGTGTGCTTTAGCGTAGTCGTAGTTTACAATTTTTCAGGCGGATATTACTTTGAGAAATTCAATTTTCTTCACTAAAGCAGCTGCTCCGTGGCAGAGGGCTTGCCTGGTCTGGTGGCCCGGGAAGCGGTCGTATCTCGAAATAATTATTTCCGCCGTGGACGCCTACGCCGACACCGACGCAGGCACTGGATTTTCTTCCACGCGAGCTCCCTAACACTGTCCCGTTAGAATTGTATACAGGGAATGTCGCTAGAACCGATGTTTCGGCGAGTGGTCTTGTATTCGTCGTTCCCTATATCGCCAGGAAAAGGATACTCGGCGGGATGAAAAAGACGAATCAGACGCAGTCTCCCAAGCACAGCTTCCGCTCTAGTAAGGTGAAAGGATACGAAGCAAACACACGGTGGACTAAAAGCGTGTGCGTCCTGCCGGAAAAGTAATTCAGTGGGTGCGCAGCGAGGTAAGGGTTGAATAGGCGAAGGGAATAAATTATAAAAAAAGACGTGGTTTATGAAAGCAGCATAGGTCGGGATGCCGTGAAGGCTCGCAGCATGGCCTTGGTACCAATCCGCCATGGCGCAAGTAGCTGTTTTTCTCTTCCTATTCCTAATGCGAGCACCGCTTCTCTGTACTAAACTTGAACTCTGACATTAGAGCTACCTCATGGAACTTTAGACTTGGAGTTTTCGTGTGCTTTCATTTTCGAGTTCATTTTTTTTTCAACAACTCCCATGCGGAAAGCGCTACGCACTTGAAAGAACACTGTAAAAGATCTAACAAATTCCTCCTTTCAAAATGCAGGGTGATCAGTTCAGCAAGGCTGACTGTTGGGCCAGTTGGCGACTATCATCATGACGTGCATGTCAAAGCGCATGGAGCAGGACAGAGCAAAGAACCACTTGTGCGAGTGTCGCCTTGTTTGTTTGTCTTCTGTTGAATGTGTCATGTTCCGTGCGTTGCTTTACATTAACGATATGATTATAGAATAGGAACCAGGCGCTAAACTTCTTCTTCCTTTGCCTTTCCTCCAGCTCCGATTAAATCCCAACGACTACGTCACTATGAGTTGTTACTTGCCTGAAATAAGACACCAATAAAACTAATCATAAGGATTGCTAAGCCGACTTGATTATGGGATTTTCCGTCCCAAAACCACCATACGGTTATGAGAGACGCCTAGGGGAGGGCTTCAGAAATTTCGACCAGTTGGTGGCACAGCACACGGGCGTGAACATTTAACATCCATCGAAATGCAGCCGCCGCCGTGCTGACGTGCACCTTATGCCGACGTGCACAATCCCATCCCATCTTCCGCACCGTTCCCATCATACCAAACTGTCGTCTACCGAAAGCAGATGAGCGGATTTTGCGTCATAGGTGTGCATCTCTATACGACTTTACACAAAACAATGCCTCACACCTACACGAGTTCACGGGATCTGCTGATCGTCAAAAAACAAATATTGGGTCGGCCAGAAATCGCAATAAAAGCCTTTTCACGCATTGAATATCGTGCCTCTAGTTATTACGCGTGTCCCTGGTTAATAATGTGGTGGCTAGTAATTTTTCCCAAAATGGCCATCAGAGGTAAGTCTATAGCCTTGTGTTTTTGTGACAAATATTGGGTCAGCCAGAAATCGCAATAAAAGCCTTTTCACGCATTGAATATCGTGCCTCTACTTATTACGCGTGTCCCTGGTTAATAATGTGGTTGCTAATAATTTTTTCGCGTGTCCCCGGTTAATAATGTCGTCGCTAATAATTTTTCCCAAAATGGCCATCCGAGGTAAGTCTATAGCCTTGTGTTTTTGTGACAAATATTGGGTCGGCCAGAAATCGCAATAAAAGCCTTTTCACGAATCAGACGCATCATTTTTTGTTCTCCTTTACTTGAACGTGTTCATGCGTCGATTACAATCGTACCGCTAGAATCACAGGAATTATTTTTATAGGGCGCGTAGCGACTTCCTATGGCGGCCGTGGTAAGTATACGGCAAAAGAAGCGCTGTTGTGCTAAAGCTCGGCCGACGCACAGCATGCACCGGCGGCTTTAGAAAAAAACATGTCCATCAGCAAGTCCTGTTCCGGTGGGCCCAGCACGTGGCAAGTGACACACATGCTGTATTCGAAATGGCACATGTACAGTAAGCCGTGGCTCTGCTGAACTGAACGTAAGAGAAAACAACATAATAAACAAAGGAATGTTGATCGAAACCAGAATTATTAAATTTAATTACTTTTTCGGTGTTTTCGAAGACGGACGTCGGCCCATTTTAAACTCGGAACAAGCGTTGTATCAGTTTTCACGGTGGCTGTATCCGTGGCCCGAACTACGTGATCGCACCTCATTTATGTTGGGGGAATAGCGATCTTTTTCTATCAGTATATGCTGGCGGCTTGCATGCTTAGGCTGTCCGCCGGTAATCAGCTCATGATAACTTCGTGGTACTCTGCAAGGTGGTGGCCGATGCGCCGGTATATCAATACGACGTGAACGACCTTGACACCCTATAGACCCCGTATAATTATAATTCCACAACGGCGGAACCGATTTGTGCAATCATAGAAGTCTGTGAAAGGAGCTATGTAACACTCCCGGACAACGCGGAGAGCGACTAGCTGTCCATGAAGTACTTGGCCACAAACCTCCTTGGCCAGAATACCTGTTACGTTGAAAATTTTAAGGGGCCCTTAGCTATCGCTTAAAAGACTGCCAGCCACTTTCGGCGCGCCGGCCTATCAGCACACTTGAATTCAGTACAAATGCTCTATGTAATATTCTTAAAGCAACGCGCGTCAAAGCACCCTTTACTTTGATTTTGAGATAGAGGAACAAATGTAACTCTGTTTACTCACGACACGGCACCGGCGACATCCACCTTGAATTTGTTGTCCTCTTCAGTGCTGTACCTGGCTGGACGAGGGGTGGTGCTAGAATAACAGGAAAGGAAGAGTAGTAGGTCCGGTGAGTGGTATATTCCGGGATGGGGGCAGCGTACGCGACAAAGACAAGACAAGCGGGAGGACAGGCGCGATGCATGACCTGCTTAACTAGGCACTCCAGCACACTGAGGCACGAAGACTCGCGGCTTACCTGACGGTACTCATCGCGCACGAAGGCTTAGTCCTGCGGAGTAACACGGCCTTCGAATGCTCGCGGTAAGAACGCGCTGCCAGACTGCCCTCGAGCCACCTCGCGTCACGTGTCGCCTCGCGGCATCGCTCGCGTGTCTTCTTCGTCATCCACGGTACAGCTAACAGATATGTGCTACATGACCAATCCGTTATATTAGGTGCGAGTGGTCGTGGGAGAGAAACAAGGCAATGTACAAGGAGAGAAAAAAAATGTATTACATCCAGTAAATGTATTTTGAGAACCCTGTTTTGTAGGGAATACCTAAAATGTGGATTTCCCTCAATTCCAACAGGCCCCCAAGTGCGTCCACCTCCTCTTGCTGGGCGCAAAAGCACGGAACCAGTCTCTCTCTCTCTCTCTCTCTCTCTCTCTCTCTCTCTCTCTCTCTCTCTCTCTCTCTCTCTCTCTCTCTCTCTCTCTCTCTCTCTCTCTCTCTCTCTCTCTCTCTCTCTCTCTCTCTCTCTAAGTAGCTGTTTTTCTCTTCCTATTCCTAATGCGAGCACCGCTTCTCTGTACTAAACTTGAACTCTGACATTAGAGCTACCTCATGGAACTTTAGACTTGGAGTTTTCGTGTGCTTTCATTTTCGAGTTCATTTTTTTTTCAACAACTCCCATGCGGAAAGCGCTACGCACTTGAAAGAACACTGTAAAAGATCTAACAAATTCCTCCTTTCAAAATGCAGGGTGATCAGTTCAGCAAGGCTGACTGTTGGGCCAGTTGGCGACTATCATCATGACGTGCATGTCAAAGCGCATGGAGCAGGACAGAGCAAAGAACCACTTGTGCGAGTGTCGCCTTGTTTGTTTGTCTTCTGTTGAATGTGTCATGTTCCGTGCGTTGCTTTACATTAACGATATGATTATAGAATAGGAAACCAGGCGCTAACTTCTTCTTCCTTTGCCTTTCCTCCAGCTCCGATTAAATCCCAACGACTACGTCACTATGAGTTGTTACTTGCCTGAAATAAGACACCAATAAAACTAATCATTAAGGATTGCTAAGCCGACTTGATTTATGGGATTTTCCGTCCCAAAACCACCATACGGTTATGAGAGACGCCTAGGGGAGGGCTTCAGAAATTTCGACCAGTTGGTGGCACAGCACACGGGCGTGAACATTTAACATCCATCGAAATGCAGCCGCCGCCGTGCTGACGTGCACCTTATGCCGACGTGCACAATCCCATCCCATCTTCCGCACCGTTCCCATCATACCCAAACTGTCGTCTACCGAAAGCAGATGAGCGGATTTTGCGTCATAGGTGTGCATCTCTACAAAACAATGCCTCACACCTACACGAGTTCACGGGATCTGCTGATCGTCAAAAAACAAATATTGGGTCGGCCAGAAATCGCAATAAAAGCCTTTTCACGCATTGAATATCGTGCCTCTACTTAGTACGCGTGTCCCTGGTTAATAATGTGGTGGCTAGTAATTTTTCCCAAAATGGCCATCAGAGGTAAGTCTATAGCCTTGTGTTTTTGTGACAAATATTGGGTCAGCCAGAAATCGCAATAAAAGCCTTTTCACGCATTGAATATCGTGCCTCTACTTATTACGCGTGTCCCTGGTTAATAATGTGGTTGCTAATAATTTTTCCCAAAATGGCCATCAGAAGTAAGTCTATAGCCTTGTGTTTTTGTGACAAATATTGGGTCAGCCAGAAATCGCAATAATGGTCTTTTCACGCATTGAATATCGTGCCTCTACTTATTACGCGTGTCCCTGGTTAGTAATGTGGTTGCTATATTTTGCCCAAAATGGCCATCAGAGGTAAGTCTATAGCCTTGTGTTTTTGTGACAAATATTGGGTCAGCCAGAAATCGCAATAAAAGCCTTTTCACGCATTGAATATCGTGCCTCTACTTATTACGCGTGTCCCTGGTTAATAATGTGGTTGCTAATAATTTTTCCCAAAATGGCCATCAGAGGTAAGTCTATAGCCTTGTGTTTTTTTGAGAAATATTGGGCCAGCCAGAAATCGCAATAAAAGCCTTTTCACGCATTGAATATCGTGCCTCTACTTAGTACGCGTGTCCCTGGTTAGTAATGTGGTTGCTAATATTTTGCCCAAAATGGCCATCAGAGGTAAGTCTATAGCCTTGTGTTTTTTGAGAAACAGTAAAGAGAGTAAACGGCGAGTCTTCATCAATGAATCTGATTAGGTGGAAGGTTTGAATCTGCTAACCGTGCCGACCACTTATATGTGATTTTCGTTCAAACTAGCTGTCTTCTCGGCCCGAAACAAGCACTACAGTGATCGTTGAATAGTATTTAAACAGTGCTCGTCAACTTAACTGCGCCTTTAACGTGTACCCAATGGTCATGGCGGGTCGTGGCACTGTATATAGCTGTGGCTGGCTTGCAGTATAGTAGACGAGAGCATTCCGAACGCCAGCTTGTAAATGTACATGTCTGGCTGTATTCACGTGCGCACATAGCTGGAACAGAACAATAGGGACACGCATCACTCAGTGCCAACTTCGACCACTTTCGTCAGCATACCATTTAGTGCAAGAGTCAACCAGGCGTGGAGTCTCCTAAGCACAGCTTCCGCTCTAGTAAGGTGAAAGGAGAGGAAGCAAACACACGGTGGACTAAAAGCGTGTGCGTCCTGCCGGAAAAGTAATTCAGTGGGTGCGCAGCGAGGTAAGGGTTGAATAGGCGAGGGGAATAAATTATAAAAAAAGACGTGGTTTATGAAAGCAGCATAGGTCGGGATGCCGTGAAGGCTCGCAGCATGGCCTTGGTACCAATCCGCCATGGCGCAAGTAGCTGTTTTTCTCTTCCTATTCCTAATGCGAGCACCGCTTCTCTGTACTAAACTTGAACTCTGACATTAGAGCTACCTCATGGAACTTTAGACTTGGAGTTTTCGTGTGATTTCATTTTCGAGTTCATTTTTTTTTTCAACAACTCCCATGCGGAAAGCGCTACGCACTTGAAAGAACACTGTAAAAGATCTAACAAATTCCTCCTTTCAAAATGCAGGGTGATCAGTTCAGCAAGGCTGACTGTTGGGCCAGTTGGCGACTATCATCATGACGTGCATGTCAAAGCGCATGGAGCAGGACAGAGCAAAGAACCACTTGTGCGAGTGTCGCCTTGTTTGTTTGTCTTCTGTTGAATGTGTCATGTTCCGTGCGTTGCTTTACATTAACGATATGATTATAGAATAGGAAACCAGGCGCTAAACTTCTTCTTCCTTTGCCTTTCCTCCAGCTCCGATTAAATCCCAACGACTACGTCACTATGAGTTGTTACTTGCCTGAAATAAGACACCAATAAAACTAATCATAAGGATTGCTAAGCCGACTTGATTTATGGGATTTTCCGTCCCAAAACCACCATACGGTTATGAGAGACGCCTAGGGGAGGGCTTCAGAAATTTCGACCAGTTGGTGGCACAGCACACGGGCGTGAACATTTAACATCCATCGAAATGCAGCCGCCGCCGTGCTGACGTGCACCTTATGCCGACGTGCACAATCCCATCCCATCTTCCGCACCGTTCCCATCATACCCAAACTGTCGTCTACCGAAAGCAGATGAGCGGATTTTGCGTCATAGGTGTGCATCTCTACAAAACAATGCCTCACACCTACACGAGTTCACGGGATCTGCTGATCGTCAAAAAACAAATATTGGGTCGGCCAGAAATCGCAATAAAAGCCTTTTCACGCATTGAATATCGTGCCTCTACTTAGTACGCGTGTCCCTGGTTAATAATGTGGTGGCTAGTAATTTTTTCCCAATATGGCCATCAGAGGTAAGTCTATAGCCTTGTGTTTTTGTGACAAATATTGGGTCAGCCAGAAATCGCAATAAAAGCCTTTTCACGCATTGAATATCGTGCCTCTACTTATTACGCGAGTCCCTGGTTAATAGTGTGGTTGCTAATAATTTTTTCGCGTGTCCCCGGTTAATAATGTCGTCGCTAATAATTTTTCCCAAAATGGCCATCCGAGGTAAGTCTATAGACTTGTTGTTTTTGTGACAAATATGGGTCGGGCCAGAAATCGCAATAAAAAGCCTTTTCACGCATTGAATATCGTGCCTCTACTTATTACGCGTGTCCCTGGATAATAATGTGGTTGCTAATAATTTTTCCCAAAATGGCCATCAGAGGTAAGTCTATAGCCTTGTGTTTTTGTGACAAATATTGGGTCAGCCAGAAATCGCAATAAAAGCCTTTTCACGCATTGAATATCGTGCCTCTACTTATTACGCGTGTCCCTGTTTAATAATGTGGTTGCTAATAATTTTTCCCAAAATGGCCATCAGAGGTAAGTCTATAGCCTTGTGTTTTTGTTAGAAATATTGGCTCGGCCAGAAATCACAATAAAAGCCTTTTCACGCATTAAATATCGTGCCTCTACTTATTACGCGTGTCCCTGGTTAATAATGTGGTTGCTAATAATTTTTCCCAAATGGCCATCAGAGGTAAGTCTATAGCCTTGTGTTTTTGTTAGAAATATTGGGTCGGCCAGAAATCACAATAAAAGCCTTTTCACGCATTAAATATCGTGCCTCTACTTATTACGCGTGTCCCTGGTTAATAATGTGGTTGCTAATAATTTTTCCCAAAATGGCCTCCAGAGGTAAGTCTATAGCCTTGTGTTTTTGTGACAAATATTGGGTCGACCAGAAATCGCAATAAAAGCCTTTTCACGCATTGAATATCATGCCTCTACTTATTACGCGTGTCCCTGGTTAATAATGTGCTGGCTAGTAATTTTGCCCAAAATGGCCATCAGAGGTAAGTCTATAGCCTTGTGTTTTTGTGACAAATGTGTTTGCTTTAAGAAAAGACGACTAAGTACCTCTCGTAGAACGCTGAACGGTCGTGTTCGCCTGCTCCCCGGGTTCTGGCCTAGACCTGAGTAGTTGCTGAGTTTTTTTCTTTTTTGTGTGTGTGTGTGTGTGTGTGTGTGTGTGTGTGTGTGTGTGTGTGTGTGTGTGTGTGTGTGTGTGTGTGTGTGTGTGTGTGTGTGTGTGTGTGTGTGTGTGTGTGTGTGTGTGTGTGTGTGTGTGTGTGTGTGTGTGTGTGTGTGTGTGTGTGTGTGTGTGTGTGTGTGTGTGTGAATTGTGGCTCGTATTTCTAGTGTTATTGATCGTCATTAAGTGCATTTTGTCCTGATCAAAGCAGATCGATGCCGTTTTCCTCTCCAGGGCCAGGGGCCTTCCTCTGGTCTGCTTGTGTTTCTCCGCAGGATTTACCTGTGGAGATATTTTTGCGCAACGGCATCACATCAGTCCCTGTAGCCCTAGTCCCGACTACCGATGGCATCATCCGGATGAAGAATCCGAAAACGATTCAGGCGGAACTTCGAACGGTGACAGCCCATTACCAGAACATCAGGGAAGTCCGCCAGTTTGGCAGAGGAGGTATCGTCTGTTTTTCCTCAGACCAGCCCTGTGTTCAGGACCTCCTTAAGTGCTCCGCATTCGCATCTTGTCTGGTGAGCGCTTTCATTCCCCCTGACTTGGCCTGCGTTAAAGGAATTGTCCGCGGAGTTGATGTTAACTTGACACCACCAGAGGTACTCGACTTATTTTCTCCGGCAGGTGCTATTTCTGTTTATCGGTGTGTACGGATAGTTGACAGGACTAAGGTTCCGACGGAAGCGGTGATAGTCACGTGCGCTGGGTCCATTCTGCCGAAGGAAATCAAGGCATGGCCTTTAATTTATAGAGTAGACACACTGTCTCCTCGCCCTCTACAATGCGTGAAGTGCTGGCGATATGGACACACACTGAGAGGATGTAGGTCCTCTCCTAGGTGCAGAGTGTGCGGAGAAGGTCATAACTCTAGTGAGTGCAAAAGCTTAGAAGTAAAGTGCTGCCTCTGTAATGAAGGACATTCGGCTGATGATGCGAATTGCTCTGCAAAAGCTCGGGAATTGCAAATTCTTGGAATTGTGGAACTGTGGAACAAAAACGTTGTTCACGTAAAGACGCCATAACTGAAATTCAATCTAGATCGCAGGGTTACACCGGAGCTGCAAGCCGCGACGCAACTTCAATGGAAGCCTCTCTTTCACTCACCATTGCTGATGTGGTCGAAAGGGCAATGGAAAAGGCTATGGAACGCCTAGCTGGAACCTTATGCGAGTCCTTGATACAGATATTTAGCAACCAGATGGCGCAGATTTTTGGCACAACAGCGCCTATTACTCTGACGCCACAAAATAATGAGCGCTGACAATTATCAGAGGAAGCGACGTCCCCTGTATCGTCCCAGGATGCTCAATCTGCAGGCCATGTTGCCAGTGCCAATCAGATTCAAAACGATGGCAACATCGATGAGGCGCAGGTGTCTGATGACATGGAACTGGATCCCCGATCTTTAAAGCGTACTCGATCACCGTTCTCAAAAAAAGCACCTTTGGCTATTCCCTTCAAATCCAAAAAACAACTCAAGGACAATCTATCTAAGAGCAATTTCCTGAAGGAAAGTATCCTAAGCAAGGCAGTTGCTGAGGCTATTCTTGCGAAACCATAGCGTCCCTCAAAATTATTCATTGGAATTGTCGATCTATTCACTCCGCGGTAATTGATCTATTGTACTTATCATCAAAATTCAGTCCAGATATTATAGCACTACAGGAAACCTGGCTTTCAGGGCATCAATCTTTTCATTTAAATAGCTATCGATCGTTTCGATTGAACCGTCCATCTAAAGGTGGCGGTTTAGCATTTTTTATAAAGCATGGACTCAGTATCAAAGCAATAATATCATATAAACACATGTGCCCCGACAGTGAGATGTTTGCTTTAGATGTAACTCTACCTGGTTGCCCGCCCTTTTCTTTAGTTAATGTATATTTTCCTACAGGTGTGCAAACCACTAGAAGCTTGGACTTAGCTCTGCCTTCATGATGAAAAAACAAAATAGTTGTTGGAGATTTCAACTCACACCATACGTGTTGGGGTTTTAAAACTGACCAATGCGGTAAACGATTGTGGGAGTGGACAAATGACAACAATCTTAGGTGTCTTAATTCCAGAACGCCTACATTTATCCGTGATCGGTTCCGCTCTGCCTTGGACTTAAGCTTTATTAGTTCGTCATTTTCTAGTAGTGCGTGGAGTGCCTTGGACTGTGCCACAAATAGTGACCACTTCCCAATCATGTTTGATATTACTTGCCCAGTAAAGCTTGCAGGTATACAGGTTCGAGTATTTGTCAATTATACAAAATTTAAAAATGATTTAAAATCAGCTTTGACATCCGATTATGATGATGAGGACAACAAAGCCATGAAACTTAGTGCTGTAATTAAAAGAACACACAAAAACGCCGAGTTTAAGGTTGCATCTGCGAAGACTCCTTCGTACAGCCCTTGGTGGACTGCAGACTGTACTCGGGATCACCGAAGACGTCAGGCAGCATGGAAGAAGCTTATGTATAACCAGTCCCCTCAAAACTGGGCAGATTACAAATTTTTCTCCGCGACATTTAAGCGCACAGTCGCTATAGCTAAAGAAGAGTACGATAAAAGACATTTTGAATTCCTTTCGAGTCCTAAAAACAAGAAATCCTTGTTGAGATATCTCAGGTCTCGTAAAATCCTACCAACACCAGTTATTACAGATTACGTAAGGCAGATGAAATGACTAAATCGCTAGAACAGATTGCTGTTGGGCTGGCAGGTAGATTCGCATCGTCCATGTCTAAAGTGTTGCAAAAGCCAGCCCCAGCGACTGACTTTACTGAAATCTCATTATCTGAGGCCAGAAATCGGAATAAAAGACTTTTCAAACACTGAATATCGTGCCTCTACTTATTACGTGTGTCCCTGGTTAATAATGTGGTGGCTAGTAATTTTGCCCAAAATGGCCATCAGAGGCAAGTCTATAGCCTTGTGTTTTTGTGACAAATATTGAGTCGGCCAGAAATCGGAATAAAAGCCTTTTCACGCATTGAATATCGTGCCTCTATTTATTACGCGTGTTAATAATGTGGTGGCTAGTAATTTTGCCCAAAATGGCCATCAGAGGTAAGTCTATAGCCTTGTGTTTTTGTGACAAATATTGGGTCGGCCGGAAATCGGAATAAAAGCCTTTTCACGCATTTAATATTATGCTTCTACTTATTACACGTGTCGCTGACTAATAGTATGATTGCTAATACAATTTATGCACAAACATCGGAGGTAAGTGTATAGTCTTGAATTTTGAGGCAAATTTAACGTCTACCGGAAATCGTAATAAAAGCCTGTGCTCGCATTGAATATCACTCCTCTACTTATTACATGTGTCGCTGACTAATAATATGGTGGCTAGTAATTTTGTCCAAAATGGCCATAGCCAAATTATTAGCAACCATATTATTAGTCAGCAACACGCGTAATAAGTAGAGGACATAAAATTTGCCACAAAATTTAACACTGTACACTTACCTCCGATGGCCATTTTGGTTGACATAAAATTTGCCACAAAACACGCGGCAATACTCTTGCCTCCTATGGCCGTTTCGGGCAAAATTATTAGCAACCATATTATTAGTCAGCAACACAAGTAATAAGTAGAGGAATGATAAGGCGAGGGCTGGCTTGTATTGTGATTTCCTCTCGACATAAAATTTGCCACAAAATTTAACACTGTACACTTACCTCCGATGGCCAGTTTGGTCGACATAAAATTTGCCACAAAACACAAGGCCTCTTGCCTCCTATGGCCATTTTGGGCAAAATTATTAGCAACCATATTATTAGTGCGCGACACGTGTAATAAGTAGAGGAGTGATATTCAATGTGAAGACAGGCTTTTATTGCTATTCTTGTTCGACATAAAATTTGCCACAAAACTCCGATGGCCATTTCTGGCAAAAATTTCAGCAACCACATTTTTAGTCAGCGCCATGTGTAATAAGTAGAGCAATGATATTCATTGCGAGGACATGCCTTTATTGCGATTTCTGGGCGACTCAAGACTATACACTATACCTTGTACGGCCATTTTGTACATTCTTATATTTATATGCTAGAGCTATATACATACCTCTAAAATGGCCATTTACGGGAAATCATCAGAATCATTGCATAAATAGACGTAGTTAGCGAGAATAGTGCGAGGAATTGTACACGAGCAACTCTAGTGCATTCACGGATGGCTTTGTCGCCACTGAAAAAGCGCATCAAGTGCAACGCACTTATCTCCAATATGGGCATTTCGACTGAGTTTTCCCAAGTTTCGCATAAATTGACGTAGTTACGGATAAATTATACGGGGAACGACACACGAGCCCTTGAGCGCATTCGCAAAAGATTTTGTCGCAGCTGAAGAAACACTTCAAATGCCAACTGACCTCCAAAATTGGCGTTTCCTGTAAGTTGATTGAATCCTCGCGTAAATCGACGTAGTTGGTGATTATTGTGCCAATTGTGATACACGAGCTGCTTTATCTCATTCGATAAAAATTTTGTCTCCGCTGAAAAAACACATCAATTGCAAAAGCTATACACTTACCTCCAAGGTCGGCATTTCGGGTAAGTCTTCCGAATCTTCGCATCGATCGACGTAGTTACATTTAATTGTATGGGGAGGTACACACAATTCCCTTAAACGCATTCTTGAAAGCATTTATCGGAGCTGCAAGCACACGTCAAGTGCGAAAACTAATCACTTAACTCTGACATAGGCCTTTCGGGTAAGTCGTCTGAATCATCGCATAAATCGACGAGGAGTAATAGACAAGCTACTTGAGCTCATTCGACAAAGATTTTGTCGCCGCTGAAAAAACATCAAATGCCAAGGCACTTAACTCAAACACTTACCTCAAACATAGGCGTTTCGGGTAAGTCGGCTGAATCTCCGCATAAGGGCTCCACCCTACGAGGAAGATCCCTCATTTCGTTAAAATAAATGTTTGCTCTCTCTCTCTCTCCGCATAAAGCGATGTAGTTGCTGATAATAGCGTGAGGAGTGACACATGAGCCCCTTATGTGCATTCAGGAGCTCTTACCTCTTCTATGAAAATTGTAATGTGTTGACACTAGTCCAGCTCAATTTATTTAAGTTAAGCCTGTTTTATGATTCGTTGGCATAGGGAGGGGGGGGGGGGCATTTATTCGATATTCTTTTTCTCGCCCTCACCTCATCTTTAGTCCAGTAGAAATCCGCGCATTTGAAGCAGTATAATCAGTTTGTTTACCCAGACAGCATAATGTCTGCTAATAATCTGAATGACTTCCTATACCGGTTCTTTACGTTTGCACAAGGTCATCAAAACCACTTCAGGGTCTCCTTGATCTCCTAAGTTGGCGCCATTGGCGTAAAAACCACATTTGGTAGCAGCCCGAAAGTAGCGCTGCAATGAACATATGAACCGAGTCACATGCTGAAGTTGTTGTCGCAACTGACTGGCGGCTTAATTGGCATAAAAGCGTACACTTGGCACTACAGTACACAGATGGTACATTTATTTCTTTATTTTAATAGGGGAGCACCACAAAAGAAAAACGCAGCAGACTAGTCGCTAATTCAGTGCAGAATATCGTGGGGCAGAACGTCAGCTGCATCGTAGGCTACTCAAACATCTCATTTCTTATTTGCGAACATTTCGAGCACTTCAGTCACTTTTTTTTTCCTAAATCAAACATTTGACCTACATAGATAGACGACAGAGACACTATGATGCTCTAAAGACGTGCACATCTTATGGAAACATCTCTGAAAAACAACATACAACTCATAGTACAAACGGTGGTGCCTCCACGAATAACACGGGAGACATTGTTATTTCGCAGCCCAGAACATCGCACCGGTATTCGAGTCTTCCCGCCTCACGAGCGGTGGTCGCGGCAGCGAACGCGACCGACATGAGAGCGTTCACTGAGTGGCGTTCGCAGCAACCACCGTCGTGGACTTCGCGGGCGGTGTCTCTATTCGGAGCGCCCATAAGCGCGGCGCATCATCGGCGCCACACGCGGCCAGGGCGTGCACTTCCACCGCGTACGTAGTGGAAGGCGTCAGGCGCCGCAGCGTCAGGTGGGTGTCCGTGGTGATTTCCTCCCTGACGCTCGTGGTCCCGCCAGAGTCCTGCTCAAGCACAGGTGCCCACGACACCAGGAAGCCCTCACCGTCGCCGCTAGTTACGTTGCTAGTGGGAGCAGCGGCAGGGGCACATCCGGGGCTCGCGATCCAAGATACGAGCACCGAGCCTTCGTCTAGGAACGTGTAGGTCACGTCCGGTGGCGATGAGGACGAGACCGCCGCTTCTGCGGCTGAAGATAAGCAGGAACATACGATTATACTATCTCGGCATTATCATATTCGAAAGCATACATGTACGTCGAAGTCCTAAACTAACGCCCAAGCATCATGCTTATGTTTCATGCGGCAAGATTCACCCGCAAGTACGTAAAGACTCTCTTTACACCTCCCCTGGTCCTGAGGAAGGACCAGAGGACGCTGGTCCTTCCTCAGGACACTGGGGAAGGTGATTGTCGCCATGATGAACACAAGCCCACTTATAGAAACGCTGGCACTTTCGTCATTCCCTGTTTTCAGTAATTGTCAGCAATCCCTTCAACACTTCTCGCTATAGCGATATTTGCAGTGCAAGACTGATAAAGGACTAGCTTCGCTAGTTAGCTATGGGAACCATACAGCATATACTACTAAAGTCATAGTAGCAATTAACATGAAACCTCTGCTGTAGATCGCAGCAACATAATGAAAGTAATAAGGCAAATATTTCCTAAGAAAATAGCGCAGCAACGATGGACGGTTCTTCGGGACCTTCGGCCAAACTAGGAGGCCGGTAGATCGAAGATTGGTTGGCAAATCTGCTCTGCATGAGTTCGAATAGCGTATGAACTTGTATTTCAAGAAAAGTGCTGTGTAGCTTCTTGCTACTGCGTAGGCCAAGCATGAATGGTCTCTTTGAACACCATTCCACTGTCACAGGTCAAAAGCACAGAGTAATTGCACGTTCTCGTTAACATCTCTCCTATGCCATCGGCTAGCAGATGTCAATCCCCAGTACTTTCTCGCGCAAAATCACAATGCAAGACAGACGACAACACAAAGCGTTTGTCCTCTCGCGTGTCCACAGGACAAGTGCCTTGTGTTGTCGTCTGTCTTGTGTTCTCGCTTTGCGATAAAAAAAAGTACTATGGATTTCCACCAACTATCCCGCCCACACATTGTAACAGATGTAATTTTAGTGCGAACTTTTGTGACATTTACGCTGCTTCAAAAAAAAAAAGAAACGAACACTTCAGGGCACAAACGTAGAAGGATAAGGCAGAAATGACAGGTGCTTCAGTACTGTTACCTTTGATTTGTCCCAATTGGATTTTGTTTTCCCTAGAACCGTTTGAAGCGTCACGGTTGCTTAGCTTTCTATAAGTCCAACACACTGCTTTCATTTTAAGCGTATACGAATGTATGAGGCTATAGGCGCCGTGCAAAAGCATAATGGAGTCCTCACCGGCGTTCCCGGTCTTGAAGCGCTTCCTGAGCACCAGCGCCATGCCTTCGTAGCGGAAGAATCGCAGGTCGTACGCCCGCCACGGCTCGAGTCCCTGCAGCCGGTGTCGACGCGCGCTGCTGTTGATCAGCACCTCGTGAGGGCACGCGTCCGGCTGTTCTGGCTCGCAGCATGTCAGCAGCACTTCCTCGATCACGTCGTGACGCAGCGTCCACGTCAGCAAGGCCCACGTCAGGCCGCTGCTCACGTTCACGTTCATGCCTGCGTTATACAGAATCTTTACCCAATTCGCATCAACGGCCCCGTTTCTTTTCTTTTTTTAGACCAACAAGGCACACAAGTCTGGCGGATATTAGAAGTGTGCCTCCGGCACTTACTGCAACTACTCTTCCTCGGCAGGCGTGATGTTCGATGAAGCAAAAGTTTAACGAATTACCTTCTGTCAACATAGGAGAACATAGGTTCGGTGGAAGATGCGGATTGAATGGTGAACAGGCCGTTGAAAACGATGAAAAAAAAAAAAAAAAACAAGCATTGTCGCCAGAGCCAACATATCGACATGTGGACTTGTCTTCGTCGGGACAACAAATGTCTTGTCTAACATCGGCTTCGTCTTTGGGTGAAACCCAATTTTACCCTGCTTTCTACCTAGAACATGTTTTGGTACAATTGAGGAAACCGCGATTTGTCCCCGAATTTCTAAACTACTTTTGAACCCTTTTAACAGTCTAATGCTGCACGGAGTTCGTAAGGCACGCACGCATAGCTACCCTGGCTTGGGACAATATCCTGTTATCTTACGCGAACTCTGGTGACCCGTAGATCCTGTCACAAGCTGCGTGCCGCAGAATCAAGGCTATGCTGCCCTCAGCCATCCACACAACGAGCTAACTGTAGTTACGATTTCGACAAAGCTACTTCTCGGCGTTCAAACATAAGGCTTGTCTGCGATATTGCCGATATGCTGAGCAGGCACATGATAATGTGTGTTGCCAATGTGTGATAATGTGTGTTGATTATCAGCTTTTCGTGCACGAAACGTCTCGCTTCTTAGGTATAGTCCACCCCTATAACTTGCCAGACACAGAATGAAATTGTGTCTTTTCTCTCTCTCTCTCTCTCTCTCTCTCTCTCTCTCTCTCTCTCTCTCTCTCTCTCTCTCTCTCTCTCTCTCTCTCTCTCTCTCTCTCTCTCTCCTATAAGTTATTCCTGCTCATTATTCCATCGTTACTTATTGGTTTCGAAGCAAACATTGAGCTCCACAGCGTTTCCTAAAAATGTCTTATGTCAGCCTTCTTACCAGCTTGAAGCAGATCCCTAATTTTAAAACCTTACCTTTTGACAATATTGTGATAACCTTAAAAAGCAAATGTGATGGGTTACATTTCTAAATTTAGTCCGAAAACCCACAACTTCGTAACGGTTCCACAAAAAAGAAACTACTTCTCCCTGAATATTACTCTGAAAAACAGCCCCCCGTTCCAAACGAGGTAGCAGAGGTCGTCGTATGCTTCCTCTTCTTGTTCCTAGCCGCCGTTTTCTTCCCCGTCTCCTTCTTCCCCGCCGTAGTCCTGTGTCGGAGGCCGCATTTCGCCCTCACAGAAACGCGACCGCTGTGCCGTGGAATCGATCCTTCGCCCACAAGTTTAACGCGCGACACTTTACATTCTTGAGCCACGCATTTATACATGTCCTCCAACAACCCCTAAGCACATTCCCTACCCCAGGTGGGTTGTCTCGGCAACGCGGGCTGTCTTGGGTGCCAGCTGTCGATCCAGAAAGGTAGATTTTAGAGTCTGGTGATATACAAGGAAGTCTGACTGCGAATAATGATGATGATTTTGAAAAATAAAAGCATATCAGCGCCTCCACCGCACTTCTTGCATTTCACCACCGTCGCACTATTTGCCTGACAGTACTTGCGTTTTTCTAAAAGTTGCACAGTAGGCTATCGATAATTCAAACTATGATCATTCAAAGTTTCTGGTAATTCAATTAAATTTCAAATGTTCGCTCGGCCTGCTATGCTTTCGACGTATTTAAAGGCTGCTTTGTTCAAACTGTACCATTCGGTTACTTCTGTTAATTCACACCATACTTACCAGAAATATCGGTTGATTTGGTACCTTCTAGATGAACTCTCTTACTCAAATACTTTCCGGAAGTAAAACCGGCAGCCTATCAGCACTTCTCAAAGCACTTAAAACCACTAGCACAAAGAAAATAAGGGAAGTAAACACTGAGTTCGCAATCACGCACGTGATAACTGATTAGTTTATGGAATTTAACTTTCCGACAAGGCAGAAATGACACGAAATGACACCTTCGGTTTTTTTTTTTTTTCGAAGCAGCGTCAACCGCTGGCGTGGCTCTTTGGTAAAACACCTGCCTGCCACGCACACGGCCCGAGTTCGATGACTGCTTGAACTCGGCTAGCGTTCCTGCGATATTAGTATAAGATACTTGAAGGAATCGTAATGTATGAGCGTTCTTATCTGGTTGCGCGAAATGTTAGCTATGTCCGAAGAAGATTTGTTTCAGTTTACCCAGAGAGGACACTGAGGCTTCGTTACTCCTCTGGCACATACCCAATATGCCGAGTTTTTTGCGAACGACAGACATTTTATCTCGACCTAGAAGAGCTCCGCTGTTAAAAATTAAACCTCGTTGTTCCAGGCACCGATTGCGCCGAACGATTACGTGCACAACGGATGTAGCTGCTGAAATACGAGACCTAAAATCAAAGAACACGCAGCACTATTGTCGTTTACAGAACATTGGAGAAAAGTGAATGTAAAAGGAAGGGAACCTGCCAAGTGTCACCGCTTACCGGAGGAGTAGGAGATGCCGTAGGTGACAGCCTCCTCTCCGGCCAGGAAACTGCCAGACCAGAGGTTGTACGCGGCAACCTGTTTCGAGAGAGATATACATAAACATGTTTCATGCAATCTAAGAGCACACAACGACCACTTTTGTTTTGTAGTTTCACGTAATCCCACCTGGATATACGTTTTTCCAGTGTCTTTTTGGAAAAATTATTAGATATGAAGACGCCACTACATTTCAGCTAGCTCCACTGCTTGTATATTCCTATATGCATTTTCATTATAGACACGCAACCTTGGAGTTACAGGTGCGGGTTAGGGCTCTTGTTCTCTGTCATATGTATTCATTCGACGATGCTCCATTTTACACCAAGTGTTTCTCGGAATACGCTCACTAGCACTTTGCAGATTCCTTCTCGGTTGCAGAATCCTTGTCGTTTTCGGGTGTCCCAAATACCATTATGTTATTCTGCCTATCTCTGTCCTGCTATCAGTCGGTTCTTTCCGGCTGCTTCCGAAGGGCACATTCTCATTCTTTGACTGTTTTGTGCAATTGAGCAATTACACTTGCTTGCTTCCTATCACTTTAAGGTTCCTTTCAGAAACCTTCATTTGCCCGCCTAAGCTCTAGATCAGCTTGCATTTTCTTTTGTCTATCACAAAGCTCCATTAACATCGTTTTTTTTTTATTTCAATTTCAATCATGTGGGAGAGCAGCACACACAAAGATAGAAAATCAGAAACAGAGTCACTTCTCGGCCAGGCAGCACGACGACAGAGCGATCATTCTCGCACCCGAAATAAGCGGAATGACTAGCGTGTTCAAGGAGAGGAGGGTGGCTAGACGACTTTGCATGCGCTGTGCCGTCGTGTTGACGGCACAGCGCATGCAAATACACTGCACAATACACTGCATGCAGTGCATTGTGGAAAGATGTCAACTACATAGTGCAAATTTACTGTTAAATTTTCACAAGAACGATGCAGCATTAACATCTATTTTCCAGCTTAACAATAAAACGACGAATACCATACAAGTTGGTCGGATGTCTCCTGTTATGTCAACAGCCACGTTTCCTTTTTCTTTTTTTCGCCACCATATGTCGATGAGGTGTTATTAGTTAAAGCAGAAATGTAGCTCCCTAACGCCTTCAGTGAAATGAATGCGTTCCTGTTAATCTGCAACAATTGATTGCTTTGACGCAGAGGCATCAGTTACAGCAACGGATACGTCCCTCACAGGAAGCTGCATACCTGCACGGTGTACGTGTTCAGCTCCTCGACATCGGCGATGACGAGTGAGCGCAGGTCTCTGGAGCCGAGGCGCAACGACTCGCCGTCGCCGTAGAATGTGTGCCACTTCACCAGGTACCCGTCCACGGGACCCCGGCCCAGCTCGGGGGGAGACCAGCGTAGCTCCAGCGCCGACGAGTTCAGCGGAGACACCTGCACCTCCAGCGGAGCACTGGGACCTGCGACGGCCGCGCCCATTAGACACGGCGGCAGTCGAGCTGATGCAGCCCATGGCGTCACGAATGAAGGCCAGTTTACGCACACGCAAGGGTTTTGAGGCGTGTGCATTGAGGTTTCGGTGGAGTTCACGAGAAATGAAGTCTCACAACCATTTCGTCACTGTCCACATTAAGGTCGACCTCGGTTTAAAATAATGGTAGTACGTTGACCATAAAGGTTTAGAAATCGTTTCAGTGTCAACTGCATAAGAGTCCAGGATTCATATGTTTCCGCAGCTCAGCAGATTACTTTCAATATTTGGAGGCTAACTTCATCGCAGTTCATCACTGCCCCTTGAAGTGGCAAGATAACGCACGCTTTCTTGAGCAACAAAGAGCCATACTGCGCTGTTTTGGAATGTGTTCTCTTTTTTAAATGCAGTGATGTGATCATAAGAGTAGAGTTTAAACGCAAAGCGTCACTGGGGTACCTTATTGCCTTACTGCCCAAATATAATTAGCGCGTCTTAATCAGTACCGAACGCAAATATTAAAAATCTGGCCGAATTGGTGATGCGCTGTATTCTTCTCCTTCCGGTGTCCCTGTCTCCGCTTGCACTGTAGTTCATTATGCAAATGTCAACAGCTTATATCAAGGTGTAGATACAATGTCTCTTCGATCCAGCTCAATACTACATAAGTGTAAGCTCACGTCCTGGCGGTGACCGGTAGACCGTGTAGAAGAGGAGCGCGTCCGAGGGGTCGGTCACTTCGACGCTGGCCAGAGTCCAGGGCTGGCCGTTGGCAATCTCCTTGCGACTGTCGTGCACGAAGAATTTCTCGCAGCTGCCGGCCTGGGCGCCTTCTGCGATGCAATGCTTGACAGTGCACACGCCCGTCACGTTCCTGCTATTCTCGGTGCTGATCCAGGACAGCGACATCGTCGTCCACATGGAAACCATCAGCTGGAAGATGAACCCTGTAATACAGAAGGCCAAAAAAAAGAGACGTTAGCACATCAGTTACGGTATCTTCCCTCTCACCGGTAAAATCCTGAACCATCGGCATCTGCTTTTTCCAAAACGCTCATAGCAAAGCGAAAACGTCAATAAGCGTGGTCATACACAGTAAGAAAAAGGTCTAGGCCGGAGTTTTCTGTCTGTCCTATACAGTACTCCCATCTGCATACCATTTCAACGCCACGGGGATGGGGATTGAAAAGTGGATTGAAACGTAATTGGGGCGTGAACAAAACTCCCATGAGTGCGCATCTTTACGGTTCACAACGGCAATGTAACTTACTCCCTTTTTACCTCAGTCTGAATTTCTGCGAGGCACAATGGGAGTACTTAAAAAGCTTTAAGAAAGCTTTGTGCGCTCCCTTTGTGTCTCAATAGACATATCCGCATGGCACAATGGGTGTGCTTATCGTGCAGAACTGGGTACAAATGGAAGTGACGGCATCCCATTTCACTTCTTTGTTAGCAGACAGCACGGTACTGTGTGGGAGCAACTCTTTCACGTCAAATTTCCTTCAGAGTTCTTTCTTTTTCACTTTACAATGATTAAAATTACGTCTCGTGAGAATGGAAGCCACGCCTGCAAGACAGTACTTTAAAATGTTTAGACATGAAATAAAGCTTTGAAAAGCTCATTACTGGCAGAAACTCCAGCGCCAAAATGGGAACATCTAAGAGTTCCGGTTTCTTTACGGACTAGTGTAGCTCCTGTCCTGACTGAAGTATGATTGAAGTAAGCATGAAATAGACCGTTCGTATTTGCATGTATTCAATTACGATTATATTGTTCGCATCTTAAGATACGTTGACGATCTTTTAATCCTTTGGAGTATTCATTCTCACAATAACCTTGTTGAGGTAGCCAAAGTATGCTTGAAGGTTTAAAGTCCAATCCAAGAAGTCGAATATTACTTTCAAATTGCCAGAGGATTAATGTTTACCATTTTTAAACGTAAGGCTATCTTTCAAAGATAAGGATTATATGTGTTAGGCGTACCAACCACGGTTTAAAAAGGCGCTCCTACCTTACGATTCAAGCAACTCGGGAGGAGAGGCATCGCGAAGTCTTAAGGTGGTCGTTGGCAAAGCCTTGCCATCGCACAGCCCAAAGTAGTTTTCCTGCTCAGGAGGACCGATTCCAAGAAGCGTAAATTTCACACGCTTTACTATAGGCCGTTGCTGGGTCGTTGTTGAAGTCTCTTTAAAGGCATTGCGATGCTTCATTGTGATGACAAACGGAAACAACTAGGAAGACGTCAATATGAGGTCAATATGACACAATATGACACACAATATGAGACGCCAATATGACATTAAAGATGTGGCTGGAAAGTTTGGTGTGGAAGTTTATCTCACAGCGCCGTGCATGCTGTCACCCCTTCGTGCTCTCACCAGGGTGAGGAAAAAGGGCAGATGCTGTGAAAACCACGGACAGGGTTTTGGAGAATGTAGAACGGAGGTGGTGCACGAGGTCTCGTTTAGTTGTGATATGGTGCACGCGGGCTAAACAAGCCGATGCTTGAATAAGCGCTTGTTGGAACACTCGTTTGGTGTTAGCTCTGGCAGTAACAAACATGTGGCGATACAGTGTTCGCCCTGTGGAAATTGCAAGCCACTTTTCAAGAAAACGAAGGTACCGGGGCGATCTGTGGGTAAAGTGGCACGACAGATTTTAGAAGCTTCAGTGATTAAGAGGTACGGCCCCGATGAGCGTGTTAGTGAACCGTCCGTTTACGTCAGCATGAGAGAACCTGAATTCTTGAAGTAGATAAATAGCATTCTTTTAAGGTGTACAACTCCGTCAACGAATGCTTGCGTGCATGTGCATTGTTAGAAGTGGCCGTAATGCGTTTTCAATAAAATCCGTTGTCCGTGTGCAGTCGTTCCGTCTCCTCGTTCCTCTGATGTCCCGTGCTTCGCGCAGTCTTAATTTCATTCTGAATGTTGTACCAACTAGCACGCCGCACAACCTTCTTCACTTCGAGCACTGTTTTGTGCCATTTCACCTTTTCATGTTCCGGCCTATTTAGTTTGAAATGATTAGCTCGTTCATAGCGGGCTTCAACCCTAGAAAAGCACATCTTTATCTGCGATTTTCGCGCGAACCAAACAGCGGATTTGTTATAGCCGATTTTTATCCCTAATCTTACAACAAATATATGATGTATTGCAATAATTGATGGTCCCGACGCTACTTCGTTACGACAAGGTTTGACGGCATTATATATTTCGTCTTGTAATAATCACGAAGTTCCTTCACCACACACGAAGATGAGAGATCAAAGGAACCCTTAGTTCGACATGGCGTTACACGGCTCACCCTTGGGCGGCGTGAATACGGTGGCCTCCGCGTGCGGCCCTTCCAACGGCGTGTCCTCGAGTACGTTCTTGGCGCGCACGCGGAACGTGTAGTTCGTGGACGGTTGCACGTCGTCCAGGAGCACGTGTCGCGTCTTCCCGGGCGTCTCGAGCGACCCGCACGACGAGGTCGTGCACCAGGACACGTCATATGCCTGCAAGGGACCTCGAGGTGCCTTGGGAGCCGTCCAGGAAAGCAGCGCCTTGCCCCCGCCCACTCGATTCACGTGCAGAAGCATCGGCTCACTGGGTGCTGCGGTTAATAAGAATGATCCCTGCAGTCTGAGATGCCAAAGCCACGATATGACATGAGGCACGCCGCAGTAGAGGGCTGCGGAAATTTTGGCCACCTTTGGTTATTTAACGCGCACTCGTAACACAGGGTACACGAACCTCTTGCATTTTCGTCTCCATCGAAAATGCCACCGAAGCAGCAGAGATCGAACCAGCATCCTTTCGGGTTTGGGGCGGCCAAGGCTGATAACCACTAGACCACCGCGGCGAGCGAGAGGAATGGGGTGGGAGGGTGCTGCTGTGTGAGAGCAGCTAAGATCTCGCGGACACCATTGTTAAGTGAGCGTAGACACTAACTCTTTGATAACTATATCACCATAGTGAACTGCCGGCTATTGGGCACCATGGTAACGACCGGTATGTGCGCGATTACGCTCCCAAAAATTTAATATTACACAATTCATTTATAGTGTCGCTCACGATTTCGGAGTCCCACGCTAAGAGGCGGGAAACTCGGAAGTGACGACACACACGACTATCGCGTGACTTTAAAATCACGTCAGCTACCTGAGCGGTGACGACAGCAGCCCGGTGTACTGTTGGTCTTCGCCGCAAGTTCGTTCACGTGCCCACGCTTCACGGCCCGTTGCCGTTAACCGTTTCCAACATTAACTATCCTTGGTCTCTGACGCGACCTTTTGCTGATATCTATCTCAATTTGCCCGAAAAAAAGGGACACTTAACTTATTGACTTTAACCTTCTAATAAATCGCCATTAAGCTATCTCCTCTTTTTTGTGAGCACACGAATCTTATGTGCAGTAAGTTTACAGTCCGCTCTTGGTGTCTACACTTTAAACCAAAATAAAGGTCTGAACAATGTCGTGGTTTCACAAAACGGAGAAAGACGTTATGTAAAAGAACAACAAGAAGGCAGGCATGGTTTGACTTCGACAAGCAAATTTCGAGAAAGCACACTTGAGGGCAGCGGAGGCCGCCATACGGTTGAAATCTTGAGCGTGGTATCACGGCCGCTTGATGTGCAGAGCAGCCGTGGTAGTACGAGCTTGAATGATGTTCTGTCGAAACAGTGGAGGAACGCAAAGCCCGACTGGTCGAAGCAAACGAAGATGCCAGGCCAGAGCATTGGCCACGATCTTAGTGGGTCCATCTGAAGCCTCGCGTTATCCGCCGACATCCACAAAATCCCAATAAGCAGCATATAAGCGGTTTCGTTTTAAATAGACGTCGCCAGCGAGGTTCGAGTTCATAGCCGTTGACTTAAAAGACCAGGGCTTCAATAATGAGCTATAGTGCCCCACAGGAGCGACCGATCCCAAGTTGTACCGATGCACCACTTTTGTCATTCGAGGGGGAAACGCTGCATCATTTGCAGCGTGAGTGCCGGAATCATGAGTGTCGGAAGTGAGGCTAGAAGTCACGACCTCTGCTATATTACTGAGCTAAAGCCTTTTTTTTTATTTCGACATAAACCAAATGATAGTTGGAGTAATAAAAGCCAAATCAGCTTATCTCTTGCTGCCTGGCCTAAATTAAAATCGCCTTAGTTTTATCAGGTCGTCAAAAACAGGTAACCCTCAGGTGGCTCTTTCTGCACCATGTACACTTCGCGCGTGTATGATACATTTTCGATGAAATTTTCTTTAACAGATAGCACATTCCCATAACCATGACATACCAACATTCTTGTACGCCCTATACCGGAGGCTCAGTAGCACAATTAGATTGTACGGCACATCGTCATTTCGAGAATCCAGATATCTAATTTCTCTTGGGTGTTATTGGCAATTCCTTTTTCATGGTCCGTTGCAAGATGACTTCGCGAAGGACAGAACCCCGACAGTTTATAAAGGCGTTCAGACTGTTTGAGGTTTCTGGAACAGTGTACAATCCGTGGTCGACGGTACTTATATACCTTTGTATGTCAGCCACGCCCTTACTGACAAGGTGTTCGTATCGAGCTTAACAAAGAACGGTTTTATGGAGAATTTGACAGGCATTTTTTTCTCCTTACTCTTTCGATGATATCAGCTCCTGAACCTCCACTGTACGCACTTATATAGATGGGCACTGGCAACAATGAATCTGACATATCACGATACAATTTCGTTTTTTTTTTTCATCAACTCTAATACTGAAGCGAGAAACGCACGCTTAGCATACGAAGACACGCCGCGACTGCCCAAAGAAGCCATGCACTGTGCGGCATTCAACATGAGCACTCGCAACAAGAAAATTGGGCAAAAGGTTGCTTAGTCGCACTTCCATGACTGTTCTCAGGAATGGACGTCTTTGGTCCCCCCAAAACATAAACCTTGATACAACCTGACGTACAAATAGATGCGACAGCCCGCAACCACCGCTTCAAACCCTTCTGAATAAATTAGTCCGGCTGCATCGTTCCCAAGTTGAATTCCAGATATACACGGCACATGCCAAATGTAACTTCTGCACATTAACTCGCAACAGGGATAACACTTGCAACATGTACCATACATCAGCTATGGGAAAAATTTTGCACATGGCAGAGCACGCGAACATTAATAGATGCGCCCTTTCCAGGCATGCGCTTTTTCCTTCGCCGTCTGTGTTTCCTGTTCTTCCCTAAAGTCCTTATAAAGTTCGAGCGGCACGCCGAGGTATTTTTCGGGCAGAGCTGAACCACTGAATGTTTGCAAATGTGCTCGGTGTGCTTTCCCACATGCCATGCGAAAAGCATGGGAACTTCCCCAATTTATTGCGCTTCCTGTTTTGTCGCAGTATGATTTCGCAGCAGTTACTACTTCAATAATGCTATTATAGTCTTCAAAACACACAGCAATGTCATCCGCGTAAGCAAGAAATTTTCACTCTGCATTAGTTTGAAATCTCGCATTTTTTCTTTTCTTCCTGTTTAACGGCTAACACAAAAGTTCCACGTAAATCGCCAAGACCAAAGATGAGGGCATCCTTGTTTCACAGAAGAGCAGACATCAATGCTTTCTGTGAGGGTCTTGACTATTAATCGCGTGGTACACCCAGTGTAAGCCATCTTTAGGCCACCTATAATTACAAGATCCTATTTTGGTGTATTTCAAAATTGAATGGAACGTTGTGTGTCACACGATTGAAAGCATTCTCCAGGTCCACGCAGCAACGCGTTCCAGTATACATGCGGCGACACGTACGTTGGTGCTTATAGTGCAGGCCTTTATTCCGCACATTTGATGGTCCTCAACGATCCTTAATGACACTCTGCAACATTTCTGCCAATATATTCATAAAAGCTCACGACCCCTGGTTTACGAGACCAGTGCTCTACCACTGAGCTATAGCGGCCGACGAACACGGCTGACAGAAAGCTGTCGCCATGCACGGTCTAGATTAGTCGAGGCAAAAATGCTGCGTCACCCTCTAGGAATACTGCGGAACAGAAGAAAAAGTTCAGTGCCGCCAGTGAGGTTTGAACTCACGACCCCTGGTTTACGAGACCAGTGCTCTACCACTGAGCTATAGCGGCCGACGAACACGGCTGACAGAAAGCTGTCGCCATGCACGGTCTAGATTAGTCGAGGCAAAAATGCTGCATCACCCTCTAGGAATACCGCGAAACAGAAGAAAAAGTTCAGTGCCGCCAGTGAGGTTTGAACTCACGACCCCTTGCTTACGAGACCAGCGCTCTACCACTGAGCTATAGCGGCTTTTTTTTTCTTTATTGCCTGCTTTGACACCAAATGAACACACATATACATATATATACAAACAAATCACTCACACTAAAAATACATGGTCATATTAAAAATGCTTAAAGTTTACAAGTTCATCTAGAATAGCCACCCACTCAGGAGGGTCGGCTTGCGCACGATACTGTGCTCTTAGATTTGCAATGCTTGCAATAAAATTTTCCCGCACCGAACAAAGTTTCACATCGACATGTCGCACTGCCATCCTTGTTTTCCATAAGCTGTGGAGGCTCAGGAGCATGAACATATCGCAAGATGTTCCATCACTGTTATCTGTGGGCAGAAACCGTATACCAATTGGTGTAATTGGAAGTTCTTTTTTAAGTGTTCTCTGTAAAATGTCCCAATGGTAGACAGCGTCCCAGCAATTTATGAATTCATGATCGATAGTCTCCGGTTCTTTACAGAGTGAGCAGTCAACACTCCATGGCACGTAAATACCTTTGTCGTGTAACCACGTTTTAACTGGCAAACAATTGGTATGTAGCTTAAAGAAGAAAGATTTTACTGTGGAATTAACGGGCATCCTTCTCACACGCTTCAAAACGTCATTTCCTGCACCTCCACAGTTAACAGCTCTGTATATTGGTGTAGGCAACATTACATCGATTAAGTCTTTGTACAGTTTCTTCTTTGTAATGTTAGACAAATATTCCAAAGAAAACCGTGCACGTAATACCCGAAACGACATAATCACCTCACGCATATACCCAGTCACACCTTGCCCACTGTATTCACAGCACGTTATGACGAATTCTGGTAGGGCACTTGCCAGTCGAACCTGTATCACCGTGCGTAAGTACTCGTCACTTTGCTCTCGTAAAAAAAAGAAACGCGACACAAGCTGCCTGATATACAGGTGAGCAAGCCCCAGTCCGCCACTGCGGACTGACCGAAATAAATTGGTGCGACTGACGCGTTCAAAAGTTGAACCCCATATAAACACAGCGAAAACCCTATGAATCTTTTGCACACACATCCTAGTCATGAACATAATTTGCAAAACATACCATACTCTGGCAACTAAAAACAAATTACATGCACTGGCACGTCCGAACATTGACAGGCCTCGGCCAGTCCAGCTGCTTGTTTTTTCCCTCATCTTGTCAGTTTCTTCAAGCCAATAATCTTTAGTATCTCTGTAGTGCTGTAGCGGCACTCCCAGGTACTTCACAGGTGTAGTCGTCCACCGTGTCGAAGCGAAGTGTTCTGGCGTTACGTCCCAGTTGCCGTGCCATATACCAACGCTTTTATCCCAGTTGATCTCCGATCCTGATTGCTTGCAGTATGCCTTTGTGACTCGAACAACTTCCTGGACGCTTTTTTGATCATCACAAAAAACAGCAATATCGTCCGCGTAGGCCAGCACCTTCACTTCAGTCATCTGTAGTCTAAACCCTCTAATATTTTCGTTACTGATTACAGCCAAACAGAAAGGCTCAAGGTATAATGCAAAAAGTAAAGGGCTTAGTGGACACCCTTGCCGAACGCTTGATTTGACAGGTATTCTTTGACTAAGGCTTTTGTTAATTATAACCTGTGTAGTACAGTCCTGATATGCCATTTTAACTCCCTGCATAATAACATCACCTACGTTTACATGGTTAAGTATCAAAAAAAGTACTTCGTGCGACACTCTATCAAAGGCCCTTGCTAAGTCGAGCTGTAACATGGCAACTCGGCCAGCAAAAGCGTCAACACATTCAAAGACACTACGAGCTACATGAGTGTTCGTACAGATAGTACGTCCTTTTATGCCACATGTTTGATGTGGTCCCACCAAGTCTTTTATCACAGTTTGTAACCTGTTCCCAAGAATCTTCATTAACACTTTGTAATCACAGTTGGTTAGACTTATTGGCCTATATGAACTTACTGAGAGTAGCTCCTCACGGTCATCTGTTTTAGGAATTAAAACCATGTGGGCACTTCGAAAAGACGGCGGTAGTTGTTTTTTGTCGTACGCCTCCGCGAAGACATGATACAATATCTGTGATAACGCAGGCGCAAAAGCCTTATAGAATTCGGCTCCCAGGCCATCCGGCCCCGGCGCCTTTCCTACAGCCATATGTTCTATCGCGTGTTCAATTTCTCGCTTGCTGATCGTCTCTTCTAATCTTTCTGTTTCCTCTTTATCCAGTCGTGGCATGGCCTTCAAAAAGTTTGTTCGAAAGCCCAAGTCAACCGATCTCTCGTAACCAAATATTTTGCGGTAATGTTCTTCAAAAGCACGTTTGATCATTTCACACTCTGAAGTTATCTGATCATCGTACACTATTTGTTTGATTTCCTTTTTAAGGGCGTATCGCTTTTCGTCTGCCAGCGCGCGTTTATTTGGCCGCTCATCGACCCAAAATCTTTCGGCTCTTGCCCGGACCGTAGCAGCCTGATATTTTTCATCGTCGATAGCTTCTAGTTCCTTCTTCACATTATTGATATGTCCTGTAAACATTCCTGGTTCGGCACTCTCCATTTCAAGCAGCAGTTCAAGTTGTTGTTGTAGCTCTTTTTCTTTCATTTTTTCATTGTGGCTCTTCACGCTACCCCTTTCTATAGCTATCATTTTAACCTTGATCTTTAGGTCCTCCCACGCTTCAGCATAGTGCGCTGGCTCGTTAGCTAGCACTTTTTCAATTTCCTCTTGTACTTTCTTAACGAAGCGCTCATCTTCAAGAAGCTTCCTATTAAATTTCCATAGGTACCAGTTGAATTTACGTTCTTTCGGTCGGGACCCAATTTCAAAGTGTACCATACTGTGATCACTGAAGGAGACTGGCTTCACACCATAGTTGCTGCATATTGGTACTATAGCAAGCGATACATACACTCTATCCAACCTCGCATGACTGTCGCGTTGAAAATGCGTGTATTTTGGTTGTGTGGCGCCCATTAATAAGCGGCCAACATCTTCCATGTCGTATTCCTGGACAAGGGTATTTAGGAAAAGAGCACTTTTATCGCGCACCAAGGTTCGCTTAGCGCGATCATCGGTATAGCATACGCAGTTAAAATCTCCCAACAATATAACATATCTATCACACTTGAGATACTGTTCAAGCTCTGCGAAAAAGGCACTTCTCTCCTGCATATCGTTCGGCACATACACACAAATCAGTCTCCATTGATAACCGCTAAAAGAAAAATCATACACGATAAGCCGGCCAGTTTCATTAACCTTGAGAAATTGTTCTGTAATATCCAAACTTTTCCGCACCAAAAGAAGACAGCCACCGGACGTACCCACGGAATGGCATACGCATGCGTTGTATGTTCTAAAAGGGGCCACCATGCGATCAGTTTGTTCTTCGCTTTCGACCTTTGTTTCCTGTATTGCTACAAGATCCAGTTGATTCTCAGCACAGAGGCGATTAACTTGGTACTGCTTTCGTCTTGCGGCAAGACCTCGAACGTTAACGGTTGCCACACGCCGTCCTCTAACCAAATCCCCTACCATAATAATTTGGAGCAAACTAATCGCACGGTTCTACACACCCCTCGCGCGCTAAACCTAGGCTAATCGAATCACGCGTACAATAAGGCAAACATACAACATTGCACTTTTCAATTGTGGTTTGGATGCGTACCTCAGATACGCAGCACATCCGCCTCCTCGTCTTCGTATCCATTGTGCGTGGTTCATCGCCCACTCGCCATGAAAGGCATGGGCTGGCGTCCTACACGAGTCTCGTGACCGCCGGTTTTCTATCCGGCGGAATGTTCGGCTTTGGTCGGAAAGTTGGCCGCCTTGTAACCACAGCCTTTGGCGGTGGTTCCTCGCTTGTAGGGTCTCCTGTTTGGTCTTGTTCACCAGCCGCTTGGTCACGACTCCTCTTCGTCACACTTCCACTGGTGGAAGCTACGTCCATTTCTTCATACTGTGGCCCTTCGCTGTCTTGATCCCCGGAGCTCTGTGCCTTTTGCGAGTCGCTGCCTTCCTTCACTTTCTCTTGCCTATCGCCCGCTCGCGAGTCAAGTTCCTCAGGGGGCGTCAGTCCAGGGGGCGTCTCCTGTACTTTCACATTCTGCGCGTCACCAGGACTTACTTCCTCGACTTCGGCTTCGTCCATAAGTAGCTCCGCCACTTCTTCCTTCTCTGCAGGGCCTGTCACACTCGCGTACGTTCTAACGCATTGTGACTCATCGTGTCCATAACGCCGGCATTGCGCGCAGCGTGGAACGCGACATTCACGCCGTATATGCCCTGTGTTCCTGCACCGAAGGCAGAGCGCAGCTCGGCCTGGCGCGACAACCAATGCCTCCTCGCCTGCGACACGCAGCAAATGTGGCACGTCCTCCACGGTTAGGCCTTTCCGCAGTACCAAGGTGACAAGCCGTGTTGAAGAACTCTTGTCTTGCAGACCATGAACACGCCACCGCTCCCGCGTAATCTCCTTGACAACGCCGTAGGGTTCCAAGGCCTCGCACACATCCTCATCTAGCAGGTTGTGGAGCAGCCAATGAACCTTCAGGCGTATGGCTTGATTTCCAGGGTCGATAATCAGACAGCGACGCCCCTTCACCTTGACTTCTTTTTCTCGTAGCATTTCTTTCACCGCATCAGCATTCTTGAAAGTCACCGCCCACACGTGACTCATTTTATATGCCCCTAACGCAACTACGTCAGAGAGCACCTTCAAGTTTTCCAGCATGTCCCTGAAGTGTTCCACACGATACGGCCTTGCACTCACATCGGCATGTAAAAACAAAGTATTCGAAACAACTCGCCCAGTAGGTAATTGTGGCAGAAGTACTTGATATTCCGTGGAATCCTTGACAATTGTCCTGGTACCGCGGCCCTGCTGGGCCGCTGAAGCCGCCCCGTTGTTAACGGAGCACATGTCACCCACGTCCGTTCACTACGGTGGCCGGAAGTGGAATCTCCACTGAGCTATAGCGGCCAACGAACTCGGCTGACAGAAAGCTGTCGCCATGCACGGTCTACACTAGTCGAGGCAAAAATGATGCATCACCCTCTAGGAATACTGCGGAACAAGAAAGAGTTCAGTGCCGCCAGTGAGGTTTGAACTCACGACCCCTGGTTTACGAGACCAGTGCTCTACCACTGAGCTATAGCGGCCGACGAACTCGGCTGACAGAAAGCTGTCGCCATGCACGGTCTACTCTAGTCGGGGCAAAAATGATGCATCACCCTCTAGGAATACTGCGGAACAAGAAAGAGTTCAGTGCCGCCAGTGAGGTTTGAACTCACGACCCCTGGTTTACGAGACCAGTGCTCTACCACTGAGCTATAGCGGCCGACGAACTCGGCTGACAGAAAGCTGTCGCCATGCACGGTCTACACTAGTCGAGGCAAAAATGATGCATCACCCTCTAGGAATACTGCGGAACAAGAAAAAGTTCAGTGCCGCCAGTGAGGTTTGAACTCACGACCCCTGGTTTACGAGACCAGTGCTCTACCACTGAGCTATAGCGGCCGACGAACTCGGCTGACAGAAAGCTGTCGCCATGCACGGTCTACACTAGTCGAGGCAAAAATGATGCATCACCCTCTAGGAATACTGCGGAACAAGAAAAAGTTCAGTGCCGCCAGTGAGGTTTGAACTCACGACCCCTGGTTTACGAGACCAGTGCTCTACCACTGAGCTATAGCGGCCGACGAACTCGGCTGACAGAAAGCTGTCGCCATGCACGGTCTACACTAGTCGAGGCAAAAATGATGCATCACCCTCTAGGAATACTGCGGAACAAGAAAAAGTTCAGTGCCGCCAGTGAGGTTTGAACTCACGACCCCTGGTTTACGAGACCAGTGCTCTACCACTGAGCTATAGCGGCCGACGAACTCGGCTGACAGAAAGCTGTCGCCATGCACGGTCTCCTCTAGTCGAGGCAAAAACGATGCATCACCCTCTAGGAATACTGCGGAACAAGAAAAAGTTCAGTGCCGCCAGTGAGATTTGAACTCACGACCCCTGGTTTACGAGACCAGTGCTCTACCACTGAGCTATAGCGGCCGACGAACTCGGCTGACAGAAAGCTGTCGCCATGCACGGTCTACACTAGTCGAGGCAAAAATGATGCATCACCCTCTAGGAATACTGCGGAACAGAAGAAAAAGTTCAGTGCCGCCAGTGAGGTTTGAACTCACGACCCCTGGTTTACGAGACCAGTGTTCTACCACTGTGCTGTAGCGGCTTTTTTTTTTCTTTATTTCCTGTTTTTCTCACAAAATACACATTGGACAAAAATTCATGGCTCTGAATTCATCATTGGGACACACACTCTTTTCTGTACATTCTAAAACCAGGAGTAAGTAAGTACTTACTTACTAAAACAGGACTTACAACTTGTCCTGCGCTGTAGTGTTAGTAATACTTCGCCGTTAGTAATTTATCCATCACAGGTAACCAATCAGGTGGCTCAGGAAGTTCACGCAATACGCTTCTCACGTACAACAGATATTCATGTAGATATACCTTAGCCGGTTTTGCGTCTTCGTGTTCATTTCTTATATCCATTCGAGTTTTCCATACACTGTGCATAGTTATCAGCATTATCAGGTCACATGGCACGCCCTCGGTTTCTTCACATGGCAAGTAGCTAATTCCAAAAGGCGTGAGCTGAAAGTCTTTCTTTATCGTCCTTTGAAGGACGTCCCACAAGAACACAGAATCGGAGCAGTCCAGAAAGATGTGTTCAATTGTTTCAGCCTTCCTACATATCATACAGTTAACGCCCCATGGAAAATAAAACCCTTTGTCTTTCAGCCATGGTTTAACCGGGAGCGTGCCAGTGTGTAACATAAAAAAGAATGTCTTAGTTGATGATCTGATAGGCATTCTATTCACTCTTTTAAGCACGTCCCTTTCTCGTCCTAATACATATATTGCACGGTATAAAGGTACAGGGCACATAATATCAACTAAATCCTTATACAGTTGTTTCTTTGTTACCAAGGACAAAATCAAAAGAAAAATGCACTACAAGGAACTGAAAAGCATACACAACTTCTTTTAAAAAACCTTTCAATGCTCTCCGCTGCGAGCTGTATGCCGATACAATGTAGCCTGGTAACTCGTCGCGCAGTCGTACTTGTATAACAGCGCGTAGGAAACCATCACTTTGATCTCTCAGATAAAAGAAACGCAAAACAATCTGTTTGAGGAACAGATGCGACAAACCAAGTCCCCCTTTCTTTACCTTGCGGAAAAGATTAAGTCTGCTAGTACGTTCCCAAGTAGATCTCCATATAAATACGGCAAATATTCGATGCAACTTTTGTACACACACTCGCGACATAGATAATACCTGCAGCATATAAAACACTTTCGCAACAAGAAACACATTGCAAACCGCAGCGCGCGCAAACATGGAAAGCTCACACCCACCCCATTTAGTCGTTTTGGTCCTAATCTCTTCAGTTTCGGCGGCCCATTGCTCGGTGGTTTCCTGATAATATTGCAGAGGAACGCCGAGATACTTCGACGGCATATTTGTAAATTTGATCCCTTGCATTTGTGCTGGTTTTGCACTCCATTCACCGTGCCAGAAACCTAGACACTTGTGCCAACTAATCGCACTTCCTGTGAGTCTACAAAAGGTTCGTGCATCCCCTATAGCCTCCACTATACTCTTCTCATTTTCACAAAATATCGCGATATCATCAGCGTACGCTAGGACTTTTACTTCCGTTGACAAAAACTGATACCCTGTTATTTTTGTATTATTCAACACTTTCAAACACAAGGGTTCTAAGTAGATTGCAAACAACAGAGCTGAGCAAGGGCAACCTTGACGCACGCTAGATTTCACAGCTATGTCCGGGGTAAGTCTTTTGTTAATTACTAGTCTGGTAGAGCAATTCTTGTATGCCATTTTCACTCCATCTCTTATTACAGTCCCCACACTAACGTGATCCAGTATCGCAAATAGTATTTCTTGACTTACTCTGTCAAATGCTTTTTCTAAGTCTAATTGTATCATTGCTATTCGTCCATAGGACACATCACAACACTCCAAAATTGTTCTTGCCGTATGAATATTAGTGAAGATGCTCCTACCTTTTATTCCACAAGTTTGGTGTGAACCAACAACGCTCGTAATCACTGTTTGAAGTCTTTTGGCCAAAACCTTCATAAATACCTTGTAGTCTACATTCGTGAGACTTATAGGCCTATAGTTTTCCACCGACTGCAACTTCTCGGCATCCTCATTCTTCGGGATGAGTATAACGTGACTTGCTCTAAACGATGGAGGCAATTGCTTTAGCTCGTATGCTTCTATTAACACGCGGTGTAGTATCTCCGATATTTCAGTCTTGAAAGTTTTATAAAATCCTGCCCCTATGCCATCGGGCCCAGGCGACTTACCCGTCCGAAGGTCATCAATTGCTTGCCCAACTTCTTCTATCGTTATCGGCGTCTCAAGACTTTCCCTAACGTCATCATCCAGCGTTGGCATCAGTGATAAAAGCTCTCTTATATATTCATCTTGCACTTCCATTTCTATACCCAGTAATGTTCGATATCTTTCTAGGAATGCGTTTTCGATAAAATCCTGCTCTGTTGATAGCACACCCTCATAGCGTATTTCTTTAATCTCATTTCTCATTGCATAACGCTTTTCCTCTGCAAGCGCACGTTTTGTGGGCACTTCGCCCATCATGAAGCGTTCCGCACGTCCTCTTATCACTGCACCCATATATCGTTCTTCAGCGATGCGTTCCATCTGTCTTTTAACATCTTTGATTTCTTTACTGAATAATCCGGGTATTGTGCTGTCGGCATTTAGTAAGTAATCGAGCGTACACTGTAATTCTTTCTCTTTTTGTTTTTCCTTATATCGTACGATTCCTGCTCTCTCGATCGCATACATTTTGACATCATTTTTAAATTGCTCCCAAACGGCTATAATGCTCGTGTTCTCAATGGAGAGAGCGTCCCTAGCTTTCTGGCTCACAACTTTCACGAAGGTCTCATCTTTCAAGAGTTTTTCGTTTAACTTCCATAATTCCCAGTTAAACTTCATATTTTTCTTTTTTCTGCCAATTTCGACCGTGACTAGACTGTGGTCGCTGTAGCTGACATGCTTCACAGCATAATTGGCGCATAAAGGTACGATATTTTCAGCCACATAAATGCGGTCCAGTCTAGCATGGCTTTGTTGCTGAAAATGCGTAAACTGCACATAGTTGCTACGGAGAACATCACCAACGTCTACTAATGCACACTCTTCAGCTATTTCACTAAGCCGCAGGGCACTTTTATCACGTACTGGTACACCCTTAACACTATCCTCAGGCATACAGACACAATTGAAATCGCCAAGCAAAATAACGACTCTGTCGCATTTTAAGAAGGTGGCTACATAATCAAAAAAACACTTTCTATGGGACGCAACGTTTGGCGCGTACACACAAACAATTCGCCATTTTTCCCCAAATACAGACATATCACAAAGTACTAATCGTCCGTCGTCAGAAGTCAAGACCCTCTCTACAATTATACTAATAGAACGCTTTAAAAATAGAATGCACCCTCCAGACCTCCCAACGGCATGGCACACACATACGTCATAATTAGCATTAAACATATTTACCATGCGGTCCGCTTGCTCCTCACTCTCAATCTTCGATTCTTGCAGGGCTAATATGTCTATTTCATCTTCGATGAGTATTCTCTTTACCTGCGCTTGCCTTTTTTTCGCTGTTAAGCCTCGTATATTCAACGTGGCTATCTTGAGTGCAAGTGCCGAATTCGAAGAACCAGAGAGTGATGAGACAAGCCCCCCACATCGCGACTCGTACATATTGCCGGGTGACAGACTCACATCTAGCCGCTCTTCTCGAAGTGGCCTAGCCATCTCTGGCCATGCAAAGGCGTCTCCTCTTGCAGCGCACATCTTTAAACTCTGCACGTCTGCCCCCAGGCCAGTCGGGAAGTCTCAAGAGTCCACGTAACCGCTAAGGCGGATCTGCTGGCATTGTCTTCGCTGCTGGTGGTGTCGCCCTCCTATCAGGCGGCACCTTGGGTTGTATCTTGAGGGTCGGACGTCTGGTGAACTGCGCCTTTGGGAGTGGTTCGCCAGCAGAAGCTTCCGGCTTGCCGTTTTCTTCGGATACTTCAAGCTGTCTCTTTCCGACCGCTGGAGTAGCACTTTCTTCGCATTCCATGTCAAGACCCTCCTTAGCTGGTCCGCCAGCACAGGCCTCTGTGGTAGCCTGGACAATGTTTTCCCTCTTGGCATCTTCCTCCCTTGCATCAGGTGCCTTTATACTGGCAGCGAGTACAGCTGCGCCGTCGCCTTTTTCCTGGCTGTCACCGGAAGCTTCCGTCTGTTGCTTTCCACCAGTTTTCGCCGAATACCCGCCTTCCTTGGCGGTCGCCTCCGCATCAGCCTGGTCCATGTAGTGTTCTTCCATGGCTTCATTTCCTCCGGGGCCCGTCACGTTAGCGTAACTGCGCACGCACTGGGTCTCGTCGTGACCGAAGCGACGGCAGAGCCCGCAGCGTGGTACTCGGCACTCGCGCCGTATGTGCCCGGTGCCGCGGCACCGGAGGCAGAGCGGTGGTCTGCCTGGGACGTGCACGAGTGCGTGGTCTTCTCCAACACGAAGTTGATGCGGCAAGTCTTCCACGGTGTATCCCGCCTTCAAGCGCAAGGACACCAGACGCGTGTGAGACCCTTTGTCCGCACAGCCTTGCACACGCCATTTTTCCCGGGAAATTTCGGTCACAGTACCGAAGGGCAAGAGGGCGGTTCTCACAACTTCATCCGGGGTTGTGTGCAAAAGCCAGTATAGCTTCATCCTGACATCTTGATTACAAGGGTCTATCACGACACACTTGTGATCTTTAACGCTTAAGGCTTTGGTGGACAGCATCTTCTTTTTTCCGTTTTCATCCTTGAACGTAATCGCCCATACGTGATTCATTTGATAGGCACCTAGGGCCATCACTTCCGGCATAAGCTGCAGGCGGCTTAAAGCATCGCGGAAATGCTCAACTCGATAAGGTCGCGCCTTCACGTCAGCGTGTAAAAAAACGGTTGTTGTTACGGTCGTACCTGTAGGCAGTTGTGGCAAAATAAGCTGGTATTCCTGCGTCGGCGTATCCATGAACCTGGTACCGCGACCCAGCTGGGCCGCTAAATCCGCCCCTTTCGAGGAGCACGACATTCCGCGTCCGCTCACAACGGTGGCCGGAAGTGGAATCCCACTGTGCTGTAGCGGCTGGGTGCAGTACTGGGCAATTACGTGCACCAGTGCACGAAATTTGGTTCAAAAAACAGGCGTTCTGTATATGCGCCTGTAAGCTGTTGTACTTGTAATTCCTGCAAATTAACGAACTGTATTTCTCCGTGGTTGAGCTTTAGCGCTCCTCTGTGCCTTGCAAGTGAGAAAAGGGAGTAAAAGTGTTAAAGTTAAATGCTGTTTCAGAACACTGAGCTCAAGAAAAGCAAAATGTTGTAAATAATTCAGCACCACTTCTTGGAATACGAGAATACTATCACATTATGTCACTCTGTGCAGTAGGCACTTACTGTCCGGCCTGGTCCTGAAGCGAGCCTTGAAGAGCAGAGCCGATGACGTCCCGACAGCAACGTCGTAAATGAGCCAGGCACCTAGGTGCGTGATTACGACGCCATCGGCTCCCGAGCTCTTGTTCTGGCAGGCGCTCAGGCCGCCGACCCAGCAGCACCACGTGACCTCGTAGTGCTGCGGCTCAGCTTCGCCGCGGTCCGGAAGTGTCCAAAGTACCAGCGCCCGCTGTGGCTCCATCAGGTCCACCGTGAACTTCCATCCTGCACACGGCAGGGGCGTAGTTCGTCGATTTGCACTTTCGCACTTCTTAGAATCTAACTGTGAAGCCTGGTTCCCTCATTGAGACCTGTGTTAAGCATGATTCGTTAGTATACAGCACAACCTCCTTTTCGAACAAAAGGAAACTTTCTGGTCTATCTGCCATAAACTTTTGTGTAACTTTATGTAGGAGAACAAGCTTAGCAATGTCGTGTTTCTATGTTATAATTTGGCCGTAAGCGCCAGATGAGCAAGCTGTAGGCCAAAAGTCATGCGCATAGCCAGCAAAAATGCTAGATGTTTTTAAAACATCTGCGTCTTTTCTGTTCACTACAGGTGTTCTAAGAATATGGGTTTTTCCCAGAGAAGCTATTACTTGATAGTATTCATCCAGCTTTTTTTCCGAACCGACAACTACCCCAGTCCAAAACTGCACCGCGGGCAGCAGACACTTCAGAAGGCACGGTGCACATAAGTACTGATATATGTCTCCAGTCCTCCAGTCAAATGTGATGCACCGTACTGATTGTCCTGTACTTCGCATGCACTGTCCTATACTGCCTTGTCATAAGAAACATTTTTGTCAAGAATATTTCAATGACAAGTATCACTAAAAATATTTTACAACCACGGGTTAAATATACGGGAGGTCTTCTCTAAATGGGCGATATTCTTGCTGTTTACCTATGGAAATCCAGTAATTTAAAGATTGATTGTAAATGGCTGGTGTCATACATGGTGTCATGGTCACGACGGTGAGCAACACATTGCGAGACCACAGGAAGCAAAAAAAAAAGCGCACAAAAGGCACGGAATCTCAGCTCCTTTTTTTTTTTTTTTTTTTGCACTTCGGTAATCGTCTGCGCTATTTAGCGTGCAGAATTCGCGACCTAACTCAAGCTTTCCATTACGAGAGGGAACTTGCCTGAAATGCATGAAGGTCTCTTACAATATATCTTAGGTCATTTAAGCCATTTAAGAAACAACCAGTGTATGTCAATTTGAATGAGGTTTGTTGCTTAATAAGCTCTTGAGGAAAACTGGTATGCGCAGCTAGAAAATACGAGGCCGAGAATAATACTCTCAACACCGATGCATTCTTGTCTCTCTCGTCTTTTTCATGATTATTAAGGGCGAAGCACCTTAGAGGAGTACTGACACGAATTTTAGACATTCTCGTATTGTTGTTGTAAATTAACGCACTGGCGCGGAGTACCCCAAAAAGAGTATCATGCTGTCTCGCAACGCAATGAATATATTTTTAAAACGGCTCCGTTAAAAGCACACTTTCGGTTTCGATTTCGACGGGGCGATTTCCTAGTGACGTGTCACCACAATTGGACGTACGTCTAAGTCACGCAGGGACAGAAATTCGTGATAGCGTCGCTGCAAACCTGTCGTCTGTGGTCAATTACACGTAGGGCACGGAAACAACGACAATTTCACGGTCGTCCAGCGACTCTGACAGCAATTTCGGCGATATTTAGGAGACTGTGTTCTTACGTCATCGTAGTGTCCATTGCGCTGGGGCTGGCTTGCAGTGCTGGGCGACGAAAGCTTCAAAACAAAACTAAAATATTTTGTTGTTACGTGTTTCCTGGCTTCCGTGTGTGGAGGGCGTTAACAATACATGGCTAGAAAACGAAAAATGTATATTTTGCGCCGCCGCAAAATCGTGTCAGTACTCCTTTAATTAAAGGGGTCGTGAAAAGAATTTGTAGATGCCGGTTTGTAATTTTCACTGCTTCAATACGCATTCGACAAGCCGATTCCGAAATATTTCGGCGAAATATTCAGTGCACATTTAACAACGCCCGTTTCAAATCTCAGCTTTCTTGCGCTCCCGAAACGACTATGCGACACTTCCGGCCGGCGTGGTACTATCTGGTGACGTTGAGTTAAGATACCTTTAAGTTCAAAGGCACAGTGAACTCGCGTTTGCTCTAAAGAAATCGATTTACTTGAAAGCTAGAAAGGAAGAAAATACTTGGGAACCGTGCGGTGCCACCATTCGGAAGAAAAGCGGCAGCACGGTTTGTTTTCCCATGGCCTCCGAGGGCGCGCCAATCTCGGAGGTATGACGGCTACTAAGATGACGTCATCTGCAGAGTTGAGGGGAACGCGCGCAGTGAAACCGAAACCGCGTTTTTTATCGCTCTAAATCAATGCACACGATGCAACGGAACAATGCATATTGTCGATTGGAGGGTCAGGACCCCGAATACGCACTTAGTAGAAAATGTTCAGAAAACGTTTCACGACCCCTTTAAGGCCGAGGCTTGTCGTCCGTCCGGCGTCCGTGTGTGTGTGTTGCCTTTGACAGGGGGAAGAATTTTACATTCTAGGGCAGGGAACGCGTGCTAATGCCATCTTCGTAGAAATCAAGAAGAAAAATATGTACGTGGGCAGGGTATTTAATGAGAAGGCAAGATAACCTATGGAGCGGATCCCTAGAAAAGGCAAGCGTAGCAGGGCGAGGGATAAAGTTAGGCGGGCCGCTGATATCAAGAACTTTGCACGGACAAGGACGCAGTTAGCCCAGGGCTGTGTTAACTGGAGAACAATAGGAAAGATCTTTGTTTCGCACTGGGTTTATAGATTATTATTATTATTATTATTATTATTATTATTATTATTATTATTATTATTATTATTATTATTATTATTATTATTATTATTATTTGCGCAGCACCTCCACCACGTATGAGGTCACAGTTGGGACAACGTTTATTTGGTCCGGGAGCTGGGTAGTGAACTAGCACAGCCCATACACGATGATGATGATCGTAACTATGAGCGACGAAGAACATAACCAAACGTGTGACGATAGTGACAGAAGATGAGTAATATGTGCGTAATATAAACGCCAACATCGTCATTATTATTATTATTGTTGTTGTTGTTGTTGTTGTTGTTGTTGTTGTTGTTGTTGTTGTTGTTGTTGTTGTTGTTGTTGTTGTTGTTGTTGTTGTTGTTGTTTGTACACTGCACTCGTACCTTCCCGTTGGGCCGAGCGCACCCTGGCGCACTCGGCGTCTCGGCTGTAGCCACCGGCGGCGCAGCGTCGGCGCGCGCAGAACACATACTCGGTGGCCGGCTCGAGCTCGGAGGCGCTGATGGCTGCGGGCGAGGCACCGCTCTCGCGGCACAGCCAGCGCGCCCCGCCGTCGCAGCCTTCGAAGTCGGCCGTGAAGCCCGCGCGCGACACGCTGCCGCGGCAGAGGCAGTAGACGGAAGTCCGGTGCGCCTTCTTCCACAGCAGCTCGATCTGCGAGTGGCTCACGTTGATCAGGTACGGGCTGATGGTGTTGCCGCACTGTCCCTCCTCCTCCTCCTCGGCGACGCGGCTGAACACGCCGCCAGCGACGGCGCCGGCCTGCACAGTCCAGTCGCAATGCTCTCAGACCCTTGCTCACTCATATTCGTACAGGTGTGTTCGAATACAGGTGTGTTAAATCGTACAGGTGTGTTAAATCAGGCCACAGCTGTAACCAAAAAGCGAGAAAGCAATTGTAAATATATCGGTACTAACGTACGGTTCAGAAGCTTGGAGGATAACTAAAAAGCTACAGAAGAAATTAAGGAACACGCAGCATGCAATGGAGAGAAATATGATAGGTGTAACGCTAAGAGATAAAGACGAGCGCAGTGGATAATAGAATAGACAAGAGCAGATATCCTTATATCAAAAGAAAAAAAGGTGGAGCTGGGCAGGACATATATCATTAGAAGGACATATAACAGGTGAACAGTAAGAGAGACGAAATGGATACCAAGAGAAGGGAAACGAAACAGAAGCAGGCGAAAAGTTAGATGGAACGATGAAATTAGGAAGTTCGCAGGCACAAAGTGAAATTGGAAATCGTTGGGAGAGGCCTTCGTCCTACTATGGACTTAAAATATGCTGATGTGATATATATATATATATATATATATATATATATATATATATATATATATATATATATATATATATATATAGCAGTCATGGTGGTGAATAGGCCGGAGGCGTGAAGACAGAGATGAGTAGTAGACCCTCGGAATTGGCAACAAAAATGCGGAAAGCGGGTATCCTGATGAAGGCCGGTCTCCGGCTGAAACGTTGAATAAACGCTTTCCGCACTTTTGTTGCCAATTCCGAGGGTCTACTACTTATATATATATATATATATATATATATATATATATATATATTATATATATATATATATATATATATATATATATATATATATATATCAAAAAAAGTTCTTCCTGGCTATCGGGATAAATATACTATCAGAAAGACACAGTGACAAACATAGGATTTATTCTGACGTTTCGGCTGGAGGCCAGCCTTTTTCTGAAAAAGGCTGGCCTCCAGCCGAAACGTCAGAATAAATCCTATGTTTGTCACTGTGTCTTTCTGATAGTATTATATATATATATATATATATATATATATATATATATATATATATATATATATATATATATATATATATATATATATATATATATATATATATATATATATATAATTGTTATTCTTATTATAACAGCATTGGTTTACTTTGATTGCCATCTCTTCACTGCCGCTCAAGCTGTGCTGATCTGCTATTTATTTTTAAACTCTTGCACGGTACTGCAACCTGCCCTGAACCGCTCCAGTGCATCAATTTTCGAATTACGCTCACGATGACTAGAGTGCCTTTCATGTACCCGCCTACCTATGCCAACACCGGACTGTCCTGAGCATACAGAATCTCTACAATGCCTACTTTCTGAACCTTTACGTTTTTCAAGGTTCTCTGTCATTGCTTACGTCTTGTATTTGTATTGTTATGAAATAGTATCGTCCACTCTACCTTTTTTTTTTCTTTAGGTCGCCTAATGCCTTGACGTGAACTCCTTTTTCCATTACCTGTCTCTCTTTTTCAGTGTTATAACATGTCTTGCCGTCCCGACTTACATTTGTTGTTTATTTCTTACATGTTTTTTCTCTGTACTTTTCTTGTATGTAGTTCTGAATCTCTTTGTTGTCAATCTATAGGTCTCATCTTGTATTTTGCCCTGTCGTGAAAATATCTTGGTTTTCTTTACCTTCTTTTCCCTTTCTTTGTACTTGACGTGCACACTGTCTCGATCTGATTGTATAACATTGGCATTCCTTTGCGTGCGCCAGCACCAAGGCCTCTTGGTCGTTCCTGGGCACGTTTAAATAAATTGACTGATCGACTACTATTATCATATGTAGCAGTAATTATTGGTTTCTGTGGTTTTACGTCTCAAAACCACGATATCATTATGACAGACGCCGTAATGGAGGGCTCCGGAAATTTCGACCGCTTCGATCGCACAGCACACGGGTCTCCTCTATCGAAATGCAGCAGCAGCGTCCGGGATGCGATCACGCGACCTTCGCATCAGCAACCGAGTGCCATAGCCACTAGACCACCGCGGCGGAACAGCAGCAGCAGCAGCAGCAGCAGCAGCAGTAGTAGTAGTAGTAGTAGTAGTAGTAGTAGTAGTAGTAGTAGTAGTAGTAGTAGTAGTAGTAGTAGTAGTAGTAGCGATCGTAACGATCCGCGCAGCGATCATAATCCCAGATCATCTCAAGGTGAGGTATCTTGTTGTGAAACACGTATATCGGTGCGGTGCCTGAGAAGCGGACCAAAGCCAGCTATATGATTATAATGATCCATGAAAAATGTTAGTATGCTATTACTCTTTACGTTTTCTGAACCTGTTACACTACATTTTTAGAATGAAAGTTTCGGTTCTGCGATTGCACTGAAATTAATATTATATTGATTTAATTACGGACGTTAAAACGTCCTAATATCGCACTTTAGCAGCTAAAGAAACCGCTTTGTGAAGTGCTCCTAATTAATTCGGCAACCAATAGTGTCCTTTTTGTGCACCTAATTTAAGTGCAGGAGCCTCATTTCATTTTCTTTCAGCGGTCACATTTCGGTGCGACACGTCCGCTGTGAAGAAGCTTGGACGTGGTTTAGAGCTCAGGAGCAACAAGGACCATCGCGGCAGATAGCCCCAGTTGTCAGACCTAACAGTTTACGACGACACCAGTTTGAAAAAGTTTGAAAAAGATCAGGTGTGTTTCAGCAGGGTAATTAGCACACGTGTGCACATCGCATTATCTTCCATCTATGCAGTGTGAGCGAGGCTGCAGCCCATCGATCCTCAGAAGCATCTGGATCGCATGCCCTTCTGTAGATGCCACTACCGCTAAGCAAGAACAAATAGCAGCAGCAGCAGCAACAACAACAATTACAATTACTTCAATTAATTTTGATATATGTTTCTGCTGGAAGTGCAAGCTGGCACACTTGTGTTATAAAGCACGCTTTTTATACTGTTGCGAACAGCTGATCGATACCAGCGTTGTGGCGTTGCTAACGCTTTCGAAAAGGCGTGCCCGTGCGATAACGACACTACTGCCAGTGTTATGGGACTGCCCAGGTGTTCATATAAGCCAAATGAATGGATGCAATGGCACAATACTATGGCCGTAAAGTGGCATACCAAAGGCGCTTATAGAGGCTCACTCAAGTTGAGCGCGGTTCCTGATCATGTACTCGATCAAACGAAACTAACATAATGATTGATTGAGTTGGCACGTCTACCTTTATTTAGGCATCTAAACTTTGCCGTAAAGTGCTATATAGGACGTCCGACTTAGAGACAATGATGCGGCCAGTGCACGGTATATGCAGCGCAGCGCGCATCCACGAGTATATCGAGCATAAGGGCAGCTATGACGTTTACTAGGAGGCCGCAGCTTACGCAATTGTTAGCTAGCCGAGAATCCGTGATCTCTCTAGTATCGAATGATTCCCATTCTTTTCCGTATTTGGCAAATATTTCGGGGGTAAAAATAGTTTCACTCACCCAGAATACGCTGCACGTTGACAGCGATACGAGTACTGCTACTGCGAGCATTTTGTTAGCTTCTCGGGGCTCAGACTTCGCTGTGTCTCAACCGCCTATGGACTCATCTTCTTCTTCATCGTCAATAAGACAAACCACTGCTGCGGTGCTCGAGAGCTCGAGGTAGACGTTTTCTTCTATCTCACGCCTCATGCCCAGGATTGCGAATGTGTCAAGGATATTTTTGAAGGCTCGCAAATCTTGCAAGGAATGGGAAGAACATGTACACGAGTCTAAAAACAAGGTCGCATGGTGCCCTGCGCATTTCCAGTGCCCCGGGAACACTTGTAAGAATGAACGGAAATATTGGCGTTGGGCGCGTGTGAATAACTGAAGAATCCATGCCTAGCCTGCTTCCACTAAGTGTTGCAACTTAATAAACAGTTAAATCGGACTAATTTTAGCCCGACTGCAAGCTAAGTATTGCAGGCTATAAGAAGGGACAGCGGGCAGCCGCGTGGATCAGGGGAAGCGGGTGCGTTAACAGACCGCGGACCGTCGCGGAGGAACGTGCGGCCATTCTCTGCAGGCGACTCCGCGAAGCCAAGGAATAGTGGCCAGAAATCGTCATTTAATTCTAAGCTGCCTTAAACCGTTGAAGCATTTGTTACTAGCCATTGTTCTTCTAGTTTGTGCGCAGTATCTGATAGCACTTTCTAGAAAGACGGCTGCAGAACACTACACGTCCACTCTATGAAGGTATCGGCAGCCGCAAGCCCCAACACCCAGCCGGCAGCCGCAACACCCAGCCATATCCATGCAGAAGTGGTCCCTTTACACTTGCTAATTCATACTTCTTCACACTTTGTTAATTTTATGTTCATAATTTTACTTGCAAGCATATCTATTACTGAACCTCTCACCAAATTCTGACTCCTCACCTACATCTCCGTCCATCACCAGCGACGTATCCTTGCTTCCATCGCCATGTTTACACTGCCGCGTTACGTTCACGTTCGCGACAAACGCATTGCAAGGCTTGACCTGACAATGCTTTTCGATGGCGCGTTACCACTAGTCCGTCTACTATGAAGCGACTGATGCAAATAGCCGCGAAATGTCTCACGAATAGCATATCGCCACAAGTTGTCGTCCGAGTACATTGATCCTGGATCGAACTCGCTTTTGTTATTCATACGCCGTAGCGTCATTGACCTTCGGGTGAGTTACGGAGGTCGCGGCACGCTACTGATCGCCTTGCGCCGATTCGCTGGGCAGTCTCAACAAAGCTTCGCTTACACAGATTCCCAAAGCCTGCGGGATGTCCCGTAATTCGCACTATCCCATATTTCCAGGGTCGGGCAAGCACACGCGAGGCAGCAGCCTCCTTCGTTTACAATAACCGGCAATCCATCTACACGCACTCTTTTCTACGTGCAGATTCATACACTAGAGTAACTTACGCTGATTATGCCATATACCCGCCCCTTCCATAAAATAATACAGGCCTTGAAACATTCGCATCCGAACTCATAAGGTTGCAATGTTGCCCATATATGTAGCATTTTAGGTGTTTCATCCACCCCCCTCCCCCACACATTTAACTTCGCACATACATAAGACAGATTTCAACGTATTCACCCTCCAATTACCACCAAATCACTACCTCGGCTTTTCCAGTCCTCCAATGACAGCGGGTTAAATTACACGCCGTAATAGTATACCTGTAACTAAACCACATGTACGCTTTTAATTTCGCCTGCACGCCATCCATGATATTAATCTATACCCACTATTTTCATGACATGTAAAAAAGGTGGCTTGCTAAGTTTATCAAGAACATCGTGGGCACATCGTATAGCCGACGAACGTGCGCCAAGCTCGAGCTTTGAGCGATTACATTTAGTGGCAGTGATTAAGTCATTAAACTTTTTTTCACGCATCACATTTATCGTACGGTCCCATCCCTATACCGCTTATGAGCTCGATCAATGCCGCGTACAGTTATATTTGAACGCTGGGATTAATAATCAATTAATTTTTAACCGATTGAAAATTCATCATTAATCAGTGGCGAGCCGCGGGTCCTCTGTGGGGATAGATAGGTGGGTTACCAAAGTACACTGTCGCTCACAAGGACTCATTAAAAGTTAGAGTTCGGGCTGAATAACGCTTCTGAGCACTTCCTTAGAAATTTTATTGCAAAAACTACAGTTTATGACAGGAGGAGGACGAGGAAGAGGAAAGGAGGAAATAGAGGGAGGTTAGCCAGTGCTGAGACCGGCTGGCTACCCTGTGCAGGGGAAGAGGGGTGAGGGGAATGAAAGATAGCAGAAAGGAGACACGACAAGAAGAAAAAAAATTGGAGAGAAAACACTCAAAAAAAAAAGGGGGAAAAACGCGCGACACTGCTTAAAGTCTGTTCCGTAGGCCACTCGCAAAAATCGCAACAACGCGTTGAGCGCTTTCCGTGCTGACGATGGACCTGGCCAGTGTATTGTACATTGGCGATAATGTTCCCCCTTGTGTTCATTGAATCCCGGGGACGGTTTTATTTCTCTAAATATGGCGGTAGGAATCCAAGACTACCCTGAAGGCACGTGCAACGACCCAAAGCGCTTGCATGCTCAACCTGGCAAATTATGTAATTAATAAAGAAACTTTAAACTTCACCTACGCACATTATCCATTCCTTATCCCATATTTTTATCCCATACACAAAAGGCATCCTGTTTTCTTCGCCAATGATGTTTCAGAAACACGCTGCGAACGCTTGTGAAAAACGAGAGTTAGTTGCGTAACTACTACTAAACCAGTGCGTAATTATAATAGAAAGTATTAAAGCTTCGCCATGTTTCACATTTAACACACGCCCAATCGCCCAAGAAGACACATAGCGTTCTCTCAGGAAACTGGGAAACATATAGCGGAATTTAGCTTGCAAATTTGTCCATTCATCACTTATAAAGCGTCTGAAATTTCCAGACAAATGTTCACTTCGTAGTGTACGTTGCACTTATTTAGGACATACAGCTGCAACCTGGTTCATAAAACACGCTCGTAAAACAGGGGAAAGCTGAGGGATGTTATACAAAAAACTGCAATCAGCCAGCACAGTTTATTAAAACTATCAGTGCACGTAAGATCAGTATATGCTTCCTATACAGTAATTCTACCGCCTCTATAGTTCTGCCATATACCAACGGGAACACCTTATAAGTATGTCGTATAACGCATCTAAGATATTGTTTCCGTGTTATATTCTCAAATACCACTCGGAATATGGCTTTTCCAGAAATTCGTAGACGACAAAAATCTGCACTTACAAATGGTTGGCGCTTGGCCATTAAAACCAGCTCGCAGTAAGAAGCTTCGGACGCATTTGAAGATTTCATCGCAACCAAAAAACACAGGAATGCTGAAGTTGTACTGGGTTGCGCGTTGAGCTCATCTAGTTTAACGCATCTCATTGAAATTTGTCATTATATTGTTACCGAATTTGTTATTTTGGAACGGTGCACACATGACGTTATCCTGGGCATAGACTTTCTACAAACCTGCGGGGCCTCTGTTAATTGCGGTGCCGGTGAGCTTTCGGTAAACAGCGGGAGCCCAGGAATAGTTGCATGCCCAGAACAGCTACTGCCAGGATTTGTGGACGAACCACATGAAGAACAGAAGACATTTGTTGTAGCTGATGACGTGAGGCTACCTCCATGGTCATTCGCATCGGTATCGGTAGTCGCTTCTTCCTATACTGATGTTTCATTTGACGCCTTTGTGCAACCACTTAGTGATTCTTGTCGGAAGAAAGACCTACTGGTGCCTAGCAGCATTGTATCGGTGATTAATGGCTCCACATCGTTGTGGGCACTAAACTGCTCTGCTGTGCCTGTGCATGTTCCTAAACACATGAAGATTGCTGTATTTGATGACGTCACGAGCAGTTCAACTATGGCCACAGGGGACGAGAAGAATTCCATTAAAGTGCGAGCCACCGGCGCCTTCGAAGAGGAAATTATAGGCATGGTCAGCAAGTCGTTGTCATCTCGTGAACGTAACACGTTAGTACAAGTGCTGTCCAAGCATACTTCTGTGTTTGACTTCTCCCAAGACCAGCGCCGCACGACTATTCCATCCTCGCGTGCCCGTCATCGAATTGACACCGGATCGGCTCATCCCATCCGGCAGAAGCCTTACCGAGTGTCGTCCTCGGAGCGCAAGGTTATCGCGGAGCAAGTACAAGAAATGCTTATGAAAAACGTAATACAAGAGTCGTCAAGTCCGTGGGCCGCACCAGTTATTCTGGTGAAGAAAAAAGATGGCTCTTGGAGATTTTGCGTCGACTACAGACGCCTAAATGCGGTAACAAAGAAGGACGTGTACCCGCTCCCGCGAATTGACGATGTGATAGACTGTCTGCACTCTGCCTCCTACTTTTCGTCCCTCGATCTACGTTCCGGATATTGGCAGATACCTATGGACCCCGCTGATAAAGAGAAGACTGCTTTCGTTACACCGGATGGTTTATTCGAATTTAACGTTATGCCATTCGGTCTTTGTAATGCCCCTGCTACGTTCGAGAGATTCATGGACACAATTCTTCGCGGACTCAAGTGGGAGATATGCCTTTGTTATCTTGACGACGTCGTTATTTTCGGCCGCACTTTTGAAGAGCATAACGAGCGTCTCAGCCTGGTTCTGGAATGCATGGAGAAAGCTGGTTTGATTCTCAACTCCAGAAAGTGTAAGTTCGGGGAACGACAGACATTAGTTCTAGGTCATCTGGTCGACAAAGACGGAGTCAGACCTGACCCCCGCAAGATTGAAGCGGTCAGCGCATTCAAGCCTCCACAGTCATCTCGAGAGCTCCGTAGTTTCCTGGGCCTTTGCTCTTACTTCAGGCGTTTTGTGCCAAGATTCGCCGATATTGTGGAACCGTTGACGCGTCTGTTGCAGAAGGATGCACAGTTCCAGTGGACACCAGAATGTGAGTCATCGTTCCGTCAACTCAAGTTTCTACTTACGTCAGACCCCATCCTGCGTCACTTCGATCCTTGTTCCCCTACCGAGATCCATACAGACGCAAGCGGAGTAGGCATCGGAGCAGTGCTCGTACAAAAGCGAGATGGCGCCGAACATGTCGTTGCTTACGCGAGTCGCTGCTTGAGTAATTCTGAGCGAAATTACACTGTCACTGAACAGGAGTGTCTCGCAGCTGTTTTCGCTGTTCAGAAATTTCGCTGTTACATCTACGGCCGCCCATTCAAGATAGTCACCGATCATCATTCATTATGCTGGCTTGTCAGTCTCCGAGATCCTTCTGGTCGTCTCGCACGGTGGGCCTTACGACTTCAGGAGTATGACTTCGTGGTGACATATAGGAGCGGCCGCCGCCATGCTGACGCTGATTGTCTTTCCCGCTTACCACTTCCAACGACCCATTCTGAGGAGGACGCTTTCGACGACTGCCTGGGAGCTATTGCACCCGAGTTTCCCGATGTGACCGTATTCCGACAGGAGCAGCGTAACGACGTCAGTTTGGAGCCTCTCTTCGTCGCGGCGCGCAATCCGAAAGCCAGTGGTGGTTTTTCCATACGTGACGGCTTGTTGTACAAAGCTAACCGCTCTGCAAGTGGCGCTCGCTTTCTTCTTCTTGTCCCGGAGAGCCTCCATACTGCTGTGTTACGTGCGATGCATGACGACCCAACATCCGGTCATCTTGGGTTCGCCCGCACCCTGCAGCGGGTTCAGGAGCGCTTTTACTGGCCTCGCATGCGTCAGACAACAAAGCAATATGTGGCCAGTTGCGACCAATGCCAACGTCGCAAAAGACCTTCAGCCGCTTCCCCAGGCCTTCTGCAACCGCTCATTCCGCCTCATGCACCTTTCGAACAAGTCGGCGTGGACCTGCTGGGCCCATTCCCACGGTCATCAAATAACAACCGATGGATCATCGTTTGTGTGGACCACCTTACACGCTACACAGAGACCGCGGCAGTACCGTCATCTACCGCTGCTTGCGTCGCATCTTTCTTGTTGCGTTATGTCGTCTTACGCCATGGCCCACCTCGCGTGATCATAAGCGACCGTGGTCGTCAGTTCGTGGCAGACACTGTTGAGGAGTTGCTTCGACTATGTGGAACGCAATTTCGACACTCCACGCCGTATCATCCGCAGAGCAACGGCCTTGTTGAACGTACGAACCGAACCTTGACGAACATGATAGCCATGTACGTGTCATCGGATCACAAGAACTGGGATGATGTGCTACCATTTATAACATACGCCTACAACACTGCGAAGCATGAGACAACAGACTACAGCCCTTTTTATTTGCTCTACGCCAGGTCACCGCGGAGCTTCCTTGACACTATTCTGCCGTTTTCATTAGACACAGAAGATTCAGTAGCCAAGACACTTTGCCTTGCCGAGGAAGCCCGTCGAATAGCACGCATCCGAACGTTGGCATCTCAAAGCCGCTCGAAGCAACGATATGACAGCACCCATGAAGAGGTTTCGTTTGAAAAGGGTGATCTAGTGCTGCTATGGACCCCACAGCGCAGGCGTGGCTTGTGCAGCAAGCTTCTATCACATTATGTCGGCCCGTTCGTTGTGCTAGATCGCCTGAGTGATCTCACGTATGTACTTGCGCGGCTTTTGTCTAAAGACAGGCGCTCCAGGAAAACGCAACTCGCTCACGTTGCACGTCTCAAACGTTACTATCCCCCCACAGCACAATGACTCACCCGGTGGGCTTCGTCTGCGAAACGGGGATTGTAACGGAAAGAATAGGAGATGGTAGATGAAGAAGAGGACGACGAAGTGGAGTGCGCCATTGTACCATCTCCGTGGCTATCTACCTTGGCGATCCCTCATCCCCGCTGACCGTCACTTGTAAATAAACATCCTTCATCCGTAACAATATATTTGTATACGTACAATGATGATAAGACGCTTTCAGTGCCTTCCATTATGCGCGTGTGGCGTCGCGACTCCGTGTTTTGTGTCGTGCAACCCACCATAGCCGTTTTCCTGCATCACTTTGTGGTCTGCATATGTGTTGCAGTCTGTACAGAATCGATGAACACATCGCTAAAAACGATTGAGAACAGGGAATGTCGCAGGAGCCAACATTTCGACAAGTGGACCTGTCTTCGTCAGTACAGCGACTGCCTTCTCTAGAGTTCGTTTATGTACGCCATTGCACGCTCTCCCCCGTCCACAGAAGGAGAGGAGAAGGAGAGCGGCACGTGCGACAGGAAGGGGGGTGGAGTTGGGTGACAGGTGTTAACGTGACTAATATAAATGGCAAGAACAAAAGCTTCCAAAGAACCCGCTCGTGTACAGAAGGCACTCTTACCTCCCTTCAAAGCGTATGACACCACACCGCAATACGTCTTCTTTGATCTTGCGTACACACCTGCGATTTGGACTGGCACTTCCAATTTCAGCAGCGTGGTGGTGGCAGCAATGGTGTATTGAGCGAACCACCCCCCCCCCCCCCCCCCCCAAAAAAAAAAAAGACATCGGCAGATTCCACGTGCAGTGGGAATCAAGGAAATGCGAAGCATGCATCAGGAACGTAAAGTGGATCTGCATTGTTGCCTCGCTATACCGATTTTGGTGAATATGATGTTAACGAAATGGCCGCAACAGCACCAAGACTGTGGCATGTAAACCATGCCGCTCTTTACACGCATGCCATGATTCTAATGTAATGACCTGTCATTTACGTTCGTCATGCAGTCGTCTTTTGCCATAGCAATTTTCGTATACATCCGATTAACGAAACAGCCAGGAGAGCACCAAGGCCGTAGCATGTAAATCATGCCCCTCATGACACGCATGTCATGATTTTCATGTTATGACTTTCCATTTTTGTTCGTCATGCGGTCATGTTGTGCCACACCAATTTTTGTATGCATGCCATTAACGAAACGGCCAGGAGAACACAAAGTCGTAGGCGGATAGATAGATAGATAGATAGATAGATAGATAGATAGATAGATAGATAGATAGATAGATAGATAGATAGATAGATAGATAGATAGATAGATAGATGCTTATGAGAGACGCCGTTGTGGAGGGCTCCGGAAATTTCGACCAGCTGGAGTTCTTTAACGCGCACTGACGCACAGTACATGGGCCTCAACATTTTGCGTCCATCGAAATGCAGCCGGGACTCGATCCCGTGACCTTCGGTACAGCAGCTGAGTACCATAGCCACTAGACCACTGTGACAAGGTCACAAGGTCCGCAGATGCCGTCGTGTGCCACATTTTCTTCGCCCGCGTAGCAAAAGGCAGGCTATCAGTGTATATTTTTCATGTTCTTGTCATTTCCCATGAAATATTACCGCCGGTCTGCCGACAGCATTATTCTTGGAAAAAAAAAATAATCCTTTAAAGGAGTACTAACACTATTTTGCGGCGGCGCAAAATATACATTTTTTTTTGTTTATAGCCATGTATTGTAAACGCCCTCCGCACACAGAAGCCAGGAAACGCGCACAAAATATTTTAGTTTGGTTTTAAAGTTTTCATCACCTAGCACTGCAAGCCAGCCCCAGTGCGATAGACACTGCGATGACGTATGAATACAGTCTTAAAAATCGCCGAAATCGTTGTCAGAGTCACCGGACGACCGTGAAATTGTCGTTGTTTGCGTGGCCCGCGACAACAGACGACACAGTTGCAGCGAAGCTATCACGAATTGCTGTCTCTACGTCACTTTGACGCACGTCCGACTGTGTTGACACGTTACTAGGAAACCGTCCCCTCGAAATCGAAACCGAAAGTGGGCTTTTAAGGGAGCCGTATTAAAAATATATTCAATGCATTGCGAGGGACCATGATACTCTTTTTGGGGTCCTCCGCGCCAGTGCTTTCATTTACGAGAATGTCACAAATTCGTGTCAATACTCCTTTAAATTAGCAGTCACATAAACTTGTTCGGGGAGATTTAAGTTTCGCTATGCTTAGCGCCCAACAGAACACTCCGGTAAACGTGAGCAAGCTCAACTGGAATTCAATCCAAGCCAAGCCGTTATCCGGGCCAATGACGAGAGGCCATGAGCGAAAGTTCATCGTGCTTGTGCATTGGGCCCGTGTAATGGTATAATAAGGCAAAATTATGAGAAAACAGAAAACCATTACTCTCTCCAGCAAGTTGTACAGGGGAACAGTGTCAGGTTTAATTGGTCTAACCGCCCTGACCGGAGCGTATTTCGTTTATTTAACCTTCAGTTTCGTGAAGAACAGTCGCCTCCAAAGAAAACAGCGGGAGCTGGCCCTGCAAGACCAGCTTCTCGTTGACGGAGCGAAAGAACTGAGCAACTGAAAGGCAGCTCTGCAGGTAAGTCTCCTCTACAGAGGCGCCTCCTACCGCGCCTAAAGACGCACGTCTGAAACAAACGAAATTGGTTTCGCAGCACAATGCAGTCGTTGCTTGGGACGTTTGTCCGAGCTGCCGGGAGGCCCGTCGTGCGATGGTTGCAAACGTCGTCGGTTTCTCGACAGAAATGGAAAATCCTCAAACTCAACCACGTTGCAGTGGCTACCCTCCAACTCGAAAAGGTCGCCAGTTTCTACCGGGACACCCTGGGACTGAAGGTAAGGCAACATGGCTGGATAACGTGTTTACAGCCGACGTCAAATGGCATCGGTTGAACGTAATGTACTCGCACGTTTCGCGAATTTGTATCTGAACGCGGGAGGCGCGCATAACAGGGTGTTCGCAGTTAATCAGTCGTGCTCCCCGTTTTTGCTTGCTCGCTTAATGTTTTCTACAACGGGTGCCGGACCCTCGTCTGGCTGTTAATTGCACTTTCTTTTTCTTCATTACCACCGTATTTCCCAAGAACCCACCAACGTAGGTTACACACCACGCACGAGTTCAGTTCACAGCTACCGGCAGTAACATTTCGTTGGGAACTAAAGTGCGAAAACACCGTCTTCGTGGCTTTTCGTACACGTTAAGGAACATGAGGGGGCTTAAATTATTCTGGAGAAACTTTTTTTTTTTTTTCATATTTCCTTTTACGCGTCAAGCCCCTAATTCAGTCGAGTCCGTTTGATTGATTTAGCATTTAACCACTGCGTAGGTGAGCGAACCAGTGCCCCAGAACGAGCATGGCGTGACTACGGTTTTTGTGGACGTCGGCAACACGAAATTCGAGCTATTGTTGCCCTTGGGCGACAAGAGTCCCATCGCCAACTTTCTGGAGAAGAACAAGGGAGGCGGTGCACACCACGTGTGCCTGGAAGTAGACGACATCGAGGCAGCCGTAGCCGACCTGAAGCAAAAGGGCATCCGCACGCTGGCCGAGAAAACACGCATTGGAGCGCACGGGAAACCGGTCATGTTCCTGCACCCGAAGGATTGCGGGGGTGTCCTTGTCGAGCTGGAGCAGGCGTAGTACCATGCCTAGTTGTGTTGTATTCATTAAAGCATGTCCCCTCAATGTAGCCGTACAACTGCAAGATCTAATTCTTGTATTTTTTTAGTGGCAACCACACATATGGTGCTTTGGAAAAAACGTATCACGCCAAATTAGTTACTAGGTGTTGCTGTTAACTGGAACAAGCTATCTCTCTTTTTTTTTGCCATGTTTACTCTTAATCAGTACAGGTAAAGATGGCAAGATTGTGTGCCAATATGCTTCAAACTAAAAGTTCACTTAGCTCACTTAGGTACAGAAGCATAGTTAACTGGGCCAGTTGGCATATATTCTTAAAAAAATACCACTAAGAGACAACACACAAGGACATCTTTCTTTGTGTGTTCTCTCTTAGCGCTGCTTTCTTACGAACTCACTTAGGTGTGCTGGATGCTATTAACCTGCAGGCCATGCATTAGATGCACGATATCAGGTCCTTTAATAAAAATCCGCAAATGCTACCAGCATCTCTGTAGCTGTACAGAAAGTACTTGTACATCAAGGCCCTAAGCAAGGGGAAGACTGAAAACATTATTGCTAAGTGTTGTACAGGCAAGATAACACAATATTTTCAGTCTCTAAAATATACTTAGGGTTGGTCATCCTCGGGCTTTATAATTTGAGGGCTAAAAATTGGGTTATATTTAAAGGCTACAATCGGGGAGATGTGGAGTATTTTGTGAAATCTTCCTGAAATGCAGGCATTTCTCAGTGAAACTTACAAATGAAAGCTGTGTAGCATCCACAGAGCTGCACAGAGCTTATTAAATGAACTTGCATCACAGGTGTCCTGTTTAACCACAATGTTGCAATTTTGCCCTGTGGAGGTGTAGATAAGAGCATATGCACCACAAACACTGCAGCATAAAAAGTGTCTTAGTCGGTGGTTGAAGACCTCTTGGATGAATCAGATTTAATAGGGTTCCCGAGAAACTAATCCAGTATGTTCAAATCTGGTTTTACCTGAATATGAACCCCGAACGTTCTGCAGGGACAAGAAAAGAATCTTGGTTTCATATACTCACACTTCCCACCATTAGATATGCAGGTATTGCAGCAATGTATCATGGTCTATCGCCAGATCGGTGTTGCAAAACATGCGAGTTAGCTGGTTGCAGTAGAAACAACACCTGTCATTGTGTATTGCTCACCAAAGTTATTGCCAGTTATCATTCACAGGTATTGCTCACCTGTTCCAGCAGGATTGGAGAGATGAGATCATGGGATGCATTATGCATCAAAAAGAAGTCTCATGGATATCCGCTAAAAATAATTCTGGTGACATTTTTTTTTTTTTACGCCTGTTAAATAAGACAAAATATCCCAGCAGGCAAATTTCACCAAACTCAGTATCTTGTTGGCCTAGTTAGTCCATGACGGAAAGATGTATGTACAATGCGACTTCAGCAAGGGACACTGCAGAATACAGAGCATAGGATAAGCAGCCATGCATGAAGGCCAAAATAAGAATAAGGTATTTCATTTATCCCCTTTTCTCCTAGTTCTTTCATTCTCATGTCTCTGCTAAACAGTTCTGCACCTTCGATTTCCTATAAAAGACCTCATTCAAATACTAGGTGCTGCGTAAAGTAGCAATGTAGAACATTATGTGAAAATAGTCAACAAAAATTCGAACCAGTTTCATGCTGTGAAACCCTTCAAACAGCACTGCTGTTCCTTTATTATTGTGACATAACTGGCAAGTGGGTCAAGTTATTAGATATTGCCTATCAGTTACACTAGTCATACATTCGTACTGTGCTAAAACATTATGTCCTTTATAAACTGGCGATGTCTCGATACTCCACCCTTCAATGTTATCTACTGACCATACCTGATCCTTCACCATGCACTTCCTTGCATTCCATTCAAAGGAAATGCAGCAGCAGCTGTGGGGATCAAACCTGCAGCTTCGAGTAAAACCTTTTCTGCACTTTATTGCACATAAAGCTTCGCATAACCGCCGTCATGTAGGAGTGAGCCGAGGGCAGGCATATGCTGGGCCTCGGCAAGAGGTCAAGGAAGTGCATGTGGAAGTGCACATTGCGTTTCGCATAACCACCACCACGGGAGTAGTGGACCGTGGGCTAGAGTGGGTCGGCTTTTCTCTTTCGCATAACACCAAGCTCATCGCGCAACGAAGCCGCCACAGTGTCAACTAGGAACGGCTTTGCTTCAAAAATGACGGCATCTGGATAGTGTAAACAGAGCTTAGGCAGAACATCATGGGCTTTATATATATATTACATCACTGCTTTGAATGGTCAACTGAACATACAGGCTAGCATTGTACACAAGCTTAAGTAGCTTTTTTCTGACAACCCAAGGGACACTGTAGTAGTAGCATAACTGTGGAAGTTCGTGTTGTTCTGGTAAAGTGTACGAAACGACCAGCTAACGGCACAAATTTAGGTGCCCTTCCCCTATCGGGAAAGTTGGGGGCAAACAAAGCATGGCGTGTGCATGCCTTTTTCTATTTCATGGCTGTCCTGCTTTATTTCTTTTATTCATTGTTTGATTCCTGTTTTCTTTGTTTCCTTCTATGGTAGAAAATCCAAAGGATTCGTATACCGTACATACAACACATATGCCACACATGCATATGTTAAAGGTGCACACTTTGCCCTTGGAATACTCGAAGTGCAAAAGAAAGGAGTGCACGTGCACTGCTTTCATGACGACGATTGTTTTTGTGCACACAATCCCCATGCCAACACTCCAACGCATAACAAGTGTGGCCTGAATAGCTTATAAAAGATTAAAGGGGTCATGAAACGTCTTCTGAAAATTTTTTACCATCTGTGTAATCGAAATCCTAGCCCTCCAAACTATAATATACATTGCGTTTTTGCACCGGCTGCATTGATTTAGAGCGATAAAAACACCCTTTTGATTTCACAGTGTGCACTCTCAACACTGCAGTTGACGTCATGTTAGTCGCCATCACAGGCTCAGAGATTCAAGCTCTCTCGGAGGCCATGGAAAAAGAAATCGTGCTGCAGCCTTGCTGCCGTACGGCGGCACCACAAGGAGCCCATCTATTTCCTTAATTTCTAGCTTTCATCTGTTATTTCAGAGCAAATGAAAGTTAAAGAGGTCGTGAAAAGAATATGGAAATGCACGGTAGTAATTTTCACTGCTTCAATATGCATTCGACAAGCCAATTCCAAAATATTTCAGCAAAATATAATAAAACATATAACGCCCGTTTGAAACCCCAGCGTTCTTGCACTCCCAAAATGACTCTGTGACACTGCGGGCCGGCATGGTACTATTCAGTGACGTTCCTATATGATATTTAAATTTTAAGTGTAAAAGTATAGTGAACTCGCATTTGCTCTAAAAGAATCGATTTACTTGAAAACTAGAAAGTAAGAAAGTACACTGAAACCATGCGGTGCGCCCATTCGGAAGCAAGGCTGCAGCATCGTTTGTTTTCCTGTGGCCTCCGAGGGCGCGCCAATCTCAGAGGCCTGGTGGTGACTAAGATGACATCAACTCCAGAGTTAGGAGGAATGCACGCAGGTGAAACCGTGTTTTTTATCGCTCTAAATCAACCGACACGATACAACGGAACAATGCATATTGTTGATTGGAGGGTCAGGATCTCAGATGCGCACTTAGTACAAAATCTTCAGAAAACATATCACGACCTATTTAATTAAGGATATGTTTGTTTTTACATGTCTTATGGCGACGCCGCTGAATAGTGCCTATGTCGGCCTGTGGTGTCGCATGGTCGTTTCGGAAGCACAAGAAAGATAGGATTTCAAACGGGCATTACTAAATTAAGAATGAAAACTGAATATTGCACCATAGTATTTCAAAATCTGCATGTTGAATGCATATTGAAGCAGTGAAAGTTACAACCAGGTAGTTCCATATTCCTTTCCGACCCCTTTAAGTAGCTCTAGTCACACTAAAGGAACACTAATGTAAAAAAGCGTAGTTTAGACTGAAAACTTATCATTCGAGAACGTGGTCGTCGTTAATTTCACTATATTATGTTGAACATCAAAAGAGAAAATTAATGACACTTTTAATTTTGAAATTAGCATTGGAACTTTGGCCTCGTGACATCAAAAGGCTTTTTTTTTTTTTTTTTCATTCTCTCCAATTGGCTCCATCAAATGATCTGAAACTCCCTATGTTAAGTCTCTGGCTTCCTTAGAACACAATGTCTTTCTTGCCAACAAATAGTTATGTATGCCTTAGCAGACGCTGAAATCTACGATGTCACACATATAGGTGGTGGAACTTCAAAACGGCGTCGCCACTTAGATTTTGCACACTGTCTAGCTGATCAGGGGCCTGCTCTTTGCAAGAGTCGTGCCTTTGGTACTGTGAAAAGGTGACCTACTAATAAGAGAAAAGATACTCTACACTTTAGTGTTCCAACTACTGCAAGAATTCTGTGGTTGTTTGCCCATCCTTTCTGCAGAGTCACTTGCATTATGTACGCCGAAAATCAACAGCAATGATATGCAGTCAAGATGATAAATACACAAAAGACATTTAGAGAAATGATCACAAGGCAACGGAGGTACAACATAAGTTGCAGGAGTATTTATTCCGCTGGGATGGCTTATGGATACAAATCCAAATTTAGACTCGGAAGCTGCTACCAGCCCATTTGGATTCACCTTACCCCAATGAAGTGACAGGTTGTTTCAGAAAAATGCTTAAAATTGCTGGCAAAGTGCTCAGAATAACTGCTGCAAGCCAACTCAGTTAAAATGTGCTTACCGGTAACAGGAAAAGAAAAACGAATGCACCATGTGAAAACATTTGGCCTGCTCATATGAACGCATTGCACTGGACTGCCAAAAAAGAAAAAAAAAATGTATACCCGTTCAAGAACACAATGCGCTTAGGGAAGTGCCTTAGAGCAGTGAATTAAAGCAAGTTAGCATGCTTATTAAGAGCCATTCATAATTCCTTTCCCAGATTGCTTTTTTAACAAAGTCCACTTGCACATTGATATGAAATAACAGTCACACTCAGGGTTACGAGAGTTTGTCTAAACCATTTCGAAACGGTATAGTGGTCAACTAACCCCGAAAACCATCTACTTGAAGCTACCCCGGTAACGAAGAGAGTGTGCCTCCCTTTGCAGGACTCCAACTTGTGCGAAACCAGGACACCCAGTGGCACAGTCCTGCCATCAAAGTGACAGGACTTGTGCATCCTAGCTGTCAACATGCAATCACCACCTTTTCCATCCTCATGTGGAGCTCCCAACTCTTGCGTGTGCCGTCATTTAATGCCATTTAAGCACCAGCGCAAATTAACCAATAGCAGTGCCAGGCAAGGCAGTGTGGACGTACCTGACCTAAATGCATGTTGCAAGCAGTTTCGTTCTCTAGTCACACACAGGCTTCAATAGTGCCACGCTTTTCAATGTAATCATTTTTTTTATCTTTTATGAAATATATATAAATAACAGAGGTACCACAGTGATGTAACGAATATGATAAGAGAGCGTGACAGGCAGTGCGTGGCCTTTCCACTCCAAGATGACCTAAACTGATGAGACACCGTACTTCATTCCTAGCAATGTCATGATCAACAACACATGCCAGAGGCAGACTAAAAAACAAAAGCTGTACAAGAACAGTGTTTGTGTTTGTTCGTATCCAGGAACCAAAGAGGGTAAAGAATGGTATCTCTTTCCTGTCACAAGAGAAATGCTTTACGTTGACGCTACAAAACTCCTGCCAGTATATGAAATGAGAAAACTAGTTCATTTTGTGTAGTAGACAACACCGATAACGCCATTTCTGAAACAGCAAAGTTATCTTATCCCTAAGAATAATCATTACTCATATACACATGTATACATATTTATACAATATATATAACATACTGGCAACCTTTATGTCCAAATTCATATGGTCCACATCACAAATTGAAACAAATAAAAAAAAAAGTTTCAACAATGATCAATATGCATGCACAACAAAAGTCACTGCAGAAAGCAACAAAAAGCTTGTGCTTCTGCCTCTCAATCATTAAATACCTGTACAAAAGATGACGCATGCTAAATCAACACAGTGAGGATTGATACCAAGAAAAAATGTTATCACCGCAACAAATGTGAAATGAGATACAAGCAGCATCAGCAGCGGGCACCTATGATACACAAGTTATAATACAACCACGCTACCTAACACTTGGAGAGGACAATGAGAAAGACATAAAAGTGTCCAGAGAGAGGGACTTAGTTGCAAACAAAGAGCTGTACATGGCCAAGAAGGACTAAATGAGGAAAAACAAATGCAGAAGCATGCTCGTTTACAGCAATCGCTTCTGTTCACTCACTAGCAATTTCACCTCAAAAAGTCTCAGCGAAGTGTCACATCACGGAAGAATTAGGAAAAAATCATAAAGTAGAGACCACACATGCACGAGAAATTGAGCACAACAGCACAAGGAGGGAGAGGCTGGCAGTAGCCACAGCTGCCAGCCCCTGGACGGGACACTCCCAGACGACAGCGACGTTGCCCTGCTAGGGAGAGCCGTCACAAGAACACGACAAGCACACCCAACGCCCCCCCCCCATTTGGAACAGGTACGTGTGCGAGACCGCCACAGGAGAATGCTTCTGCCCAACAACCCACTGGCAGCGGCCTCTGCCCTGATCACGTCTCGGAGAACCACCACCGTAAGTGGCTCCCAAAGTACCGCGCAACGGCGGCTCTCAACTGCCACGGGATGCGAAGGAAAGAGGGAAAACCCAAACTGGCATGGGCTTTTGTACTGCAGCTTCCACTGGCGCCATAGGGTGATGGCCAGGGAAGGTGGAAAAGAAAATGTGTCCCAATCCAGGCTGCACTTGTTGGACCACCACGGAGGAAAGAACACTTCGAGCAAACCCTCGGGACCAGGCAAGTGGCACAAAGTCCCAGTTCACCGCTAGGACACAGACTCCTGCGCTAGCACCGAACGTTTGGGCAACACTGCTGCAGTGGTGGACCCCTGGGCGGGCACTTCGGGGGTCGTGGCAGGCGAGGAGGTGGCAAAGTCTGAACCCAGGAGCCAACCACTGGTCGACGCCGAGATGGCCGGAGCCTCCGCAGTCACAGCCGTGGTCTGTTGTTGGGGCACGAATGGGGGCTGTTCAAGCAGCGTAAAACCCTGGTCAGCAGAGGAAAGCAATGCCACAGTTCTCAGGGCCTCACCACCCATGAGTGCCTGAGTGAGGGAGTTGATGTCACTTGTGCTCAGTGGCAAGTCTGGGAAGGCGTCCACCAGGTCGGGCAAATCGGGAACGTCGCCCTGCCCTGCGCCTGCAGCCGAAAGCTTGGCCAGGGATTCCCGTGCCATGGACACATCCTTGGAGACAGCTGCCAAGGCTCTTTCCAACTCCTCAGTTTCCTCCTTGCTCGGCACATACTCTCCATTTTTCGCTTCTGCAAGAATAACATACTTTTCTCAGAACTTTGCAAAAATGGTGCTAATGCAACTAAACTCAAACATAAGAATAAACTTTGATTGTGCAAATTAAATTCTATAACAATCTGCAAATGTTATGCCTGGGACTCCCGTGAACAACTTTCCCAATAATGAACTAGATAGAGTGCTGTAATTAGTGCGCTGTACCGGGAGCTTTACTGTAAAATCTGAAATCTACAAACCAATCAAAAGACAAAATACTGACAATGGGACACACAATGACTGGACTATCAACTGCTTTATATAAAATCATTTTCGATGAAGACCAGGTGAGCATGTGCTGTCTGACAAGAAAACCAAGAAAGTGAGGACCACCAATCGCAATCACTTAGGTGATAATAAGCTTAGTTCCCTCTGCATCAGCGAGACTGGTGAGTTGGTTAGGCAATGATCCCTTGCAAGCCTGAATTTTGCTCTCTGCTTTGCCCTCGCCTCTTCCCAGGATTTTAACAGACAGAAGCGGAATGCAATTGCATTCATCATCATCGTTTATTGACCCTTAAAGGCTCTAAACAGGGCATTACATAAGGGGGGTTACAGAGTTTAAATGATGTACAATGGAAAAAAATTCATGCAACAAAGCCCAGCAGTGTAACAGCAGGGTGCTGATAATGGCAGTTCCAGACAGCATTGCTGACAATGGTGCAGGAGATAAGTGCCAACAGGTGGGTTCAAAGAGTCCCGGTGCTGTTTACAAGAGACCTCTCTGCTACTAAAGGCACCTTTTTTTTAGGTCCCTAGAGCAAATTACTAGTTTGGTGATAAAACAAACGTTGGTACCGAATAACTGTATTATCCTGGTATATAATAACTGGTAAAAAAGATTCGAAACTCTATTAGATAATTTTGTGTGTCCACGATAGCGAACGTTGGAACTGAACTGGGAAATCACATTGACCAGGAACGTATCAGTGAGTTTCTACATTAGATGTTTCTGAACAGACCTTGGTGATGACGCATAACAAGGTGGTCTTATCTGCCTCCACAGTGTTAGCAGGATTTTTTTTTTTTTAAGAGACATGTTTCCCAGGCTCCTTGAGTGTCTCTTCAAACCAAGTACTACTGCACGCGGTTCCCACATCAAGTTATGACTTACCTGCAAAGAAGTCGCTGAAAGCATCATCAGAGATTTTATTCAACACCTCAGTGAAATCATGCTCTTCAAGAAGCTTTGTCGCTTGGTTGGCCAGTTCCGCTGCATCAAGTGGCAGTTCCAAAGATTTTTCTATTGTATCTGTAAGGATGAAGTTTCAGGCTGTCATATGCAATACGAAGGCCACCACAGAACAAACTTAGTCAAAGTAAATTTGTAAATGGCACAGCAAAAGGTTAACATAAACCACCCACTAAAACTGTCAGTATAGGCCCCAATGTGGAAGGCAATGTCACCATGCAGTTTTCCTGAATAATCTTGGGAGAACCTCAGAATTAAGTATGCAGCATTCCTAAAGCTTGAGCGTAAGAGTATAGTGTACAGAGCAGCAATAAGGCCTTGTTCTGAGCTCCTCTTCCCTAGTAGTTTGTGCATCGCATGAACCAAGCTGCTCCATTCCATGTGGGCCATTTTGCCACAACTATAAGAGTATGCTTGCATCCACAGGAGAGTTAATCTCTAAAAACTTCAGTGTAAACAGATGATTGGAAACTCAGCCACTCGAAGCCGCCAGAATAACAGCAAACAAAAAAATTCTCCTTTAAGAGTGGAATGCGAGAGCATCAATGTGCTCCATTTGAGCTGCCTTCTCATTTTCTTGCCTAAAGCTTTACACTTGCTATGTGTGTGGTGCCATGTAATTGTAGCATGTGTGGAAGCAGAGCTAGCTTCCTGCGCTCAAGAAGACCACTAAGTGCAGTGACGATGGCAGCACCTGGGCAGTAAGTGCAGTGGCACTCGCTGACTCACTGGGTCCCCTTTATTCAGCTTGAACCACCAAGCCCTCGCAGTGTTTTCGGAAGCGTGCTCGTCTCGCATCCAAACAGCCTGGGCTCGATTCACGCCCCGACCCAAGCTTGGCCACCCTTCTTTTAACTCAATTACAGTAAAACCTCATTAAAACAAAGTGGGATATAACAAACTAATGTGTATAACGAAGCAATCAATTCCCCTTGAAGTTCCCATAAACAACATGGACACTGGCTATAATAAACTAAAGGTTATAACAAATAAAGTAATTATGACTTCCCCTTCAACTTCATTATAAAGAGGTTTTACTATACTCTGGTTTGTCTGCAGGAGCTGCCCAGAGAAATTTGGTGTCAATATGGGCATTTTATGACTTTTTATTCCTTGCTTCTATTAGATTTTTTTGCTAACATCCCATTTCGCTGACAACGGCACATTTTTTTGCGACATATCAACACTGTTGCATTAATATGCTCTCTGAGTAGCAATGCTGATGCAAATGAACAAATTACCAGCAGTGATCAACAGGCTGTCTAATGCGCATACCCACCTGGTGAGAACTGGTTCTCAAGATCCGTTGCCAGGTCGGGCTCTATTCTCTCCACAAGTTCCTTAGCCACAGTGTCGGCATTTATGCTGCTGGCAGCCGCGAGCACAGGTACATAGCCATAACTTTCGACCATTGAGGTGGCACCCAAAGTTCCCACAACAGCAGCAGCTGAAATGAGCAACAAAAAACATATATGCAATTCTCAGCTGGTACTTGCTAAAGACCTCGATATATGCTTACTTCTGCCATCTTTTATGAACGCATGCAACTCTTTTACAGTCACAAGTGCACAGGGGGAAATTAATAAATATGTCATAATAATCAAAACTGTTGTTGAGTGGGAAGAAATTATTGCTTACTTTATACACAAGATTTGGCATTCCTGATCATCGGCAATCAGCATCATCAGCCTGTTTTTACGTCTACTATGGGACGAAAGCTTCTCCCCATGATCTCCAATTTACAGCCAACTACCAATTTTTCAGACCCTCTCGGGAACATAAAAATGTAAGAAAAATTGGGCCGTCTGAAAAAATAAATGCATGCAAGAAATGCACAATTTTACAGATATTATCTGATCAAGAGCGTCAAGGACAAAGTACCACGCTTCAAAATGATGCAGCTGGCAGGTTTGATATGGGCGCAGACCATGGTGGAACCACTACTCAAGAACTGCCATCATGTTTCTGACATCGCACCCATTACACTGAGAGAAAACGAAATTACTGCTCGCTGTTACTGCTCCTGTTATTGAGGATAATAATGCACCCTTTTGAAGGCCTGCGCATAGCCAAAGTGCAAAAACCGATTGAAACTAGCATGGATCAGAGGATGAGTCATAATGATCACATTCTCCAAACTTATGTGGTCTTGTAGAAGAAATTTCGCTGCAACAAAGTTCCATGATTATGACTTTTTCACGCTTCCCGTCAGTTTCGTTGTCGTGAGATTTGACTATCCATGCTCAATGCTTTTCGACCCTCCATTGCGTAATACTTTGGTAAATTGGATGGCAGAGGCTTTGAGCGTCCAAAATTTAAGACTTTCTTGTACATTGATTCTATGGAGCATGTGGTGGTGCCACGATGATATCTGAAATATAACGCATCTCCAAAAAATCGGAGCATCTGGAAAATCAGTCATTCACTGTCTAATGTCTTGTGTGCAGCGATTCCGCCTTATACCTACAAATTCGTAAAATTTCATCACCCGACCTAACTTTCTGCCATCCTTGGCTGCATTTCATATCCCTTCATCCATCTATTCTGTTGCTATAACATCTTACCGGTTACTTGTCCTATGCATTAGATCACTTGCCCAGCCACACATTTCTTTTTCTTATTATCAGCTATAACATCTGCTACCCTTGTTTGTTCTCTAGTCCACCCTGGCAACTTGCCACCTCTTGATGTTACAACATTTTCCTTTTCCACTGCAGACGGCATTCTCAATTTCTTAAGGGGTTTCTATACTGTCCTGTCGTGTGTACACGTAGACAGGGGAGAAAAGGAGCAGATGACACGAACAGCTTCTTTTATGATAAATCCTTACCAAATAGCTCAACTTCGTGCCGTTCTGTTTCCAAGTTTTTGCACCGTGTGTTGTTGTAGCAAAATGCAATGAGTCAACACTTCACTTTAACGACATTATGAGTTGCCAGTTATAATTTGAGAACATTCGCCATGCGTGCTACGATCTATCTTTGTCCCTCAATGAAATTCTTTTCTATAAGCTCATTTACCGGACATTCAGGCACTGCTAAGTGTTTCTTGTAAAATGACACACACATACACACCAGTGTCATGCACCATGAAATACGTGCCATTTCTCTGAGCTTGCCCTTTGGAGAACAGCAGAGACAAACAGCCTTGTAAAAATCAATAGTTTTGCATGATGCTTCATAAGACTGCAATGTAGCGATGCAATCACTCGTGCTTTTATGTAGGATCGAAGCTGAAGCTGAAAACTCTTCTGCCAATGAAGGAAAGGCTTTATCAAAGGACATGGCAGCAATAAAAAAATAAAAAGATTACACTGAGAGCATGTCGATCAATTATTCACCCATTTTTGCAAGTGCTCTTGAAGAGGCAATTTAGATCAGTCTCTTGCAGGAATGGGTCACGTGGTAACTCTGGTTACGAAAAAAAAAAAGCCATCAGTCAGCCAAAGTAATGACTTCTGGTAAAACTGATATGGTATTGTGTGGTGTGTATAGTGCAAACGATGTATGATGTGGTACTCACCAGGCTGCTCCAATGCTATGGCTGTGGAATGCGGTACAGCCACTGCTGCTTGCCCGACCATGTGCGACGGGTTCACTGCAGCTGCGCGCACAACTGTTGGTGCACCAGTTGCCAGGTGCATGGCAGAAGATGGGTGCGTTGCAGCAGGCATCATGCTTGCTGCCGAAGCATTCACCAAATGGCCTGCCGTGGTAGGTGTGGCGGCAGGCACCGGCAGTGGCGGGTGGTGAACAGTCATTGTTCGCGTTGTAGACGCCAGGACATGAGGCGCTGCCGCCGCTGCTGCCATGGAAACATGGGATGTTGTTGGTGTTGACCTTGGCATGGGGTGGCTCGTCAAGACGGGCATCGTGTGAGCCGTAGAAGTGGAAGAAGAGGGCAGCGAGTGGTGCATCATGACAGGAGACTTGGGCTCTGTCTTGATGCGTACAGCAGGGCACCCAGTTGCGACCATCTGCAGCAAGGGTTGCTGGGAACTTGCACCAATGGCCGGTGCTGTCAATGCAGACGCCTGAGCAGATGGCACCGTCGGAGTCACCAAACTGCCCAACAGAGCCGGTGAGGAGTCACTGCCACCGAGGAATGGGGGTGATCGTGAAGAGCACGGGGAAGAGGAAGACGAGGAGGAGACGGGTGACTGGATGAGCACCTCAAGCGGCACACACGATGAAAATGATGATGATGATGGAGAGTGCGCCATTGGAGGTGGTGACGTCATGCCTGAAGCTGCAGATTTCTTTTTCTTGCCTCGCTTGGGAGGCCGTGTCAGCGCGGGAGGTTTAGATTTCTTGCGAGGCTTTTTCGGTTTGGGCTCAGCCGCCATTTTGTCATAGTTGTCCTGAAGAACACAAAAGAAAGAGCGGGGAAAGCCATGTACAGTGTCGTCCACTCTTACTACGAACATGGCGCAGCGTGGCTGCTTTCATCGGAGCGCCAGTGCTTGCAACATGGCCGCACTTCAAAGCCAATCTGGCACAGGCGCGCACCTGTGTTACTGAACTCGTAAAGGGGTCATGAAACCTTTTCTCAAAACTCTGAATGATTAGCACGTTCATATTCCTGGCCCTCCAGTCTATAATATACATTCTTTCACTGCACCATCTGGTTTGATTTACAGCGATAACAACACCATTTCGATATCACCAGCATGCGTTCCCCTCAACTCTGCAGCTAACATAATCTTAGTCGCCACCATGGCCTCCGAGATTTGTGCACTCTCATATTCCACAGAAAAACATACCATGCCTTGCTTCCATATGGCAACACCAAAGAATGTCCAACTACTTTCTTACTTTCTAGATTTCACATACATCTATTATTTTAGAGCAAGGAAAAGTTTAAATATGTTTACATTTTTAAATATCTTGCATTTTGATGCAGTGAAAATTACAGCAGGGCAGCTCCATATTCTTTTCGAGACCCCTGTAAGGTACACCACCGAAGGTACCACACCGCCACAAACACTGTTCACCAGATTCATTCAGTGGCATGCCGCACTAAATCACCTAAGAAAAGGAAACCTCCTAGGATAGTAATGATAAGTGACATTATTTCTGAATTGTAATTCCTTGAAAAAAGGTACCATTCATCCTTTCACTGATCTCATACTTCATCCATAGTTTTACTTGTCCAGTTAACTTGAAATCATTTTAAGGTCACACCTTGCATTACGATCACATTCTCATTACACTGAAGTAAATATGATAAACGATGACAATGCAGCCGCAAAGTCCAAATAATCAGGCTGTGAAAACAAATCATCACAAGCCTACCAAAACATCAAAGAAAGCAATAATCAATAAGAGATGCCGGGAATACAAGTCCTTTACATATTCATTTGCCTAATGAGCACTGTCCATTGAGGAAGCAGAATGTCATTAATTAAACTGGTAGCATTCACGGACTGGAAGGGTGAACTCACTCTCTTTTTGGCATGTTCTGGACAGAGGGGCAGCTCGTGGCACATGTCAAACACTGGAACACAGCACTGTGTGTTGTCCGCAAATTTTGCAGTGCAGTGCTCAAACAGGAGCTGGTCCACATTGTACATTATGTCTAATAATGATGGTTAAGGAACTTCTCTTTTTCTTTTGAAGAAAGAAGAGAATGTTAGTCAAGTAAACAGGACAGGAAACACATCACTACCATAAATTGGCAACGAAACTAAAATGAAATAGTGCTCAAGTTTGGTGCTGTTATGCATAGTAATCCAGCGTTAAAATTTATAAAAAAAGGAACTTGTGTGCTTGTATGGCCCTTGTCAACTTAACTTTAACGTTGCACACCTGCAGAGCGAGCAGAAAAGGCACTGATGCAGGCCATATTAGTCCCAATTAGTCCCAATATGCCCAATTAGTCCAATAATTTATCCACTGGACATTTTGATATTTTGATGTCACACAAGGCCTGCACAACCAACAGGTTCTCAATCTCGAAATCTGTGTCCAAGCTGCAGTAGACAGAGTACTACTTATGTTTACTGACACAACCATTCATTGCTTGTTAATACTACAGCAATCTCCATCTCACACTCTTCTTTTTTTTTTCTTCATGAAAAAAGAGAGAGAAGCACTTGAAAATGTAGTAGGTGAGACACTCCCCATAGAGCTCACGGTGAACGAACTTCTGATTCTTCTGTCTTTGAATTATCCTTCATTTTCTCACTACTATTGTTTAGCTTCTCACACACATGCAAACAAAACAAGCAAGAAGACCGACATTCCCAGCCCCATCATTTTTCAGACATACATTAGAAAGCAGTGGCTGCCACACAGAACTGGCATTATATGTGCATCAAGGATACGCTTTGTACAGTGCCTCGTGTAAGGAAGAGCAGGCATGGAGCAGGCCACATTTTCATGCTTAAAGCAGCAGGTACACTTTTCCAGAGGCATAGGCTTGGGCCTGAAAAAGTGAAACAGAAACAAATATGAGCATGACCTTTCTAATGTCTCTCACCATCAGAACATGTGAACCAAAGTGAAAGACAAAAGCTCTCTCCCAGACATCCTTATGGAGAGACATTACTTCTTCAAATGAATTGGCAACTAGGCATGGGACTGTAAGAGACTCAGCTCAGCTCGATCACTGGTTGCCTGATCTTGCAATAAGCGTCTCCTCTCTATGTGATCAATACAAATGCAACCTTGCTTCTTGTAGACGATTCTGCTTGTGAATTTTTTCTTTTTTAATGTGCATTGAGGTGCCACTGTTTACACGCACCAAGTGATTCAACAAAGAAATGTACCATAGCACAGAATGGCATGGCACAGAAGTTCTGCCTGCGCCTGGAATGACGTGTAGATGTCAATATTTCTCGTTCATGACCTGATTCACAGAGTAAGAGAAAAACCTAATACCTTCAAGACAAAATCATGAGAGATTTATTCATTTTATCTTAACATGGTTACATGAAGGCAGACAGAGGAGCAAACAATATTTGTGACGATGGGGAGTTCACCTTGTTGCGCTGGTGGTGGTGGTGGTGGCACCATCATTCATGAGGAACCTGGCAGCAGCATCAGGACAGAGCTCCGCTGCACGTGCCATGTGCCGTACCAGGGCATCCTGCCTCTCCAGAGCAGGTCGTGCTGCTGCGTGACGCTTGCACAGAACCTCGTAGCGCTTGCGCAGCTCTGCCCGCAGCCGGTTGATGCGAAGGGAGCGCACGCTCCGCACCGTAGACGCATCGCTGCGTGTATAAAATGTAGCCCTCTTTCCCATTTGTTTTTTTTTTTTCCTCACAGTGGCTTTGTTAGTACTGCCTTGTCTTAACAAAACAAACATTGTCAATACTGCCCAATTCAATGGTAACACAGAGGAAACTGCTCCCGTGTTCACAGTACCGCTACCTGATGCATCGAGCAAAACAGGTGCGCCTCACCTATCCTGCACCTCCTCAAGCACGCAACCCCACCTTATGTTACCTATCAGTCAGGTTATGCTCTCTGATGCTCAATTTGATTTCCTTTGTCATAAGCTTGAGAAGAGCCCATCTTACAAGTTAAACTTCAACTTTTCAACTTAATTCAGTCTATATCATGCACCAATTTAAATATGATCACATCTCTACATATCAATATTGTGCTAAATGATAGAAACAATGCATGTTCACTTCACTCACATTTCTGCCTTTGAAATTTATTTTCCTGTCAGAGTCTGTGTAGACATTTGCCGCTGTGTCATCCCCTTAAGGGATCTTTTCGCTGCATTTCCCTTGTGTCTCCTTATAATCTGGCTTTTTGACACGCGCGCCATGGCAAGATCGGCATCGTCGCACGGTGGTGGGTGATGGCACGTTCCCCACAGTGGCGCATTACCACAGTTCCCACACAAAAGAAGTGGGTGTGTGTGCTAAGGCAGAAAATTATTTTCAGAACTCTGAAATGTACAAACTGTCCCTAGTTCCCTTAGCTACCAATCGCGTGTGTATATCAATCTGGTATGCCATGCACTGCATTCTCCTGGGCCCGTAGATCCACCAGCCTTAATTGCATTTTCATAGCTATTCTTTCAAATTCTTTTCTTTGTTTCGTAATTGTTTTTGCTTGGTGTCAAAAAGGCTCAAGAAATGAGAAGTGGACACGTGCATGTGCATCTTCAGCTTATTCAAATAGCTACTGAACTTATTCTTTGCAAAGTGTCATTTGGCCAAAACATGGGCTTCTATTAAGTTCTGGGACTGTTCGGTTGGCATTTCGTTGCTCCTGGAAGTAACAGCAGCTGCTTACGCACGCGATCTCCGCAGCGCTAGAATTCAGTTTTCATCAATTCACGTGCTTTCTCAATATGTTGTATGTACCAATAACTTGATTTGATTTATCCACGCTCAACATTAAACCCAGCATCATATTAGTAGACAAAAAGTAGCTTTTAGATCACTCTCAAAGCCCATCTAGGTCAAAACCTTAATAAGCCGAAGTATCTGTGTTGGAGCATCTTCCTTTCTGGAGGCATTGTGCTGAAACTATGTCTGCTGTCCAAAACACACATTCAGCCATGGTTGCTCGCATTCTCAGAACAACCCTTGATCATCCCAGTAACGAACAACAAGAGCAAAAAAAAAAGTCCAATGTTCTTTGTTCTTAAAAATCAACATGCCTCCTTCCGCACAGCGCTGCTCCAACATGGGCGCCAGCTGTATTGGGGGTGAAAACTTGATGCGGCGCGGCGCATTTCTCAAAATATCCTGGACTTCCATTGTTCAGGCCCCAAACACATAGACAAAGTAGCAGTTGTCAATTATGAAGCTCTTTTTATATACAGCATGAAGTAAAAAACGAAACTCACACTGGAGCACTTTTTGCGGTTTACGGCACCTGAGCTGCTGCGTCTGTTTCAAAACAGCTCCAGAGCGAAAGAGTTAAACTGATCATTTTCAAATGCTTCAAGTACCGAGCACTTGTTCTTGAGGAAGTTTGAAAAAGTGTTAGGCTTGATGCTGTATTTCCGTGCAACGCCCTGCTTGGCAATGCCTCCCCTACCTCAACTTAAAATTTCAAAATTTTAACTTGTTGCCACATCAAGCATCCGATAAGGTTTGGGGGCTGGCATAGCTGCGACTGTAGGTGAAATGCGGCACGCCACAAACAGAGCCTTTGTGCAATGAGGCCAATGTGCTTAACTTGAGGAAACAAAAGGAAAGTCCCAGATCGTCAACGTGACCATGCGACGCTGTCTGCACTGGACTAACTAACCTTGTCGCCTCATGATCCGAAGGCGCCATTACCTAACGTTGACACTTGCATGAGCTGTGGAATTGTAGTTGGTTGCAATAACGATGCTTGTGGGTGCATGGGCACACAAAGCTGTTTTTCATTTCAAAATATGAAATTTCTCAAACATTACCATTACCTTGAGGCATTCGATTGAGAAATAATTTCCAATAACCGATATTTTAGGCTTCTGACTACCAATTACTGAGTATTTTTTCTGTCAGTTTGCATGTAAAAGTGACAAGACTCCTACTTCACTTCCAATCAACTGAAAACTTCCATTAAATGACTTCTAATTATCAAGGGTTTACTACCTCCTACTCACAAGCAGTGCTCTAAAGTTGACAACTGATAATTCAGACTCCACTGTGACCATAGTCCGAAAAAGGGAATGCATAAAGAAAAGACCATTTTATTTGCATTTTAAAGGGGCGCTGCCACAACAATTTTCATCTGATATCTTTTTGCTGCAATATGTAGTTGGAGACCTGTTAGTCATTACACGGCACATCAACCGCTCCAGCGCGCGACGTATAATTATTGACGGCCTGTTTATTACCAGCTAGTTTCAGTTTTGGTTTGGGAGAGTTCCAAAAACGACAAGCCACCGACTGGCGCGACCTAGTGTTCGCAATAGGGTAAACAAGTTCGACCATGTGAGCATGCAGAACAGTGATGCACTCCCGCACAACCTGCAACGCGTGCTCGTTTTCTTTCGCCTACCGCACGTCCTGTGCATTGTTGTTGTTGCTATTATCATCATTGGATGGCAACGATTTTTTTTAGGCCTGGTATTGCCGGGAGTCTACTAATGCAGGCACAGCAAACAGGCAATGGTGGCTATGTCGTCATTGCCAACTGCTGCTCAGAGCTCGGCTGCTGTGGTGACAATGCGAAAGTTGGGGGGTTCCCCTTAGCGTCACCTTTGTACTGTCGATGTCGCGAGGTGCGGCACCTAGCGTTCAATTACGCATGCAAACTTCAACATTCATTTAAATTACTTTCGGAGATGTGTTTGCTGTTGAGATTTGGTAGATGACGTGCATGTTCATGAAAATTGATTCCACAGTCCATCTCGGCTAGGAAATTTTGGTACCAGTACCCGTTTAAAGGGGTTGACACACCAAATTTGTGGTTGGTGCGTTCATTGCTTTGAACTTTTCTTAATGCAACAGGAAGCACGACGCACATTCAAAGATCCCCATATTCTCGGTAAATAATCTAATATTGCATTATTTAGGCAACTGATTTTCAGCTTTAGTTTCTAGGTGCAGAGTTGAACAGTGACGTCACTGTTTCACTACACATACACCGGTGCATTTGCTCTTGCACACATGTGCTGCACCTCTGCCAACACATAATACACAAAACCTTGTTATACTGGTGTCACACGGGCGCTTCGAAGGCCTTCGAACCAACTGTCCATCGACTCAAAAATCACGTTTTAGCTGTACACGGGCGGTTTCGATGGCCGTCGAGTCGATAGTCTACCGAGTTCGATAGACTATTGACTCGACGGCCATCGAACCCGCCCGTGTAGCAGCTAAAACATGATTTTTGAGTCGATGGACAGTTGGTTCGAAGGCCTTCGAAGCGCCCGTGTGACACCAGTATTAATTAGGACATCACGGGACTGGAGAGAATGTACCAATTAACTGATGGTCCAAATTATCCGAGTACAATTAGAAGACATGAAAATTTTTTTCCAACATCAGACTTTTCTGAAAGAAGTCTGTGATTGCAGTTTGTTTCACGGAGGCAATGTGCGAGGAAATCACAATTTTCCGAAGTTCTGCAGGTGGCTTAGTCTGCGCACACTGTCCGAGGAAACAATGCAGATGTCCTCTAAAACAGCCAACACAAGCGCAGCCTCCGTCATTGAGTGGTGTGGACACTCGTATGCATCGCCTGGGTCCTCGTCAGCCGATTCCCCTTCGCCATCCAAGACTTCGGCAACGATATTGCTGTATGTCACTCTGCTGACAACGGCAACATCATTGTCTGTATGTGCATGTAAACATCATGCCAGCTGATACGCCCAGGGGCATATCCGCTGGCATGATGTTTACAGAGCACCCGTCTTGCTCTTCGCTGCTTTCAACATCAGCCACCACACCTGGGTCAGCAGCGTCGCACACAAAGCCGCTATGCCTGAAGCAGTTGGCGACTACCGTATAAACGGGACTATAGGTCGAGTGGGAATATACGTCGACCCCCCGAAGTTTAGGTGACAAAAAGAAAAAGAATTGCCAAAACACACTTATTTGCGAATCGAGCGCACCGCCCACCCATCGTCGGAGCTCCCTCAACCACCATCGCAGCTGTTCCTATTCGTCAGACGAGGCAACACTGTCTCCTGAAGACGAGAGTTTGTCGCTGGTTGCCCCCCACAGTGTGTCGTCTTCCGTGCCATCCAGCGAGTTGCTGATGCAACATTTCTTAAAAGCATTTTCCACCATGGCATCTGGCAAGGAACGCCAGGCGGAGAGCACCCAGCCGCAGACAGTTGCAAGCGGCGACCTCTGTAGGCGGCCCGTCGGCATCTTCAGGTTGTCGCTGGACATCCACTCCCGTTACTCCAGCTGCACTTAGTCCGTGAACGGCTTGTTCAGCACAACGTCGAGCTGCTGGAGGGTGGTCATCATACCACCCAGTATTACAACGAGGTCCGTTTTCCATCGCCGAGTGCGCGTTTTACAGCGTCGGTCAGGTGACCACGAAATGCATCCAACACAAGCATGCTGCGAGGACACAGCAGTGCACCTGGCTGACGGTTCCAGACTATTTGTATCCATTCGAGCATCATGGCCTCGTCCATGTATCCTTTTTGATTTACGCCAACAGCACCGAGCGGGAACGCTTCCTTTGGCATTGTTTTTCATTTGAAAATGACGAAGGGCGGCAGCTTTTTTCTACTGTCTGCCGTGCAAGCCAGCATGATGGTGAAGCGCAAGTGCTCGATGCCAGTAGACAAGAGCTTCGCATCCTTGGCGCCATGCTCCGTGATCGTGGTCGACGAAGGCATGTCAAACTACACGAAGGTCTCATCAACGTTGCCAATTTGCCCCATAATGTAGTTATTCACAAGTTCACAAGCTTGTCCTTGAACTCCTCCGGCAACTTTTGACAGATGGATGTGCGCCAGTGGAGAGAAAATCCTCTGCATCTCATGAATCGACACGCCCACGAGTTTGGTGCACGGAACTGTTCTCTTGTGAGCCCAGCTTCACGAGCAAGCTCCACGGCTTTGTTGCGAATGGTATCTACGGTCAGTGGCAGTGAGCGCGCACAAACTTCCCACACAAAGTCCGCGAGCGTACCCTCCTGCTGTGGATGAACCACACTTCACCCACAAAACGACGTTTTCCCGAGGGTAGCACTTCTGCAGCTTTTCTTTCTGCGCTCTCCAATAGTGCACACTTTTTTCCAAAACACCAAAGTGGCGCTGAGCGGCCATGTTGCCATTTGCTTTGGCGAACTCAACAACATTTAGTTAAAATGCGGCTGAGAACTGCCTCCTCGTGCCGCTACTCATATTCAATGAACAAAAAAGAACACTGTAAAAATTAAACGCGACGTCAATCGGAGCAGAAAGCTCGGAACAATTGGAAGCACAGCACGAACACAAAGAAAACAGGGACTAAAAATACAAAAAAAAAATGCCCGCTATTGGATTTGGATATGGCCGTGTGTGGCTTTTGACACACATGCACGTCACATGTTGCCAGACGGTGACACACTGTTGACTAAACACCGCTATATATAAAGTAGAGGGGTGACTTAGCTCGTTGTTTTATTGAAAATATCTCGACTTATATTCCGGTTTATACGGTACTCTAGACAGTGTGTTGTTCCGCACGTATGTGAGCATGTGGATTGTGCTGAGTAGGCTTACCATGCACTGCTTGCCTGCCTCCATGCAGAGCAACATTTGTTCAAGTACCTGCCGTCGATAGTAGCTTTTCACAAACTGTACAATTCCCTGGCCCATCTGCTGCAGAGAAGCTGTTGTGTTTGGAGGCAGGAACAGTAGTTCCACGTTTTTGAGCCTGGACACCTTCGTGTGCACACTGCAGTTGTCGAGCACGAACAGCACCTTCCAAGCCTTAGCCGCAAAACGGCAGTCAAACTGACGCAGCGAGGCTTGAACGTTTTCGACTGTCATCCAACCCTTTCTATTAAAGCGGTAGTCGACAGGCAGCTTCTTAATGTTCTTAAAACATCTTGGCTTTGCAGCCTTTCCTATCACCAGCAGCAGCAGCCACAATGTGCCGGTCATGTTCGCAGCCAGAAGAACCAGTCACCCGCTCTTTACTCCGTTTCCCGCTGACGCACGGGTCCCCTTTAAACACAATTGTCTTGTCAGGCAGAGCCTTAAAGAACAGCGTTGTCTCATCAGTGTTGAAAATGTTGCAAGGCGCGTGCATAGAAAGGCGCGCGATAGTCCAGGCCAAAGCGCATTGTGCGAGATGGCAATCCAGTGCAACAGCACTTCTAGTTTGGCGTGTGCCGCCGTTCTAAGCTTCCCTCTCTTTTCGCCAAACATGTTGCCATTATACGCTTGCATAATCTGATCTTTGTTCTTGACGTAGCTACTCAGCGTGCTTTTCTTGACGTTGAACTCTTCCATCACTTCTTTTAAAGATGCTCCCGCTTACAACGCCTTCAATACTTGCACCTTCGCAGCCAAATCCTTTGCTTCATACTTCGCCCTCTTCGCTGTGAGGGCTGGGGCAGGCGACGCAGGTGAAGCCATCCCAGCGTCACTTGCACGATGGTGAGGTTCACGAAGTATACAGCGAACAAAATAAAAACTACGATGATAAACACAAAATAAAAAACTCGCAGACTTTTCAAAACAAACAAACAATAGGGCTGGGGCCAGCTCTACAGGAGAACAATCTGATTCAACTGCAATGCAAACATCATGGACACAAAAGAAAAAAGGAAAGGCATATCCGTCGATTGCCTATTGCTGATGACAGTAGCAATGCATTGCCTTTCATTTTGGTTGTTAAACCAGCGCCATATGGTTCTTTCCTTTGTGTGCCTCCAAGATGCAAAGCTCATCCGTACCTCGTTTTAAGCCTCGGAGGCCACAATCCAATCTTGAAGTTGTTTAGGTATGCCGTCGATTTCGGATCTGAAGCACGGCCGCAGCGGAATCCACTGCTGCCCAACCTCATCACGACCCAACCTCGGTCAGGAGATCAAATTAACCGAAGTGCGGTCGAATCTGTCCGAATTAGAGTTTTCAGTCACAGAACAATGCACATTTTGGACAAGACCAGCTGCCGCGGCCGAATTAACAGAAGTTCTGAATTAACAGGGGTCGAATCAACGAGGTTTTACAATATAGTGTGTGGAGGCCCCAAAGCTCAGGGTGCCACATTCACACGTCCTATTGTGTTCTCTATGCCTATTTGCTGGACTCCCGGAGGTAAAATACAAAAGAACATTGTCACAGCTTCCCTAGTGCAGTGGTTCACTGTTTATTGTACGTCACTGTAATCTGATGTGCCGTCACTAAAACTTTCGCAGCGCTTCCAAAGTAGAGACGTGGGTGTCAACCACGCTTGCGACGGGTCTCCATTGTGAGAACGAGCATTTGGGCACTCACTGGAACCGAGTTAAAATATAAATGTTTGCTCTGCTGAACAATTCGTGGAGTGTCCTTGCATACATACAGAGGAAGCCTATAGCATGTTTTTCATAGCCTCAAAATTTCGTGCCTCAACCCTTTTAAGGACCCTGCGATAGGAAAAGTCGTCGATGCATTGCTGCACACATTTCCGCTAACGTGGGACCATGTCCGCGTGGATTTCTGCCAGTTTATGATGACACAGGGACAGCAAATGCTCAAGTCAGATTCGCACACTGATGGCTCCAAGGCACATAGCACATATTCCGTGTCGCAGTCACTCCTTCACAGCTGGAGAACTTGTGCAATTATTTCATAACCATCCAGTTCGGCCCAAGCACCACAATGTTTACAATGTCTTACAATGTAATAGTGGCAGGAATCGCCACATCACAACCTCAAGGTCATCAATAATGTCTGCATTTAATCTCGTGAGCAATGGCAGTTCAGGTCCTTTCGTTATGAAGTCAAGTTCATTCACAGTTAGCAAAGGTAAACCCAGTGTGACAAGAGCAGTTGCCAGTTACGTCTGCTCACACTGTCTTCAAGGTGTCAGCAGGTATGCTACGTCGTCATCATCGTGAACTTGCATCATTTCATCGTTATTAGCGTGTTCATCAGCACGGGCTGCAAAGCCACCATTCGTACCACTAGACGTTGCCTGTCCTTACCATCACGAGATAGACGTCCCGGAACGCAAAATAAATAAAAAAGCACTGAACAATGTAACGCTGAAGTGCTAGCACCGATTGTGGACACGACGCGGCCAAAAGAAGAACAATATGCGATGATCGCAATGGCGATGCAACTTACCACCAAAATTGGCCTATCGCGATGAAAACTAGCTCTCAGAGATCATAATTTCATGTGTATCTCCAAGGCCATACCTGATGCCATATCAACGTGCCTGATAAGATAATGGCGGCCAATTCGGCCTGCTTGACAGCCGCAAACCAAGTCCAAATTACCTAATGTAAAGCTACAAACTGTAAAAAATATTGGTCTTTATACATTCAGTCTGTGTGAACACTGGCAGTACTGCCCAGCTGTATGAATTACCAAGCATATCCGAGTTATCTGCGCCCTAATTATCAGGCGTTGACTGTACATATACTTGGCCCAAGATAAAGTTACACAATGTTTAAGATCACATTTAAGTATTTTTGTTTCCTTATTAGGTTGTTGAACATTGGATTTATATTTCCACAACGATTTAACAGACCTAGCCAGTGCAAAAGATTGCACATTTCCAAGCTTGTTTATATTCACACTGCCATTCAGAAGCACTTAACAAGCCCTGTGTCCCTTTTTAGTGACTAAATATAGTGAATTACATAGCTGCCAGTGTGTTAAACAATGAACACCTCCCCTAAATACAATTTTTGTATTAAGAAAGTGACCTGGAAAATGTAGTTCGTTTTCCAGAAGTGACAAAAGGTTAGGTTGTGCCGTAGTGATACATTCAACAGCTTTGACAAGCAAATACTTCACAACTTCGCAGCTTTTATCAAAGTGTTATGCCAGCGAACGAGAACATAACAGTTAGTTTTATGAAGTTATATGACAATGCTTACTTGTCACTCTGTTTGGAAACAAACAACCAAATATGTACTCTGAAAAGCAGCAACAACCAATAAAGGGAGGGTACGAGGTACACGACACGAAACAGCCTCAGAAAATAGTTATGGGATATAACATTTCTATAAAATAGTCAAGAGTGACGTTGTATAGTGCAGAGAGCTCCAGGTCGGTGCTGTTTCCCTCAAGTTATTCAATGCCCATCTAGAACACCAGTACACAAGCAGTTTTCCATTCTGCCCTAACCAAGATGTAGCCAGCACATAGGAGTTGAATCTGATACCTCGAACTGGCTACAGGAACACCTAGCCACCACACACCACCAAATGAACCACAGGTAACGTTTTACTGCAAATGCTTAACATCTTCAGAAAAGATTGCGCATTTGCTTCTGACAACTCATTGAGATAAATAGAAAGAATATATTTTCTAGAGACTTTCTATGCAGGAACATAAATCAGTTTGGCGTAAAGAAAAAAAGAATGTCTTCCTTCACATGCTGCTGCTCATCACTCTTTTTAGCTGTATACAGCAGGCTTATTTAGTACATATTATGTCTAATATCTGTAGATCACAGTCAAATAAAAAAACCCAGATGACATCAGTCGCTACAGTCAACTCACCGAGTCGATGCTAAAGAGAGTCGATGCTAAAGATCGTGACAACATTCATTAACAAAGCGACAAAAACACCAAGAATCTGCATTCAGTATGTTTATCTTCACAATGTTGGGACCGTGAAAGCAGTACCCAGATGCCTTTAAAAGGAAGCTTATTCCGAAGGCCGAGACAATCTGGAAATGTGCCGCAGGGTGACACTTCCGTCATTTAAAGAGTGTAGCATTTGAGAAAGCAAAATGACACTTTTCCATTCAGTAGCATGAGAAGTGTACAGGTGTCTTTCCTCAACTGAACAGGAGCTGACTAGCTTTGCACTATGCCAATGGGATGCTCACCCAGGTGCAAACAATGAGCTACTACAAGCAAAAGTAAGAGAAAGGCATTCCATGAGGCGCACTGGATTTCCTTTACATAGGCGAATATCACTATCACAGAAACTTTCTTTAAGCTATGAAGGTTGTGGGTTTTCAGTCGCCCTTTCCGGAATTGCAGCATCTGAAACGCACTTCACGGCACTGATAACAACTTTCTGTGAAAAAAGATGTCCAACAAGGTGCTTTCGGGAGCCAGTGCCAGTGTAACTGATAATGACTGAACGTTGCCTGCACTGCAAATAAGTGCTTTCTGCAAGTTTTTCTCACTTGCATTATATGTGGATTAACCTTTTTTTTCGTTTTTTCCGTCCCCAAATTACACCTCGTACTATAGACAGATTCCTATCATACTGGTTGTTACGGTAATTTCCACCATCCAGCCTTCCTCATTGTGCACCTATTGTGCACCCAAGTACACAGGCATTTTCACATTTTACCCCGATCAAAATGTGCCACCGTGACCTTTCCCCAATTGATGTCACCTTTTCTAGAAAGAAAAAAAAAAGAAAAAAAAAGCAGGAAAGAGCAGGGGGGCTTCAAAATAGTAATACTTTGAATATCTACTGTTAGATAGCACCTTATAGTGTGAAAAAGCCAAAGCTTCCTTCAAAACTAGCACAATATGTACAAGAGATGTGTGTGTCTTAGAATAAAAACAAGCTTGCTCTTTCCATCTCTGTACATACAAAAGTAGTGAAAGATTCCCTCAATGGTCAACAAGAGAGGACAAAGTTACTTACTTCTACGCATGCTTCACTGAAAAGGGGAAAAACAACAGAAAAGAAGCTAACCAGCACACTCAACAGACCGCACCAAAACACAGGCTTCATGATGTGAATGACAAGAACACTACACAACATCTCAGCTCAATACTTACCTGCAGTCAAGATCCCAGTTCCATAAAAAAGGTGCTCGATCACCAGCACCATCTTCATCCTCACTCGAATCACTATCCGAGCTGTCCAGATCTGCAATTCACCAGGCACAGTATTACAGCATTTGTCGTCTCATTTGCCACCCCACCACAGCGACAGTCACTCAACCAGCCAAGTGAGCACACAATGCCCAATCTCAGAAATGCCCAGCTTTATGCTAATTTAAATAATATATTCACAATTGTTTTCAACAATACTCCATACATTTCTAGCTGTTGCCCTCATCTAGTGCAGCTCACTGATGCTTTGAAGAATCAAAGCACTGAATGGCAAGAGGGGCTTAGTCTTTGAAAAACAGTACACCCTCTAAAGTCGCGCAGTTTCTGCTTTGCAACAGTTTCGGTGAAGCTTATCTATCAAAGTGAAATTGTAGTGTTACATACGCCGTTGTCTATATTCCCACCACACACTGCTAGAATTCACGCCAGTACACACTTGATTCCTCGCACAAACCAAACGAGTTTGTGCGATTACTAATGTTATTTTACAAGTATACAATGTACCTGCCTACCACACGCTGGTTCCAACGAAAGCAAACCTGTAAGAAATAATGTTTGAATTTGTCTAGCAGGACACAGAACCTCAAATTAGAAGGAAAGAGCTACTCAAGCATGAATATACACTACACACAATCCAGATTACAAGGTCCTCTGCAAATTGTGAACACATAGTGCACAGTGCTTTTGCCTTCAGCCAGGTAAGAGAGAGTTTTAGTTTGACGTTTCTATGGTCCGCTCCGCTCGGAGTAAGCCCGCTGAGCCGCAGGGAGCGGCAGATGGTTTTCTCGTTTTAGTTATGCATTGTCGGTAGTGGATCAGGCTCTTTGCCGTTGCAGCGCCCTCTGGTTATGTTCAGCGTCGTTAAACAAAACGAAAAAGACATTTAGTCACATTTACAAAGCAAAATAAAAGCGTATGAATTTATTTGCTCATGACGTATTTAGAAGTGTGCTTTTAATGTGTTATCGGTCTATTTTTTCCCACAGAGAAGCAAGAGCTGACTTGATAATAGCCACTCAAAAGCCAGCAAGGTTGCATTCCAGATCCATTGCAATATTCCTTCTGTTTTGTTTACTTTCACAACATTTCGCAGCACATCCTCCCATGCAGCAGGATTGCCGAAGGGGTCCGCACATGCGACTTCCTTCAAGAAGCAAAATCTTCGTTAATTTGGAAACATTTTCGTGGCTTGCGCTGAGCAGGCGACAGCGAAGTCGCAACGCTCGCCGAAAGCATGCCGTCGCCGGAGGCAGCCATCTTGAAATGAGCGAGGTCGCTGTGCGCGGGAGAGAGGGCACGCGCTTCATCCCCCTTCCGCTTGCGAAAACGGCAGCGACGCACGGCGCTCCGCTTAGGCTGCTCGTAAGCGGACCGTACTCCACACCCCGGTAACCCGCTTACGGCTAAGCGGAGGACGCATGCGTACTCGCGCCCCATTGCCTTGTTGTAGAATACTGCTTTTCACCATTTCATCCACCCCATTCACTGACACGCCCACCCAGTAAGCCACCATATGGTGGTCTGGTGCCGTGACCACAGTCATAATATGGCCCTTATACTGTTGACAACGCAGAGCTCAGAAAATCAGAGCTCTAACCCAACATAGCAAGCCAGAGCCAGCAACTCTGCTGTGCTTGCCAAGCTTTATATGTCCAAAGCAATAGGTAAACATGTGGGCCTATGATTTAAGATGAAAAGTGAAACTTATGCTTAAACTGACTACAATGAAAATACAACCAGCAGCTGCAACTTTATTCAGAGGTGAATATTGCTCACTCACTAAGAAAAAAAAGCCATAAGCCCAAAACTATGAACTCTTAAGCTCACCTTCATTTTTAAAAAATTGTAACATTCGTTTCTGCAACTCAAGTGGCTACATGATGTTTGAAGACAAAGTTGTTTTATGGCAGCACCTTTCAAACATTCACTTGTATACAAATTGAGCATTCACCATTGTAGTATTAAAGTAAGTACTGTCTACCTACACAACGCCACATATATCCAGATGAACCGAGACACATTTCTCACCTCCACCTCCTAAAGAACCCGCACCTGGGAGTTGGTGGACGCCACAGCCACTGACACCTGCACCACTACCACCACCACCACCACCACTTCCACTCGCAACAGCTGCTGCCTGTGCTTCCTCTGTCCCAGAATTTTTCTCTGCATTCCAGAAGCGCCGAAGATTGCTCAAAGCTTGAGCAGGAGTGGTGGCCAAATCTGTGGTCGCCGCTGTAGGCGCCACAGCCACAGGCACCACCTTGATGCGCCTGTCCCGTCCGGGCCTCTCCCGTGGCCGTGACAACACACCGGTCTTGACAACTTCATGCCTGTCGTGCCCAAAAGCTGCTCCTGCGAGCAGTGATGATGATGCTGATGATGCGGAGGATGACACCATTACCCGGTGATTGTGATTGTGACTAGAAGGGCTTGACGCATGCCCGCCAGTGTCTTGCTGTGCTCGCTTGAGCTTGTCCAGCACTCGGTTCTGCGCTATTTTGGCCTGCAGCCGGTTCATAGTCTTTGACAGCTTGGCTGTGCTTCCAGAAGCGGCTGCGATTCCTGTGCCACTGCTGCACACAGCTGCCGTGCCACCGCTACTGGTGGCAACAACCTTTGGCTTGACTTCCGCCAAGCCAAACACAGTAGTTCCTTTGGCGAAGGACACAGATGACAATGGCTGGGAGACAATGGGCACCCGCTGGAGCTGCTGCGTTTGGTGGACGGGGACCTCCTTGGGCAAAATTTTTGCCTGGGGTTGGGCACTCCTGTGGTTGAGCGCCAGCTCGCTGCCTTGCCGCCCAAGGCTACCATTTTCAACCGTCCGCTGCGCTTCAGACACGGCAGGCGCGGGCACAACAGTAGCAAGTGGGGCCGATACAGGAATTTGCTGCGGCAACGGGGCAGCCGCTGCTGCCACGCACGCAGAGGAAGGGGCCTCCGAGAAGTCATACGGGTCTTGGGGTGTGCCTCCAGGCTGGGGCGTCTGGTGATTCTCTCGCTTGAGCAGGGCCCGCAGCCGGTCGGCAAAGCGCAGCTTTCCTTCGGAAGGAAGCGACAGGGCGGCCCGACGCTGTCGCCGTTGCTCCTTGCGGCCTCCAACAAGTGACCCGTCCACCAAAGTTGCCGGGCTAGTATACAGACGGGCTGGTACAGGGGCCCCTAGTTTCCCATTCCTACATATGAGAAGAATATTCAGAATCAGTACTACAAAGATGGCGTAAATGGCTTAATGGGACACATGCATGCAACAGCACTGTAAATGAATCCTTAAGAGACAGCTGACAGCATATCTTAGTTCACAGAGTTGTTCACACAGTAGACCACAGAAGCATCAAGGCATTTGTGATGCTGGAGCCCAAATATATGACTGATGATGAAATTTTGTGTTTTCTCGGAACTCTGTCAGAGAGAGAAAGCAATCCAACAGCAAACCTCTATGTGAAACTTCACAAATGGCACTGATGTGATGCAGTTCGCTTATCACTTCAGTTTAACACACAAGGCCACCATATTGCCTATCATCACCACTCTTCAGCTACATCATGGCGCGATAGTTCAGGCAAGGCCCACACATCCATTCAACACTCCACAACATTAAAACATGCGAATGGTCGTCACATGGCGACAACTTAACATGTTCCCCCTGAATACACATCTTTTTTTCTTTCTTCTCTGCAATCGACATCTTATACAACATGGCAGCCCACCAGTACCGCTTGTCATGGGACTAAATGTCAAAAAGTGGGAACCTTGACCGACAAGCTCAAGCCAGTTGGCTCAAGCCCATGGTATCCTGGATTAGGGGTGCCGCCCACCTTGGAAGACTCTGCCATCAGCCCTTGCTCAAACAAAGTTTATTCCTCCTCCTAACGAGTAAGTACAGCCATGCCATAAAGAGGGTGAGACCACCTTGAGACATAAGATCCCATTTGCGATAATAAGCAACTAATAACAATCATAAAAAAAGAACGCATTCAGAGACTAATATTTGACTATGGCACAACTTCAAATCTTTTCAAACATACAAGTGGCAGGGGATTTGTAAAAGCTGACTTGACAATACAAGATGTAACCTATCATGTCCCAACGACATGCTTGGAATGAAAGTGTGTCCTTGCAGCCCAAAACATGGCTGCACAGTTCCTGGTGTGCAGCCAACTGTGCCATGAAAAATGCACTTGGGAGTTCCAGTTCACCCGTACACAATTATGCCATCCAGTTATCATCAGTTGCCTATGACATGGACCAAGTTGGATACTTCCCAAGTCGCTACTTTATTAGTGTGCCTATTTCTACAACAGCAGAAGAGACAATATGTAAGGAACAAACTGTAAGATCTCCTACACTTTACAAGGTCTTATATGTGGTCATCTCATGCACCAGGCTCGCTTTAAAGCCGTCCAGATTGCATAGACATCTTGGCACACTTGCTTTTGTTTATAACAGGAGCACAGCATGCCACTTACAAAATCATTCATTTGATAAAACAATCCAATTCCTATAAACATTCAGTTTTGAAATTTTGTCTACGGTAGCTGCACACCAAGAGCACATCAACTTTGTTACGAAGCATTAAAGCAGCCAGTATGAGAGCTTGGAAAAATAACAACAGTGGTCAAACCCAATCTCGTTCTCAATTTGATGCAGACAATCTAAGACGGTGCTTGTTCCACCCTCTCCCTACGCAGTTCCCTTCCGAGTTAGCAATTACCAGCTTTAAGATGTAGTCCATTAAATTTGTAGTTGTTATGTAATAAAGCAGTAAAAGAAAAATGGCACAAACCATCTTGACACATTAATATTATCAGCAATGACACAATACCCTTCTAGAACCAATGGAACCCCTATCATTGGGGTTAGCAGCAGTGTAAATAAATAAATACACAATTGTACCCATGCATCTACCCACAAAATGAATCGAGCATGAGTTGAGCCCCTCTGGCACTTTGTTTCTGACTATAGTGGGATACAACATAAAAAAAAAAAACAGCAGTTGGCAACAAGGGCAGCAGACCGCGCGAGTCGGTGTTACTCTGCCACCCATCACAGAAGCAAACAAAATTGTCATCACGCAACCTTTTCAAAATGGCGCCGCGTTTAAGCCCTCGGTACTAGCGGAGCGTCTGCTGTTCTTTAGTCCTTTCATCGGTAGAAGCCATGAGACATGCAAGAAGCTTGGGCAAAGAATGTGTGGAGTCTGAGCGTTTCAAACTTAAAAAGGCCGCAATGCAGTTCATTTTGCTTCTGAGCCCTTTTTACGCATTCAAACTTCACCGAGATGAGTTGAAAAATTCAGGTGGCAGTGCTTGCGGCGCACGCCTGGTTTTTGCATTGCAAGCGCTTCATTTCAGCTCAATAAGGAATTGGTCTTTTGGTGTTCCGCTCTAATAAACGAATGAATACATGTAGATATATACACTTATCTTTTATTTTTACATTAGTGCCTTATTTTGGTTGCACAGAAAGTTCGAAGTAGGGACTATTTTCAGCCTCGTGAAGGAACAGTGGCTGGCGGTCATGAGGAAGTGGGAGGGGCTTCACTGCAGACTTGAGTTGTATCCGATTATAGCTGAGTTGACTAGTGGCATTGCTGTTAACATGTGTCTGAACACACATTAAGCCAGTTCAACCTTGCATAGCATCAGTCATATTTTTTTTTAATCTGTTTATTTCCTGTCACTGACCAATGTGACCTACCCAAGCTGCTATTACTTTTTTTAAACCCCTTTCCTTCAGCATAGCAGCTCAGCATTCTACTCATTTGGCACGAAGCAACAGCTGGCTAAACATGGAGTGACAGTTCCCACAGAATGTTCAGCTCATTATGGCATGCCCATGATAGCGCTAAGCTACATAAAAGAATAGAAAAGTTTGCAGATATGGAGAAAAGCAGGATATTTAAAAGAAATAAAATTCATTAGCCATTCCAATCTGTGAAAGTGGAGGACAAGAGAAACTGAGTAGCTCTTCTATATACCTGATGGCCTGATCACTTGGCCAGATCGCCAAGTGTTTACAATGGCATCTAAGCATGTTGCTCCTCCAGCTTACGCTGTCGCTGTCCTGCAATTCCGTGCAGGCCTGGTTTTTTTTTTTCTTGAGCGGCAGTGGCGGTCATCATGACAAAATGTGGGCATACACGCACATGTGGCATGGTGTGGCACTTCAAACCAAACTTCTAGCACAAGGAGAGTGAACTTATTCTTATCTGGATTAATTATTATTATTATTATTATTATTATTATTATTATTATTATTATCATCATCATCATCATCACTAATGGCAAAATGCTTGAACCTTTCAGCGCATCACAGCGTTTTGCACTATTTTCGGGATCAGCCCCAAGTTCTTCCACATAGATGGCATGAAATACCAGATCCTAGCCAAAGACAGCTTCACGGCAGAAAATTAGCCACTCCTTATTTTTTGCTTTGCAATTCTATTTTGTTATGCAGGAGCAAGCCTAATTAATAAATAAGCTTTGTGGGTGCTCTTAAAGTTCTCAGGGAGTGTTATCACAGAAGTCATGCAACAGAGAGTCACACACCAAAACAAACGTAATATTTTGCAAATTTCCCTTAGTTGTGATAAGCTTTGGTTAAAATCAAGGCCAAAATCAGCATCCCATGGGGCACTTCAATACGCAGTGGAACTGCTGCAAGTGTAAATGCTATAAGATTTAATTGCAACAACCTGGGCTTTCCCACTATGCAGCTAAATGACAGCCCCCGAAGCGTTTCTACATTCTATCCTCACCAGAAAATGGCTGCCCAGGGGTGAGGCAGCAGAAACAGATTTGGGAGAAGTTTTTGGAGCAGGGAGAATCTTGATTTGGAGCAGCTCACAACATTGAATGTCATGTCTTAAGAGCTCAAGAAGTCGAATTTGGAGCAGCCCAGGCAGTCAAGTATCTTTTTCACAACCAGGGGTCAGTACACTTCATAGTTAAGAAAACGGCACAGCACACACAAACAAGATACTAAAAAAGAAGAAGACACAAAGACAAACACTTCTCAAAATTTAAAAAAAGTTCTCATTGCACCAAAATTGTCGACACACAATAGTCTTTTAGTTAAGACCAATGGCGTGATTTCCCCAATTACTGCTTTGACATTTTGTAGATTTTTCTTATTTATCTTCTGAAGGATCCCTAGCACTTCTTATAGTTTAATTAGTGTTCTCTGTTGTCAGGAGTCTGGTCACTTTGGATTTTGTCAAGGTTTTCCTGCTTCACACCATTATGAAGAAGCTCATTTAAGCTTTTCACCAGCACAGTGCCCTCTATTGTAACACTGCAATACTGTGGTGGCAAGTAATCATGAAAGATACTCCAATTTCATGTAGATAATGGCATTCCATGTGTCTTGGTTCCATATGTTTTGATTTTCGAAGCATCTGCAGCAAATCTTGGACACCCAAGATTCAATCACGCGATGCACGTTGCGTAACTCCACCTTTTTCCTGACTGAAACTGACGTGAGCACCAAAATACTTGCTTTCCAGGCTGTTTCGGAGCAGTTTAGAGCAATTTTCCCTATTTTCATGCTTTTGGAGCAGGTAGGAGCAAGAAAATGTGATTGTATCAAAACTGTGCAATATGAGCAGCTGTCTCACCCCTGGCTGCTACAAGAGGATATCAAACCTGCAACTTCGATCCAAGGAACAGGATGCCATTTCAAGTGGCTTGTCATTGATGGATATGTTTCAAAAACAATTAAGGGGTCGCATTTTCTAAAACTGCTCCCCCATGTCCTTTCAAAAGTAGAATGAGTAACACTTTAATGAAGAGGACGAATTTTTTTTGAGCATTCTGAAGTTCACACATTATTAGCCTTCAGAAAGCCAAACCATGAACACCACAGCTACAGTGAACATTTCACCGAGATGTCCAGACACGGATCCTGGCACGAGCTGAAGACATAGTTGAAAAGCACGGCCTGGCAGCATACGTAGCCTGAACCCCCCTTACCCCTAAACCCCTTGATGAATAAAGTTGTCACTCACTCACTCATCTTACTTCAGTGGCCACATGCATGTGAAGTCACATGCATTTGTCTAATGTCAACTCTCCAGAAATTCCTAATGGGGCAAGGATGATGCAGCTTACATAGCATCAATAAAAGCATGTGCAAGCAAAGCCACGTAAAACGTCAGCATGTTCACCTTAACAAAGAGAATGCTGCAGTGAGCGATCAATTATACATGAGGGGGCAGGAATGGAATGAAGCAGCAGATGGATGCAGTGCTCAAAGCATCTGTATAGTCTAATAAATTCTATGGCAAAAAAAGAAAAGGGAACTGATGTAGGACCATGACTAAGGCTTGAAACAGCTCAACTGAGCTAGTCCCATTCGTGCTAATTATGCCCCATTCAAGCTAGTCCCCTTTTTTGCAACTTTCTTTTTCCTTTTTTTTTTTAACAGGCAATGCTTGGGTGCAGCTTATATACAGTTAAAAACTGAACACCTCTCTGGATAATTTTTGGTTTGAAGCCATGGGGAACTTATTTTAGCATGTCTACACTTTTTCTAACTGACACCTCTATATTCGGAACATCAGTCGAGCCCTGTCAATGTAATGCGAACAACACAATAAGTGTTCTGGCTAAAATGTTTTGATCCATGTTGGCTCATTAATATGCATAACACAGCTGCCGATGGTTCTAGGCAAACATAGAAAAAGTGGCACTTGGTATGGTTGTGCACCTCACATCATAAAAGCAAAGGTCAGCCTGCCAGTCTTGTGCGGCAAAATTGCACAATGCAAGACATCACGCATAAGGCAAAGGACGTCATGTGAGCACAAGAAGCATTTTTTGTCTTCAAACGTGACATCCTAAACATAGAAACAACAAGGAGGGGTCCCAAAAAGATTAAAAAAAAAATGGAACGATCAAGAATCGACAAAAAGGGTTTATCATTGCAGCCAATGTTAATGCTTGTGTTCATCGAGGTCAATGCACGCACAATTACATTTACAAAAAATTTGCTCCAGCAGTGCCCCATGGTTCAACTGCTCATCACAGAGACGGTGAGGTCGCAACTATGCCCTCATTCCTCGCTCTACCAAGGGTAGCATTTGCCTTTCTATCACCTACATATATGGAAAGGGACTAATATTTTCACTTGTAATATTTCATTTATATATCAAAAATATTTTTAGAGCCTAGTTATCAAATTCTCTGCTTAAACCTTGTCAGGAACCGATCAACAGCGTAACATAATTCCAGAATCATTCTTTAGCAGCTGGCCTTCTCAGCAGTGCTCTTAACAGTCAGGTAGTCCCAAGACATTTGCCCAAGGTTGACTGGCCTGTCTAGAGGACTAATGCCCCACTCTGTCTTTTCCTCTGTTAGTGGTAGCAAAAACACTGTGGCCTGTTGCACCTCTGACATCGTCCTATGTACAAGCATCCTCTGAAACGAGCAGCTGTAACATAAAGCACATGACAGTCAACATTATTGCCACGTATTAAAGGAGTACTGACACGATTTTGCGGCGGCTCAAAATGTACATTTTTCGTTTTCTAGCTATGTATGTATTATTAACGCCCTCCGCACATGGAAGCCAGGAAACACGTACAAAATATTTTAGTTTGGTTTTAAAGTTTTCGTCGCCCAGCACTGCAAGCCAGCCCCAGCGCAATGGGCACTACGATGACGGATGAGCGCAGTCTATTAAAATTCTCCAAAATCGCTGTCGGAGTCACTGGACGACGTGAAGTTGTCGTTGTTTGCGTGCCCCAAGTGTAACTGACTATAGACGACAGGGTTGCAGCAACTCTATCACGAATTTATGTCCCTACGTGACTCAGACGTACGTCCGACTACATTGATACGTCACTAGGAAACCGTCCCCTCGAAATTGAAACTGAAAGTGGGCTTTTAAGGAAGCAGTATTAAAAATATATTCATTGCCTTGCGAGGCACGATGATACTCTTTTTGGGGTTCTCCACGCCAATGTTTTCATTTACAGCAATAATACGAGAATGTCAAGAACTCGTGTCAGTACTCCTTTAAGGCATACTATGTGGGTGCATGAACATGAATGCCTCGTCAGAGTACCATCACCTTACGGGGAGGCCAACTGGCATATCCCACAAATAGTCACAAACATCATTTTCAATGCCAAGCTTTCAAATACTACTCTAGTTTATATTAAATGGACACTAAGGAAAAATATTAAGCTTTCTTGCAGTAAAATTCAACACTTTCTTTGCACCAATAAACAAAATTTGCCACATCAAATGCAGCCACAGAATGTCCCTGTCACTACTGCTCCACCCTTATCACCTGAACTATATATAGTCTGAGGACCTACCACCACCACCTCTGCTGCCACATCCAAAGTGCAAGTGCAGTCAGCGACGCCACTGAAACCGGATCTTGTCGACTTTAGTAGTGTGTAACAATAACTCTGGCCTACTGCACGCCTTTTTTTTTTTTTACAAAATTATATATTTTGCTTTTCCTCAGTAATATGCGGTAGTAGTGGAGTAACCTCGAAAGAGAGGACCCAACAACATTTTATGAAGTAACACAAAGCACAACAAATGGCATCCCTCCAATTTTTCAATTTCATCATTTTCCCTCTCGCAATGCCCTGTTCTCACTAAGGATTCCGAGCTTGTCATTAGAAAAGCTTACAATTTCAACATAGCTTAACATAAATGTTTTTCTTTAGTGTCCCTTGAAACGCTTTGGGGGTGGGTGAAGGTTTTTTTTATTTATTTATTTCAAGAAATTGTGCTCAGTTCCATAACCTGACTATTTCTTGCAATAACATAGATTCCTGCAGTTTTATTTCATTAAAACAAATTTTTGTTGCCTGCCATGAGAGTACTAGAAGGCTTTGCATCAAAAACACTCCTTATTCCAATGAAGGTTTTTTTTATTTATTTATTTCAAGAAATTGTGCTCAGTTCCATAACCTGACTATTTCTTGCAATAACATAGATTCCTGCAGTTTTATTTCATTAAAACAAATTTTTGTTGCCTGCCATGAGAGTACTAGAAGGCTTTGCATCAAAAACACTCCTTATTCCAATTCATATGCACAGCTTCACAAGAGATTCAAAGTATCCTTAATACATAGACAATGTTTGCAGACAATCATATATAAAGCATCATTAACCTTTGAACTGTTTTATACCCCAGTCACACGGGCGTACCAAAGCTCCTTTGAGGTAAAGGAGCATAGTGACTTCGAAGGAACATTAGCTCAAGGGAGCTGAGTCGGTGCTACACAGTTTCCGTTGAAGCTTTTAACAAAAGTCACAACGTACGCTTGGCGCTCCTATCGCTCCAAAATGAGAAAAAAAATACGGTCCGATGCCCCACAAATTAGTTGTGCGTGCTTTTTCTTATCAATCTTTTTTTGCTTTTGGACACCGATAAAACAAAGTGAACACCTAAAAGTAATGGAAATAATTCGCCAAACATGGATGTAGTCGCAGCAGTGCGCCACGGTGTACATCGTATTTTGCCTGCTATGCGTGCTTCGATTCCATTTTTATTGCTGTTCCTGATTGTTTTCCAATCGCAATGTCTCCAAACATGTGCGACGAGGTACTCAGCATGTGAGAATCAAATATTCATTGCAGCACCCAGCTTAGTGCCATGCCGAATCTTCTGAAGGAAAAAAATGAGCTCTTGCATCACCTTACGCCGATAACAACATTCAAATACTTAGCTGACGTTTGCCCAACAGCTAGAAATGCACCGGCACATGACGCATGTTCTCGCATGTGCCGTAGAAAAATGTGTCGCCGGCAGTTGGTGCGAAAAAGATATGCCAAAGACACCTCGGCCTGCAGCAGACAAAATCTTGACACCGATGCCCAGCTAGCCACACCACCCCAGCAGCTGACCACAACGTCACCGCTACAGTGCACCTGCGCTCAAGCTGTGCGATTTTCGGGCGACATACAACAAACTGTGTCTATCAGCAGAGCTTTTGGGGTTAAAGCTTCTAAGATAACGTGAAACATGCTTTTTACTAAATAAAAACGCGTTGGACTGGCTCCAAGGTAAAACACGTCTTTCTGCGGTTTGCCACCTGCGAATGAGGGTAGTCCTTTAGAGCCTCAAGGGACTGGACTCCCTCAGCTCGAAGCTCCTTTCAACTAATGCTCCCTCCGCACGTCCATGTGACAGCGCGCCTGCACCTTTCAAGTAAAGAAGCTTTAGTTCAAAGGACCTTGAAAGAGCCCGTGTGACAGGGGTATTAGGGACTAAAGAGTAGAGAGAATGGACCTATAAATGCTCATAGAGGCATGAAAGCATTGGTTGCAGTATTTGCTATGCCATTACTAAATCACTTTAAATGACAGCTGGAAACGAACTTTAACCTAGTGTGTCAATGTTATTAAACTTATTAATGACAATGCCGTGAAAGGAAACAAAACATCTACTTTCTGTTCAAGATCAAAAAGTGCTTCACTGCAGCCCTCAATCAAGTATAAACAGAAGCCTGTAAATAATACCCAACATGCCATCCCCAAACAAACAAAAGCATGCAAATACAAACCAAAACTTGCAACTCCTACAAGCAAAAGTGAAACTTCTCACTGCGGTCCCAGCCTTTTCCTAATCGACAAGGTGCAAAATAAGGTTATCTATGACAGGAAGACACACGGAGATTGCACGAGGGCTGGGAGACTGCAGCCCATGTCTTCCGGGTCAACAACCTTATCTGAAACCTTATCAAAGCGAGCAGCACAAGTGCTGTACATCTTTCAGGCATGATCATACTACACACAAAAATAAATAGGAGTCTATAGTTGAACTATGGTAAAGGGGAAACAAAAGCTTGTGACTGGCTAAAGTACACACTCTACCTTTAATGTGATAAGCTTGCCTTTGGCTAACTGCACCACCTCTACTGTGACCCTATGATGACCTGCTATGATGGTCATGTTTTTGTAGCACAGACGCTCGTTCTTGTTTGCACAAAGAAACACTGGCAAAAAAAAAAAAAAGAAAAATGTTAAGCTGAACGCAATACGCGTCCTTGCCCTGGTTAAATCTGGTTTAGTGCGAAATAGTAACACAGAACCGCAAATTCCAGTCAATAAAAGTCACTTTCACAAATTACCACAGTCAACACAAGATACCGTATTAAAATTCACTAAAACGGACACGCCAACCAATAAACCAGCAACATAGATATTGAGCTTATCACTGAATGAGGGACAGTATTGCAGGCCCAATAAAAACCGTCGAGACGTCAGTTTATCTACTTATTTTAGGAAAGGGCCCACACCTACAGAGTCCAAACACCACACGGATGTCTCGTTCTCTTCATAGACGGTGCTTCCGTGCGTCACCTCCGTCGATGAAGCCTAATACGGCCGCGGAAACTGCGGCCAAGACTACGCAAAAGGAGAAAAATAAATACCTCACGGCAACGCGAATGAAAGCCGCGCAGTAATAGATCAGCATTACATGCGCACGGCTAACGAGCACTTGCAATCGCGCGACTTGCCGACACCTGTCAAACGGGACCACGGCACAGGCGCACCGAGAAACCAGCACGGCAAAAGGACCGAAAACAGGGTTCCATACACTTACTGTTCTTCTGTGGCGAAGCCGTGACAGTTATTGTTGAGCTTCGTGGCGTTACCGCTACTGTGGGAGAATCCAAGGGTGTTTTCCTCGAAGATTTGCCGTATGCAGTACGTGTATCCATTCAACTGTCCCTGTTTGTATAATTTCGTACTGCAGAAACAAAATCGAAACGGCGATTAGTCAATCAAGCCAAACAGAACGCAGCCGCGCACAGCAAATGTTACATAAAACGAGAGAACGGCGTCAAATACCGCATTAAACACTCGTGATCACACATAATTGACACCAATGTTTACATAGAACGGCGGAGTGAGAGTTGACTGCGGACAGAACACGGATTTATTGTAACGGTTCTAGCAGCGAACACCCACTACAAAGAAAGCGAAAACAATGCGGACACGTTTTCGCAACAAAATGGGGCAGTGTAGACGCGGCGAGACGAAAACGTTGCAAAACTAGCGCATTTTTACCGAACACCAGTCACCCAAAGAGGACTAGGCCTAATCATTGCACATTCGCGTCCCTTAGCAAGAGCAGAATTAGGCTTACACCAAAAAGTGTTTTATCTCAGCCAAAGCATACGAGTTCACGTTAACGCTAGGAACATAATTTTTTTCCAGCCCAAGGACTCAAGGATTCCGATTTTTTTCGGCGTCTATCCTAAACGTAAGTGGAAATGATCACCAAAAAGAGTCACATTTGAAGGTCACTTTCTTAGGGCTAGCTTCACAAAGCATAAACATTGTCAAATGTATATCCGCTCAGAGAGCCGTAAAAATGTACGGAGGAGTATTTACCCATTTTTGTTCATTATCAAGCTTCTCACTATGACGTACGCTTCCTAATCGGAGCCAATTCGGAGAAAATATCCAACATCCGTGTGTAAAATCATGGTATGAAGGGAAACCACAACAAATAATATGGCTGCCGTTGCGCTGACACAAGTTGATTCATCAGCTTATCTGTAGCCACCAAATTAGTAGTCAATGCGATTGCACAAAAGACTACAAATGTTACTGCAACAAACTCTCAGTTTTATTTCCAACAGTATTTTGTACTTATAATTTCTTTTTCTAAATTTAGCTCGCTGTAAAAACTTTCTTTTTGGCTTCTTGTGGATTTGTTCGACTCGTGTCTGTACTTGTACTGCCGAGTTTCCATGTGCGTGCGCTCTGTGCGCCTTACTGCTTCGCTGCTTGTATGTTTTGCATTTCACTTAAATATTTACTTCCAACTCGGGTGAAAGTTGAGGCATCTGAGGTAGGAGTCTGTGCTTTGATGCGCCTAGCATTGGTGATGCGGTCTAGTTAACACACTGTCCTTTGGTCGAGCAGTGGAGCGGCTTGCACTAGGAACGTCTGCTACCGAGTTGCGCTTGAACGTTCACCTTCACGACGCTTCTTTCAGGCGAAATGTCGGGGGACAACGTCATGCCCAAGATCGACGTTCAGAAGGAGCTGAGTGGGTCGGCGCAGCTCAACTACATGAAGATCATAGAAAGGGAGAACATGGAGCGGGTGCGGAGGTTGAAGCGCATCCGCCACAGAAACCTCCTGACGGGGTTCATCCTTGCCGGTGGAGTGTGTGGAATATGTATCCTTGATTTGCGTGTTTTCGCAGCGAGCACGTTTTTTTTTTCAGTTTAAAATGTGCTTGTTTACAGCATAAGAGGGGAATGTTGCCCTATGATATGCCGCTCCCCCCCTCCCCCTAACCTCTTCTAGTTACATCGAGCTTCTGCTGCTTCTTTTCTACCGGCAGACTGTTTGATGTCTTATCGTAAACACAGTATTACTATCGATTGTATTCCCTTCTTAATGATGTTTTCCCCGGTGAAAGGCAGAGCCAAAGCTACTCGAAAACCAACATGGTCGAAAGCTTATGCAATACTTGTAAATGTTGAAGGGAAGTTGGCACTTTTAATTGCTCTGCGCGCGGCGTACCGCATTCCCATTCTTTGAGCGCAGATATCTCAACAGCCATGCAAGTCCAACTACAGGTAGAATTTCCTTGCATTTTTTTAATGACACACTTTAGTTATTAGAACTTGTGTGTGTGTGTGAGGGAGAGAACTTATTTTGCTGTTCGTGACATATACCTTGACTTATTTGTGCAGTTGCATACTCGGTGCTTGCTGTCAAGCAGGAGAGATTTCTAGACAACTTTGAAGAACCTGCGCCAAAGTAGACAAGATTACGTCTAGTGTTTATTTGTGTACAAAGTTCTTGTTCCTGCATGCTTGACATGCATGGACCTTGTGAAGTGCGTTTGTTCCTGTTATAAATGTATGTGTAGTTCTCAGTTGCCTCTCTAGTTATGCTCTTGTCAGGCAAATAAAGACTACCAAGCACATTAGAGCTGCAATGCAAGATGTTTTATTCCACCATGACAAGACCCCACACCCACATAACTCTGATGCAATGCATTCTGCAATTGCAGCTGCTGTGATTTCATTCACAAATGAGTTAGCATTGCAGCAGTAACAAGTACCAGTCAGTCTGGAAAACAAAATATATTGACTTGTAAAAGCCAGGAATTCATTCTTGGGGACAAGTGGGAGTACCACCAACTGAGAAAAGGAGGCCACACATGCTACGTTTTAGCCGTGGGCATGTGTTTTTAGCACTGAGATTTCAAACAACAAAACTTGTACTACTAAGCCTAGGTCTTGTCATTCCTTTTTGTTTTCCTGCCACACCTTTAAAATTGTTCCAAGTAATTTTCCTCTCATTTCTTTGAAATAGAAGCCTGCATTTAACTGGCATGAATCTTCAGTTTTACCTTTTGCCTTTTCTGATGTCTCAATTCTCAAAATTATGCTGCTCATGATATTTGTGCATCCCACTGCCAGATTCTTGAACGTTCAATTTCTTATCGTGTGTGCACGCTACATTTTAAAGGCTCATTGTAAGCAAGCACAGGCATGTGCTTATGAATGTGAATTCCAATTGCAAGTTCAATTAGCCGTCTTTTTTTAAGGCATAGAGGGTGATAAGCTACTTACGCCTTGCATTATATGCAGAACAGACACCTGCATACAGAGGAAAGTAACACATACTGAACTTCACCTTACATTTATTTTCACACAGCTCACAAGAACTATGTACATGTAATGGCTGTGTTGCCCCAATACGTACAAAAAGACATCACTGTCGTTTCACATTCTAAACACTCCAAAGTGTGTGGATGGAATCACCGCATTTAGAGAAGCACTTAGCGAGAGTCCAAGCACTTTTCTTGTGTCCACAGGGTCTATAACACCATCATCCCAGATCCTGCATCATGCAAGAAAATGCTGTTAAAAACATGAAATTTAACCAGAAGTGGGCGAAATCTGTAAAACGAATATGGAACAAGAACACTGCAGCTTGTGTATGGAAGCTTGTATATGCACAGCTTGTGTATGAAAGTGGTGTGCGCTAAATATTTTGAGAGGAAAAGACGGAAGGTGGGGGGGGGGGGTTCATAGGAGACCAAATAAAATTTGCTTGTGTGAAGAAGCAGTTCACAGGTAGGCAGTCGCTTTCAATAACACTGGCACGTAAAAGGAAGCAGGTGCAATATAAATGCCACTCTTGAGATGTGCTTCTGCAGTACAAGTTTTAAAAAAGGCTATTCAAGGCACTTGAAGAACAGCACACACATTGCCTCTAGTAGCTTGGTTCAGCTAAAAAGCACAGCCGATGCTATGTGAAGACAAATATGTGCTGTTCCCTTGTCATTGCTCTTCATTTATGTAAAAACATAAGCCATTTCATATCACTTTGAACCTTAGAGTCCAGAGTTGAACTGAAATGTAAGAACTGCTTGTTTGACACAACTGTTATGCAGCACTTAGCAGGCAGTGGTGTTAAACTGAATGACTCCTAGGGTACAGCAAACATTTACAGTTGTATTGCTAAGCAATCAGTTTTTAGCGGCTATGTAGACCATGGTAGAACCACTGTCTCCTGAAATAAAGTATGATGAAAAATTGTTTAACATGCATTGTCACTGTAGTCAACACGTTGACAAGAGGACTTGTCTTTGTGGGAGCAGCAACTCCCTTCATTAGCGGTGTGTACAGCGCAGAAATTTGCTGAACTATAAGAACAGCTTCTGCACCTTTATGATTCTACCTGCCATTGTCTCCAGCACAACTGAGTTGCTATTACAGCTTGTGTATGTATGCATGGATATTGTATCTGTCAAGATCAACCGTGACTTCATATTATGTATAACGTTTCGCAAAGAAAACAGCACACTGAGAAGAAGACATAGCATATACTGTCCCTCCTTCACTGTGCCCAATTTCCTTAAGAGAATTTGTTTTTGGGTTAGTCCGTTCATACTTCAAACAGAAAACTTGGAGCGCTAAAAGATGGGGACAGGGACTCTTATGTGTCTCGTCCATGTCTTTTTAGCACTCCAAGTTTTCTGTTTTAAGCCCAATTTCCTTTGGACAGCACTCTAATATGAACTTATACAAGCTTGCCCTGGGGGGTTTCACCACATCCTTTCCATCATGACACATACTGCCCCAGCTGTATGTGTTACAGCTGGGGTTAAAACCTGGGTGTTCAGTACAGTATGATAAAAATGCACACAGGACACAGTTGTGCACACAGTTGCATCAAAGAAGTATATGCACAACACTAAATTAAGCACTGCAGAGTAAATGAGCTGCTTCATCACTTGAACCATTCTTTGTACCTACTACTAAACACGAATTTCTACTCTAGTATGTGTAGTTACCGATGCCCCATTATACCGAGGAATCAGCATCTCTTTTTGTTTTATTAGTACACTTCTAATGTTTGAGATAGTTTCTGCAAAGCCACTACATTGCATGCATGAATGCACAACACTGGTGAGTCACCAATATGTGCCATGCCTACCTGGCACTTGCATAGTATGGGTTTCCTTCCGTTTCATACTTCTGAATTATGGGATCCCTGATGGCTCTCTCGTCTTCTTCTGTCCACTAAAGAAAAGATAACGGTACAAAAAAAGCATAAATGTGACATCTGTAGTGATGAAAGAAAGAAACAAGCTTAGCAGACGCCAAGACATGTTTTTGAATCCAGTTATGAAGTCACCTGTTACTTGCTGGCCTTTATGTTTAGACTATCCTTTCTGCTGTAGCCTTCCACATGCTCACAACATAGTGTTATGCCATGTTAATGAAGGTGGAGTGAGATGTGGTGACAAAGCAACGCTTTTGCATGCTGTCTTCATTGCACCAGTAATACAAGGCTCCGTTTCTTCCGTGCACAGTACAAGCACATAGATATGAGCACTTGTTGACGAAGCATACTAGGGCATAATTTCTATGACATGCGTGACCCAGTGATCCTAACATATACCTTGCAAAAACTATTCGTGGCTTCACCCAAGTTTGTTACAGCAAAACTTCAAGGAGAGGGATAAGTTTTGAGGCTGCAGCAGTTGGATTGTGAAAAGGAGAAGGAGGTGCGACAAAGTTGTACGATGGGTCAGAAGGAAGGCATGTGCAGGACACAATGACATTTCATTGGTTATGTCAGTGGTGAAGTCACTGTCACCATGTTGTATACACACCCGTGCTTGGTCGCAAGAGAGAAGTTCACAGCTCAGTATTGTGTTAACGGTGACGTTCTGAGATGGTGCGTTGTGTAGCACTGCAACAATATCTCTAAATGAAGCAGCCTATTAATTAGAGAAGAAGTTATGCAGCACATGAAGCTGCTTTAGCCTACATATAAGAAGCTCAATGGCAGCCAAGACAGGTGAACATGGGGCTTTACTTGCAAGGCACAATCATCTTGCACTTAAAGGGGCCGTGAAATGTTTTCTAAAAATTTATTACCAATGCATAATCGAAATCTTGCCCATCCAAACTATAATATACATTGCTTTGCTGCACTGTCTGCATTTATTTACAGCGATAAAAACGCGGTTTTTAAACGCGATAAAAACGCGGGCCGTAGGAGATGCCCTCAGAACATATGGCATTACGTGTTTTAGTACAAGCGCCCCGCCACGGTGGTCTAGTGGTTATGGCACTCGGCTGCAGATCCGAAGGTCGCGGGATCGAATCCCGGCCGCGGCGGCTGCATTTCGATGGAGGCAAAATATTGACACCCGTGTGCTGTGCGATGTCAGTGCATGTTAAAGAACCCCAGGTGGTCGAAATTTCCGGAGACCTCCACTACGGCGTCTCTCATAATCAGAGCTGGTTTTGGGACGTTAAACCCCATAAATCAATCATGTTTTAGTACAAGGACCTCACAGCAGCACCACCAGCACTGTTTCCCTTTTGAACGCTGTACCAAGTGTCTTCTCCTCGCAAGAGTGCTGTTTTGGCTATTGTGAAAAGGTATTTTAATAATTTGGGAACAACTTCTTTTCACTTTAGTGTCCCTTTAACTTCTTAAAACTTCTTTAAGTTCTTGAGCCAGGTCCACTCGTCAGTTTCCTGCCTCCATGTGTTGGTTACACATACCACAGAGCAGTGTTTATACAGTATATTCAAATGCTATTGAAGAAGTAGCAGCGTTTTCATTTTATTCGCCAAATGTGTTTTCTCTGAGCGCCAACTTCATCAGAGCCAAGGTAGGTAAGCACAAGTAATCAAAGTCCTTGAGGAATTGAACCTGCTTCTCATGATAAGGGCTGAGAGGCACTGTTCAATACCATAAAGTCAAAAGCACACTTCCCACAGTATGCTGTCAGTACACCGAAACATGCATGTGGAACAGACTGTGCACAAATGTGCAATTGGATGACTTACATATTACATCTTTAACATTTCTTTCAAAGAGCCAACAATGTGTAACCAAGAATTGAATTGAAGACCAGTAATGTGGGGAATGGCACAAGGTTTCTTCTTGGAAGCGGTTTCATTTTCACTTTGTATGCATCAATCTCTAATAACAAGTATAATAAGAATTTTGTAAGTACTTAAGGGCTTGATATAGTTAAAGATTCTCACACCGCAAGAGAGAGGCCAGCTTTCAATGCAGTTGACTTTGAAGCTTTTATGCTGTCCAGAAACAAACACCAGTTTAGAGATACAAATTTACATAAATAATTACAAATAGATTGGCATTATAATTAGCATTTTCCAATAGCCTATAAGACAAGCATGTTGTAAATATATGACCTGAACACAAATGTCCTTTGGACATTCACTAGTTCTCTCAAACGTTCAATAAAATGAACAAATCCAGACTCATTCTACATTTCTTAAACTCCTTTTGCGAGGTCTTATGAAATACTAATTCCTTTCATAAAAGCTCTTATCATGTTAGTGTTTAACCATGGCCCCGGAGCTCTTGCAATCATTAAAAGACACAGAAAATGTACCTGCCTCGAGCAAGTTTGTTAAGGAAAATCCCTAGAGTAGGCAAAATCAGCAGGAGCAATGAGGTGGAAAAAGTCCTTGTGGTCAAGATCAAACATGATGTTTTGCTAGTAAGTTTGTGAAGTTTGCTGGTGCACAAATAAAGCTTTATAAAAGCCGTATCTCTTTAATCTATGCCTCCAGTGATTTGCCCGTGGGGTTTTCACATTTCGTTCTGGCAGGTCTGGCACTGTTGTAAGACTATGTGGAGCACATACTATTATAAAACATATGCTAGTCATTACTGCCTTGCTTCAATTTTAAAACAGCAACATTCAATCCAAATCATGAAACATTCATTATTGTTATCTTGCAATTGGTGCGTAACAGAACACTGCAGTTTACTGCTACTGTGGCGTAGTAAACTGCAGGTGATCTACCCAATGAGGCACAAATAATTTATGTGCTAGATGCAATTCTGAAATGATTATGTTTGAGCAAGAAAAAAAAAAGGAAACATGGCTGCAAATGTACAGTTGCTACCAGCAGTTTTAAACTACCACAGTGACCCAACAGGTGTACAGCACCTGGCCACATTTTGATAAGCTCATGGGAGTATTCCAGGTGGCCAACAGCTGTACAAATGATGCAGCACAAGCACGTTGCTTCTGCCTGTATTATCCTCACTAACTGTAGAAATAAAATAAGGGAAACATGGAAGAGAATGGGACGTCTATGTATGTACAGTCGACAGCAACAGTTTATGGGATTCGAAACTTCGGAAAGACCTATATTTCTGCTTAGCCTCACAACATAGCCTCGAATTAAACATTTCGGTGGGCAGAGGTTTTTGCGATGTACAGGCTGCAGGCTATGTTCAAAGGCTAAGCGGTAATATAGCTTTTTCGACGGTATCATGTTCTGTAAGCTTTCGCTGTAGACTGTACATACAATACAGCTGAGACCCGTCATGATGAATGACTGATATAGTGAATTATTGGTTACACCAAACTAAATAAGAACTTTGGTTGGTTGTGCTTTATTCCAGTGACATTTATCCTTCTTATCATGCGACATAGAAATCATGGGATCATGAGGCTCTAATATGAAAGGCAGCTCAAAAAGCAATATAAATATTTAAAAACAATTTACAACTGTACTTTTTCAATAAACTTGCGGAAATTTTGGTCATCCAGCACAAAAAAAGCATACTTGACTGGTTGCACTGCCTAGTACTAACCTTCTCAAGCTCCATCCAGTATATTTACTTTGAGATGCCAGAAGGACACAGGTAAGAGTTACCTCGTCTATAGTGAGCTTGAAACTCTGAATGACACACTTTTGTATCAGATTTTTGCACGAGCCAGATTACCAATCTGTGAGTCAATATTTATCTCTACCATTACAATGAATGTCGGATATAACAGACTAATTTATGGCCCTTTGCTACTTTGTTATAACAAGGTTTGACTCTATATCCATCACTATAACATTATGTCACGAGTTCTATTTTTCAACATCTTTCAAGACCAACCTAGTGACAAGAGTTAAGTCTGACAGCTCCAATTGGCATGAAGGTGCAATGTTTTCAATTCAATCGTCGAATTCTGTACCTTAAACACCTTATGCTCTTTTTGAACAGAGTTAAAGGTCAAATGTAACAAAAATTCCAAACTGCATAAATTGCCTAGTTTAGGATAGCACAGATTCACAGGAGTCTCGAATAAAGTCTTTAAGCTTGAAAACGGTGGGTGCAACAGGATATATTTTTAAAATGTGACACCTTTTCATAATGGCAGAAAAGCGGCAGAAATAAGCCCATAGCTGCCTTAGCACAAGGTCCTTCGCTTTATTTATGGTGTGAATGATTTCACAACTGTGTTGCCTAATCCGTGACATAATACAAAAAAATGTTTGGGGGAGTCTTTAAGGCAAGTGTACAAAAAATGCCTTATGAATAAATGTACATTTGATTACTTCGCATTCAGTGTACACAAGAACTAGACTGAGTGTTAAAATAAAATGAGGTTAGCACAATCTTAATGCATTTTTTAACACTAAGCATTATTCTCTGCGGCAGTTATACTGTTACACTATTATCCCGTGAACTTCCCTTTAATGTAAACCTTAGCATCATCTAGCTCAGCTAAGCCCAAATAGACATTTTTTTTAATGAACATTGCCTGCTAACTTACTTATATATTCAATCTCTCTTTCAATTCAATTGCTCATATATTCAATTGTTCATTCATTTATTAAGAAGGGTGGATAACTGGACCAGTTGGTACTATAAATTCATGGTGATAAATGTGCAAACACACACTGCACTCGTCTGTGTTTGCGCATTCATTGCCATGAATTCATTTATTCATAGATTCTGCAAGCACTACCTGCAAAGTTTTGTTCCTTCTTGAAAAATCATGGTTCAATGCTTGTGAATGTCAATATTGTTGTCCCATTAGCCACGTTATGGAGAACAAGTGCTAGTGTTGCCATAACGATTCCATTTCAATTCTGGTTTGAACAGCACCCCTGTCAGTGTTATTTCTAGGATTGAACATGCAAATACTCCCATGCAGTAAGTACGCAAATATGGTACACATAAGGTGCTAGGCATGTCTTCCTTACGGGTTTCTTCTCCCTGGCTCTCTGATCCTTGGCAATAGTCGTCAGCACGCCTGCTGCCTGTTCACCACCCATCACGGAGATGCGAGCATTGGGCCACATGTACAGGAACCGTGGGCTGGACGGTAGGCATAAAGTTGTATGCAGACAAATACAAAGCACTCTTGAAGACCAATTTTTCTGATAGCACTAGAAATAAAATACACAAATGCATAACAAATGCACCTCTGATGCCAGAACCTGGCAAACTTCACGACAATGTTTTATACGAGCACTATAAATAAAACACAGCTTCATACACCACCTGCTAATAAAAATTCTATGTATCAAGACAACTGGACTTTGAAAAAAACTTCACATAGAGAATCCCACCAAACAAATGCAGGGCAACATACACATACACAATCACTTGCAGGTTTTTATATTCACTTGTTTTCAGAGCCACATATCACATGAAAACAGGTTCATTACAGCATCCGAGAATTCATTAGAAATGTATATTGACAACAGCGCATCAGTGATGACGCTACATGTCATTAACTTCATCACAACCATTTATTCTTTATATCTATAGTTGTGGCTTGGAAATACCCAATTTCTCTTTCACCGTGACAAACGGAACTCACGAGTAGGAGCGACCACACATTCCATAATTGCCAGCACCGTAGGAGCCACCAATAAGGACCGTGAACTTCGGCACAGTGGCACAGGCTACCGCAGTGACCATTTTAGCACCATGCTTGGCGATGCCTCCAGCCTCTGCTTCCCGTCCAACCATGAAGCCTGCAACATGGTAGGCACAACACCATGCACAGTGCTGAGTCGTGATGCGAGTTAGAACAAAGTTATCAAGGTGTCCGTGTGAGAGCTAAAGCAGAATAGAACAATGAAACTGCATGCATTAAAGGCAAGGAGAAGCGTTTACTTACCAGTGATGTTCTGCAGGAAAATCAATGGAATGTTCCGCTGGCAGCAAAGTTCTATAAAATGGGCAGCCTGTAATGTGAAAAGTGAAAATTTTCCAGCAATCAAGATGTGAATATTCTCTGCAGCACAGTAAAGAATAGGCATCACTTCAGTGCTACAACAATTTTATACAGTTTTTTTTTTTCTTAAATTACTGCTTTTAAGCAAGCCCTCAAGTTGCTGAGAACTTTGGTTAGCTGGGTACAAGTATCAACGCACATAAGTCTTCTCTAGCTGAGCTGACAGCCTCCATATGAGCACATTACACCACTCTTTTTTTTTTTACACACAAAAAACAATGAAAACTCATCACAGCAAAGTGACATGTACACATTAAACAGCACATCAATATGCCAAACAAAACAACCTTTCCAAAATAGCAGGAGAGCCCTTCTGGTGTAGCCCTTCCAAAGAAACAGAAGATGGCCACCCACCAGTTGCTCTGGTGCTGTCTTGCAGTAGCTGCCAGAGACAATGGATTTATTTTTATATCACTAATATTTGGTGTTGTAGTATAATGATGTTAAGCCATTTAATTTCAGCATATATACATCATCACTCCACCAACTTTTGTTTACCAAAGTGAGGTATTGGGCCTAGCTGGTCCTTCCATGGTCTTTAAACTGCACTAAAGTTACCAGGTACACTGTTTTAAGGAGCACGTACTCACTGTCCTCCCTAACAAATGTATCGTGGTATCGTCCTCGTTAATGGTGTGTATGGTAACTTTAGCACAGTTTAAAGACAATCATATTAATGTCCATTGAAAGCCACTCAAATCACCAAGAAGTCATTATAAGGTAAGTGACGGGAAGTGTAACAACTGGAGATGCAGTCACAGCTTTCCCTACTTCTGCACACTCTACGACTTAAAGGGGTCCTGAACCACCCTCCGGGCTTGGTGAAAAAACATATTCTACGGCTTGCCTACGCTGTAACGAACATCTCAGCCAAATGCTGTAGTCATCCGCGAAGCGTAGCGTTCACAAGCGGAGCACAAAGCTTCCACTTCTTCACGAGCCCTCAACTCAAAAAGCGGCTTCTCCTCACGCTCCTTGAATATGCTCTATTTCGTCATAGAGCATTTACAAGGAGCGTCGCTGCTATTGGACGATGGCAGACACGCCCGCCTCGGCTGTGGGCGGGCCCTTTGCAGCGCGCGTTTTTTAAAACCGTAAGCGCGTGCGTGCAGTGCGTGCCGTGCACTCGCTTTTCCTTGCGTTGTGAGCACCTATATAGGCAAAATAGTTGCTGGAAATATGTAAAAATATATTTGTTAATGCGCAAGTCTCATAGATGCCATTGGAAGGCGTCCGTAAACTACCTCGGCGTCGACGCGAACGGTGCGGTGCAAAAGTCACCATAAATATAGTTTTCCAAGAAGCCAACAAATGCATGCCTGCAGCCTGTAATAAATCACACATTATTCCCAAACCTTAATTATCAATTCATCAGTGATTGTAGATGGGTTTATTCCCTACGGTACTCCAATGTGCCACCTTCTAGTACTCGTACTCAATAACATGGCTGGAGTCGAACCCAAAATATTTCTTCTATAAGGTAGATTAAAGGACTAGGTCTGATTAGGGTGTACTTCGGTGGATTAGAGCTCATCAAGGCGCATTAGGGTGGATTAAGACAGACTAAGGTGCATTAAGGTGGACTATGGCATATTATAGAGCGCATTACGCTAGACTTAGATTAGGGTGAATTAAGGATTACAGCAGATTAGGGTTGACTAAGGTAAATTAGTTTCGAATAAAATCATTACGCCTGTAATGTTTGGTTTAATTTGGCGTAACTTAATAATCTGAGCTTATTGAGACTTGACTTAGTCCTAACTTAATTAGTCAGGACCTAATTAGTGCTACGCTAATTAGACCCGGTCTAATTATCTTATACCTAATGACACACTGTTTAATACGCTGGTCTTCATTAGTCATGATATAATTATGCTTGCTGTAATTAGTAATATCTTAATTATACATGGCCTAATTAGTACAGGCTTAGTTACGCTGTTCTTTGACATATTATCTTAAGTATCGCTTGATGAATACTACCTGAAATAGGCCTGATTTAATCAGTGTTAGCCTAATTAGTCCTGAAATGTCTAGTCTCAACTTAATGAGGCTTTACCTTGAAGTCTTAGCATAATTTACCTTCGATTAATAAGTGCTAGCTTAGGTTTGACTTAACTAGTAATAACCTAGCTATGCGTGATTTAATTAGTACTATTTAATTAAACACGGTCTAATTAGAAGCTTGCTTACACTAGATTTGTTCATATCAGTTAAATTAGGCTTTGCATAATTAGATTTACTTTAATTAGACGTGGTTTATTGGTATCACGGCTTAATTAATTATAAATCGTTAGTATCCGCTTAATTAGGTGTGACTTACTTGTCATAGCTCAATTCAGGTTGAATTAGTTCAGTTTGGCTTGGTTTGGCTTAGTTGGATTAGTCCTGTCTGAAATAGGCTTCAACTAATTATTCCTAATTAGGCTCCTTTGAATTAGACTTATCCTTACCTAACTAGTCCTAGGAATCTTAATTAGGCTCCGTTGAATGAGACTTAGCCTTACCTAACTAGTCCTAGGGAGCTTTGTCTTTACTACAGCATGGTAGTGTTATGCTAGCATTACATAGCTTAGCAGAGTTTTCGGCAGATTTCCCAGTTTCACCAATAGCTTAAACAGCTTCACTGTTAAAATTGAACTAGTGTATTGACGCATTAAATTAACCCATCCATCTTACCCCATGTCAACGCACCTTATTCCACATTAACCTGTCGGCAAGGGTCCGAGTTGTGAAGGTCTTCCTTTCGAGTCATGGTAGTCACGTTCGAGCCCGACAGCATGATTATCCCGTCTACGATCACTAATCACCAATTAACTAACTTGGGGTTATCAGGACAAGGTGGAGCAGCGTTGGTAGTTCTGTTTGTCCTGATGCCGCGTTATGCACAATATCGACGACAAGCAGCGCACTGACAAAGTAAACGCTCACACCTGCGAGCCTAAACGTATGTGATGAACGAAAACAAAGCTTCGGAGGATCGAAAAAAAAGAATGCGGTGATCGCGAGAGCATGCGACGGAGCCCAGGCGCGAAGCGAGCAGGTGGCCACAAGCGCGCTGGGAAGAAACAGCCCCCGGTAGTCGCGCGCTTTTCGTCAGCCACTCTGACACGTCGCTGAAGACTGGTGACGTAACGCGGTGGGCGGGGCACCTTCTTCGACACTGCCCTAAGGAGCTCTGTACCCTCTATTCCGCAGAGTTAAGACAGCACTGGAAAGGGAAGTTTTCCGGTCGCAATATCTTCGCTCCTAACAAACCGTTTTGAAAAATTCTTTCGGCTGTGAATTTCTGAGAGGTATTCAATACACACCCAGCCGTTTTCAAAACCAAACCCGAGTGGTGGTTCAGGACCCCTTTAAAGGGCCCCTAAACCACCAAGAGGTCGAAATTTAGTTGTGGTGTTGCTTTTATGCCGGTGTCCCCAACACACACGTAGCCGCAAGAATTTTTCGAAACGGTGCCGAAATAGCCGAGTTACGCGCGTTTGATTATTAAAACGCGGCACTTGCTTGTTCCACTCTCTCCTGTGCCCACCGGCCGCTTGCCAGTGCCACCTCCTCACCGAGTGCTCCTCTGAATGTCACGTGGCATACATCACCGATGATGCGCATCCGGTTGACGCGCCTCCGCCGGGCTCCCGTGTTCGCGCAAGTGTTCTGTTGGTGCTGTGACAACGCTCTCTGTTAGCACTATCCGTCATGTTCTGACAGTTGCTGCAGTTTCTAGTCGGCTGTACCTCACTTGCACTTGCGTAGCGTAGTGCATTTGCGAATTCACACGCGAACACCACACGAACGACACACGACGAGGAAAACAAACAGGCAGGGAGCGCGTGCATTTGCTAGCAGACTAACCGGAAGTCGACGTTCTCCTTCGACCAATCAGCGTAGCTCGGACTCTTCTGACGTCACCAAAAATCACAATGTCGTCACGGCTAACTTTGGCATTCCAGAAATGGCCGGCGAGGCACACGGGAATGCTTTTCAAGTTTGTGGCGCGGCTGCGGCGCGTGGCACATAGCGCTGCCGCATTTGACATCGTTCATCGTGACGGCATTTTCAACTCGATGCGCGTGTAAACTTGAAATGTTCAAAAAAATGTCGGGGGTGGTTTAGGGGCCCTTTAAGTCAGCCAGAGAGACAGGAAAATTATGTCAGAGCAGGCAATGATATTTGTTTCTTCCAAAGTATGATTTCTTGCCAGCAATTTTTAACATTTTTCAGGCTCTTGTCAAGTGTGGAAGTACTTTATTTACAATCATAGCATAATATTTGAAGTAAAACTGAGTATTACATACAATGCACTGATCTCTTGTGACTTACCTTTTGGGCTGACTCCGAAAACAGAACCCCGTTGTTCGCAATAATACCAACAGGGAATCCGTATAACCTCCCAAAGCCTGAGGAATACAACCATAAAATCAGTAAGCAGTAAGGTGTGCTCCAATTTAAAAATCTTGCAAGAGAAAAAAATAATAACATAAAATTCTAATAAGTCACCTGTAACAAGCGTCTCTCCATACAAAGCTTTGAATTCATCGAATTTGCTTCCATCAACTATCCTTGCAATAACCTGTAAAATAATGGATGCAAATTTAAACTTAATTATTAAAATTTTTAAATGAAGGGGAAAGGGAAGGCACAAAATATCTTTGAAAAATCTACATTTTTAAACCTAAGGTGTAAAATTCACAAAGAAATGACAGGCAGACGGTATGCCCATCAAGTCCTTAAATATGTGTAATAACTTTCTAATGTAAAACATGAAACCACTAGCATAATGGCTAATAATCATAAAGTGGCAGAAATACTACCGCCTAAGAAATAAGCACTGTTTAATGTACTTGTACCATCTAAGTGGCAAAGTAAAGAGCCTTTCTTAAGAGAAAAAGAACTAATTGCTATTTTTGCAATTACTTATGTTGGAGGCAACAAACAGCTATTTATGACCAAGTTTAATATGCCTATTATTACAGTAACATGGGACAAGAAATGTGTGTAAAAATGGTACCTCTCGCACATCATATGGTTTTTTTAGATTGTCCCCCACAATACCATATATATCATCCAGATCTAATGCTGGCTCCTCAACCTCAGTAGTCACCATCTGCAAAAGAAAGAAAGCTTTTACATACAAAGAAACAAGAAATATAGTTTACAACAATTGCACCACGTTTAAAGATTCTAATAGCAATGCTGCAATTATTAATAAAGCAGAGCAATAAATGCGGCAAAGTTCCTTATCGTTAGTTCGCCATACGAAGAAGGATGCGGTACTTATGGAATGAAACACATCAAGTTAAGGCTATGTATTGCAATAATTTACTTTTGTTTCTGCCGCCTTTAGCTGGTGTCACATCAGCGTAATGTTGGCCTATGTTTCATTCCATGGGCACTGTACATAGATTTTTCAGTCAGCCAGTAAAAGGGCTCGCACTTCACGAATGTCACTGAATGTTGCAATGGAAGTGAGGTTTTGTAATACAAAATCCTGTTCTCTCTTTTTTTTTTTCATAAATTTGACTCCCTGATTTCAAAGGAGCAACACGAGATGACACAACATGCTGAACATTCAGTCCTTTTTTAAAGAACCTGCTAATATTAAATTATGTTTTCTTATAGAATGGTTACCTGAACCGGCTTTCTCCTGTTCAAATTTCCAACAATCCGCCGTGTTATGTGGAGGGCATGAACCTCATCATTGGCGTAATGGTCCGCTACACCTGACTGCCTGAAATCAAATGAGTTGTGTTGGTACATCAGAAAAAAATAAGGGTTCGTTATTTCAGAGCCTCGCATGTTAGAAAAAAAGACTATATTTAGAACACAGCAGGATGTTTGTATTGAAATTGTTTTTGTTTAGCTTCCTATGCAATAAGGAAGCCAGGAGCCTTGTTACATTTTCTGCTCTTTTTGCTTTTATCAAGATCTTGTTATTTTCAGTGTTGGATGCTCCCTGTGACACAATATGTTAAATCACATAGAGAATAAAAAAAAAATAATCCTTGCATAACATGACCCCAGCAATCTTTTTCAATATGAAGGCATGAGCCTAATAATTGTGACTGCATGAACCAAATAATTTTGGTTGTTAAGAAGGACACAATAACACAACATGCAGTATAGCTATAGCCCTCTGAGTTGTGCTTTGTTAGAATGAAAGAAACTTCAGTGCACTATCTTAGACTAGTGTAATGCAAATTCTTTTGCGTATAGTCGCTACAGTTTAGAAAGCACTTCACATTGCAGTTGCAAACACTGCTTCACAAAGGCATCAGTAACAGGGCGGCAGCAGGCTGCACACCCACACCTAGTTGGCATACCTTGGCAGCCCCAACAGGAGCCTGCATTTTATTCTACACATGTAGTATATAATGCTAAAATGAACTTCTTACAAACAACCTTCCAAAGTGTCATCACAACAATGACAACGGTGACACATTTTTTTATGCATGCCACTTCCAATGTGCAGTTAGTACAGCTTGAGAAGATCCAGAATTATAAATCTCTCTTGGCAAGATACACGGTCGCTATGTGACAAGGTTCATATATACATTTAAACAGCAACCCATATGTCTAATTTACTGTGCCAAAAGAGAATAATAAGGAAATCAGACACAGCTAAAGAATATCTGCAGATGTGGTGTAGAAGTGATGTGGGACACCTTGCAGTGATAGAAAAGTGAGGGGTGGCGGGGTGTGTGGGCTATAACACAACATAAGGCAGGAAACGGGTTGTAAATGAGACCAATCAAGGAAGTTTTGTGCAGATTGAACAACAATACAAAAGAAAGTTGCAGATTGTACAAAAGGTTTCCTCGGAAGTTCCAGAACTGCAGTTATGGAGTACTGTGGCCTGTGACAGCTTGTGGCCTCTTCCCACATTTAGTACACATCACCTCATGACACTGTGGCAAAGCTGGCTTCACCGCATTAAACACTGTCATGCGGCGACATTGCAGCGCAACCCTGCTGATGCCAACTCCACAAACTAGCCTGAACTGCTACAAAAAGCTTTTTTCTTTTTCCCCCCCCTTTTTTTTGTTGCGGTTGCAGACCCCTGTTTCTGAACCACTGGGTTAAATGCTTCACTTGTCTTATACAGTACCTTAAGTACATAACTTCCTAATGGGCATATTTATTACCTCACATAAGCATGAATAGCAAAATAAGGATTCATGACAAGCTCGGGCATCCTCTTAATACTATCAAATGTGGCTATGTCATCAGCTTGGGTGCATGGCAGCTTCTAGATGTGTTTTTGCCACTATATTGCTTGCTAGGAGTCATGAATGCAAATCCTTTGTTGGTCAAAACTTTCCAATTAGGGTTGATATCCAACCATTCAGCACTGTTTTCTTTCCTTAACTTGGATTCTGGCCGTACTGAATTGAAGTCCCATATGTCTTGCACCTGAAGAGCACATCTTTCTGTCTAAATGTTGGGCAGTTTAATTTAGTTTTGCTTGTCTCAATGGGCTGAATTTATGATAGCTTATGGCATAAACTTTTTGTAACAATGTTAGCTGCCATTTAGTTAACCACTTCGTAACATTCATAGCCTTAAGTGAGGACTGAAATTTATGTACTGGAAACACACTTTGGTAATGTACCTTGAGCATTCAAAATTACAAAAACAAATGTAATCACCGGCAATGGACATCAGCACCACCCAGATCTTCTGCACTAATCTCTTCCCCAGTAGCAGCTTTCCCCTGCAACAAACAGTGTCTCTGTATGATGCACATTCATCACCATCATCATCAGCAGCAGCAGTGGCCTATCTGACATCCATCGTAAGATGACAGCCTCTACCTGTGATCTCGAACTTAGCCTGTCCTGTGCAAGATGATTCAATTTTACATCTGCGAACTTAATTTTATCGTTGCTCTTGTGTCGTCAGCTGCATAACCCATCCCTTGGTATCTGTTCCACTGCTCTTACTGACCACTAGTTGTCTCTCCACACACAGTGTGGCCCCCAGCCCAGGTATATTTTTTTCTTTTAACGTCAACGAAATCATCAGCTACCCTTGTTTGTTCTGCCGTTTGCATTGTTGTCGTCTTTTCACTTAATGTTACGCCTATAATATTTTGTTCCATTACATGCTGCGTCTGAAGTTTATTCATTCTCCTCCATATTTCTGCCCCAAAGTTAGTAGAACTGTCAAGATGCTATGACTGCTTGCCTTCTGCTTTAGGGGGAGCAATAAGTTGCCAGCCATGATTTAGGGGTAAATGTCACGTGCACTCCAGCATGTCGTTATTCCTTGATAAAATTTCTTAACAGGAGTAGGCTCCTCTGTTAGTAATTCACCTAGTTGTACACACTTTTTGCACAAGTGATAAGGTGTCTGACGACAGTCAAACCACAGAGATCGTGATGACTTGCATACAGTCATGCATGTAAAAAAAATGTCCCCTCTATATTTTGTGAAATGCTACTTGGTTATGCATATTACACATGAGACTATGAGAAATATCGCAACATAACGCAAGGCATACCAGTGGAGGTCCTGCGAGAAAGATGGTTCCTTGCTTTCGCACGATGACAGCTTCATCTGACATGGCAGGCACATATGCCCCTCCAGCTGTACAGCTTCCCATCACAACAGCAATCTATACGGGAGAAGCAAAAATACATATACTAGGTACATAGATAACTCAAAGCAATGCTGCTACGATGGCCATAATCAGAACAAGCAGTTCAGGTGCACTCCATAAATGGTGCAGAAAGCACTGAATGTAGCCAAAATTGCCTAGTCACTGTAACCCGCAGGTGGAATACGGTTCACTAGGATCAGGCAAGGTGGTCATAATGTGACCATAAGACCAACACATGTCTACCGCAGGGTACAGTCATGGTAGTCTACTACAAATCAGAGTGAGAAATTACAAAGCAGAACAGCTCCCACAAGCAATAACTTGAAGTCACAATCTGGCATATGTAATAATGTGGGTATCAAAGATTGTCTTAGGTTGGCCACAGCGGTATAGTAGTCATTGTGCTTGGCTGCCAACCCAAAGGATGTGGGTTCGATCCCGGCCACAGCGGTTGAATTTTTGATGGAAGCGGAAATGCTAGAGGCCCATGTACTACGTCTTGCCAGAGTACATTAAAGAACCCCAGGAGGTCAAAATTTCTGGAGCCCTTCACTACGGCATATCTCCTAATCATATCATTGTCTTGGCACATGAAACACTACCAATTATTAAAAGATTGTTTAGGCCCCACACATATTTGTGAAAGCTGAAAACAACAGCTTTTACAACAGTAAAAGTACTGGTGAAAACAAAAACAAGTAAATGCATTCTACTGTGTTTACACAATTGTAAGCCTACTTGATTGCAGGTAAACTCTCCAAAAAAAATTGCAAGTAAAAAGAAAAATACTGACTGATGGCATCGTTTCAGTTTTGACTCTTAGTCAACCCCCGACTACGGATTTCAAATTTCAAGAAAATTGGTGAAATTATAATCGTGTAAACAGAGCAGTTATTCCTAACTTGTTTGCATTTCAATCGTCCATGACTGCACTTAGAGGTGTTGAGAGAGGAAAGCTGCGGCTTGTGCATTCTTTGTTTTAAATCTTTCTTATTCCTACATGAATGACATACACTCGAACATTCCCATATTCCGGGTAAATAATTTAACAATGCATTATTTATGTGAATAATTTTTGGTTTCTGTTTCTGGGTGCCGAGTTTACCAGAGACATCATTGTCTAGTAATCACACACTGCTACACCGTCTCCTCTCCCACGCACATGCTGGAGGCACCACGTTCTTGTCTCCTCTTTTGTTCTCCCAGTCTTCTTCTGTTCACCAGACACCCACAAGGAAAATGCAAAACAGCATCCATCTGTGCATGCCCTGTACAGCGATTCACCGCTCATTGTGCGTCATGCTAATGCAGTATGCCATCACTAAAGCTTCAGTCATGCTTCCAACAGTGACGTGGGTGAAGTAGTGCATGCGATGGGTTGCAATCGCGAGAACAATCATTCAGGCAGTTTTTGGAAGCGAGTTAAATTATGTATTAAACATTTGCTGAGGCAGCTTTTGCAGGCGAGTTAAAACATGTTTTAAACATTTTCTGTGCCCAACATTTTGTGGCGAGTGCTCTTACATACAGGGAGAGCCTACAGCAGGCTTTTTACAGCCTCAAGATTTGGTGTCTCAACCCCTTGAAGGTATGATAAGCTGCCAGAGCTACTATTACAGTAACTCCGCTGCAGACCAACACTTCTGCAGAACTTCCCACACTGCAATACTGCAGAACTTCTCAGATTTCTCGCTGCACTCTCAGCATCATATTCCTGATTGTATTATATTATTATAGTGTCTCTATGCCTGAGAAAGGAACATGCCGTATTAACTTGTGCTTTGTGTACAAACAGTGGCCAATTCAGATATAGGCTTTTGTAAGATACACGCTGGTAACATAATTTTGCCACCATTGCACATGTACCAGCTTTTCACAGGTCCATAAATATCTAATCACCTCGCTTTATGTCAGAAGCAAACACTTCAAGAAATTTTATACGACGTGACCGAAGTGAAAAGCACAGCACTTTGAGCAGTTTGGCCAAATTGTCCCTTCAAGGGTAGTAAACAGCACAAACAAACAACAGTATGAAGTGAAAAAAAAGCATAATCCAGACACTGCATAACTGCCAATGAAGGTGAGTGTTAAAAACCTCTCCAAAAGCTTCACTTGAAATTTGGCTTCAAAGTACTACTTTTTAGCAGTGACCATCTCATCAACCAAACCTCTCAACCATTGTGCGCTGCAGAATTGCTCTGTCTTGCTCATGTCAGTGCACTATCTTACACTCATGACATAAAACTAGGGGTGTGCGAATATTTCAAATTTCGAATAATTTTCGAATAGTGCTTGCTATTCAATTCGATTCGCACTCAACTTTTGCTATTCGAGATTGGTAACTAAGGGAAAAAAAAAAAGAAAAACGCTACGTCTCGTGACAAGTGACCTTTTCCCCGCATGTAGTACGCTTCGCCGCATAACACCCGTGTACCGTGGCGAAGCTAACGCTCGCGTAGGGCGGCGGATTGTTAACACTCGCATACTGCGGCGAAATTAACACTCTCGTACTGAGGCGAAGCTAACGCCCGTGTACTGCGGCGAATCTAACACCCGTGTACTGCGGCGAAGCTAGCACTCGTGTTCTGCGGCGAAGCTAACACCCGCGTACTGCGGCGAAGTTAACATTCGCGTGCTGAGGCGAAGCTAAAAAAAAAAAAGCTAACGCTCGTGTACTGCAGCAAAGTTAATACTTGCATACTGCGGCAAAGCTGACACTCGTGTACAGCGGGAAAGTTAACACTCGTGTACTGAGCTGAAGTTAGCACAGCTTTCTGTTGCACAGTTCCCTGTTGGAGTGCTCTTTAGGACCTTGTAATGACACTGTGGGAGTACACTAGCCATGCAATAATTTTTGGCCCATGTTTAGCAGCACATTTCTTCATAATTGGACATGGCATTATTAAAAAACAAGGCCTCAAAAGCCCTTCAACGCTTCTTTGAAGACACAGAAATAAGTGACAATTACTGACTGGACATTTTTACAGTTTTGATGTGGGTGAAATGCGAGCGGACTCTTTTGGGACTAGTTTATTATTATATCTTTTTTTATTTTTATTACGATGATACATTATCTAAGCGAAAGGGGTAGCCGTCACCAAAAATGGCGACAGCAACCCCTTAATTTATTTTTACATGAATAAAAGAAATTAAAAAACATAATCGAAAAACATTCGATTAGCACCTGAACATAAATATTCGAATTTGCTTAGCACTCAAAGTTTTGTTATCCGCACAACTCTACATAAAACTTAACACTTGATATGTTTGACCACAAAGCTACTAGCTTCTAGCAGGTTTCAGACATAAATGTTAATCAGCAACGTCCTAGTCAAAAAGGTCATTCAAGAGGTTGCAGATTACTTTGAACTCGTCACCAAATGTCAAGTTTTTGAATAAGAGTAAAACCTGAGCACAGTAATATTAAATAGCTCCTGTGCAACTTTTTCATGTTCCAACTATGCTGGCAACCAATGCTACATAAAGCGTACCTGAGGAATACCTTGAGAAGACATATTGGCCTGGTTGTAGAAGGAGCGACCAAAGTGCATGACATCTGGAAACACTTCATCCTGTTTTGGAAGAAAGGCTCCACCAGAGTCAACTGCACACAGGCAGAAGAGAAGAATAAAGCATTGCATACCTTGTGAGAAAAGTAGGCCTAAAAACAACATGCCTCTTAAATGAATCCCCTAATGCCAAACATACTACATACTTGAAAAAGGACAATTATTAGGCTGATTTCCATTTCATAAGTATGTAGAAAGGCGAATTATTAGAACAAAGCCACAAACACAAGGAAGCACAGAAACACATGCAGAACATGTACTTACATAGGAAAAGTTCCTATAAAAGTATTTTTTTAAAGGACAACAAATACAATTTACTGAAAATGTCATAGCAGGACATTATGCAAATGACACAGAGATAAGTTGTAATATAAAACTAACATAGACATTTTAACTTTAAGAGAATACATGTGCATGCTCTTGAAGGTAACTTCTACTGCTGTAATCCTTGATGCTGTGAAACCAGTATAGTTTAATGGCCTGCACGAAGCCCAGCAATTCATAGATGTGTGAAAATATAGGGCTCTGTATGGACAATAATGCAGCAATGCGATCTCTTTAAAGGGTTCCGGGATTGAGCCTGTTGGTACGGTTTCATACTGGAAACAGTACAAAAAATGACATCCTTGTTACTAGGTTTTATCAAAAGCAATATCAGCTTATGTTACAAATGGACGCTGCATCTATCTTTATAACGCATCCCTCATCACTAAGCAGAAAGGTGCCTCGACGCAAGTATTATTCTGTCTGCAAGTAGTTGTGCAAGAAAAGTACTTCATGGACAGAGATGAAGTTGGAAAAGTAGAAGGCACAACATAAGCATTCACTTGGTCATGCTGATCTTACAAAAAGAAACATATGACTTGTATGTTTCATTGTGCTTGCATACACAAGGCAAGGAAAAGAATAGCAACCATAAGCAGCTTTGCTTGGTAAAGAGCAGCAATTTTGAAAGAGATCTACCCTAAAGCTTGCCAGTGCTTTATACGAAACATTCACTTTTTTTTTTCTTAATAGACTGTAAAGCAACCATGCGATGGCTGCCTTTCCTTTTCTTTGCCTTGTGCAAGCATGTGCAGTATGTAAACCATGTCTTTATTTTTTCTTTAATAAATGTCAGCTGTAAGTGTACACTTGTATTTTCTTCTCATCTTCAACCCTGTTTCCTGCCCTCTTACCTTGCATCATAAGAAGCTGACGTGACCATTAACATGCAAAATGCCGACAAAGCTCTTGCACTAACATTCAGAGACTGCAGCGATCAATGATGCAAACTCCCTTACAATCTCATGCAAGCTGCTATCAGACACTAGCTTACCGAGGTAAATACAAGGCAAGTTGTTTTGCTGAGCAATTTCCTGTGCCCGGAGCTGCTTCTTGACTGTCAGCGGATAGTAGGTACCGCCTTTCACAGTGGCGTCGTTGCCAACAATCATGCACTCTGTCCTGTTTTGCAAAGAAAGGAAGAAAAAATTGTTTTTGAGATGCTGGATGGTCACCTATACAATGATGCATATAGCTTGCAAGTATGGTGTGCAACATGCTACATGGCACCACCATATCAGGTTTGCCTTCATGTAAGCACATCATAAGAATGAAAAAATTTGGTTAAGCAGGGTGGATGGATTAAACAACTTAATTGTGGGCAAGTTCGTTCTACTCTGAGCAGGGGCTTAAAAAGCAAAGGAGAAGAAAAGAGGACACCAGCGGACAATGAACTAAGGAAAAAGGACGAAGATCAGAACACTCTTGCCCCCCTTGTTTAGCCAGTCACCCACTGCTGCACTAACACTAGCCAAGGCCCATACATTGCTTTAAAAGGCAAACCAGGGTGGGGATGCAAGCATGAAAGACACCTTGAGATCAGTGCATTAGCTTCCCATGATGCTAGAATGTCTAGAAACACCTGAACAATGTTATTAAATTGCAAGCCATTCCAAAGTTGTTTAACTAAAACTAAAAGCATACAAAGACTCAAGCTAATAAACCTTGCGATATTCATACATAAAAACAGGCTCAAATGTGTGAGAGTATCTGAGATGCACTATGTCAACCTGACATTACTAGTGCCGAAAACAGGGGCATAAAGCTTGATAAGGAAGACATTGATACAAGTTTTCTGTGTTACAATTAGCTCCTTTCCACCAAGACCATCATTCAATAAGCCTAAGATGACTTAGTCAATGTTGAAACCAAGGCATCCAAACAAGGGGTGCAGGGGGAGGCGTGAGGAGGAAGTCATTGACGGTGTGAAGATTCCAGCAAGGTAACGATGCGAGTCCAAGAAAATAAAAGCACAAACCATGCTCAATACTGTTGGCTGGCATGTCTCAAAGAAGGCTCAGGTCACTCCTTTTCTTATTCCATCAGTGGATTTAGCATTTGCCTACAGTACCCCTAAAGGGAGGCCCTGTAACATTTACACTTTGGTTTGGCTGGTTCATCTTTAAAGGGGCACTGACACGAAAATTTTCGTCTGCTGTTTTTTCGCTGCAATACGTAGCTGGGGACTTGTTAGCCATGACACGGCACATCAATTGCTCCAGCGCGCGTCAGATAATTACTTACGGCCTGTTTATTACCCACTAGTTTCAGTTTTGGTTTAGGAGAGCTCAAAAAACGACAAGGCGCCTGGTGCAACTGGCGCCATCGAGCGCTCGAAATGGAGTAAACGAGTTCGACCACGTGAGCACACATAACTGTGATGCACTTCCGCACGACAACCGCCGCGTGCTCGTTTTCTTTCGCCTGTCGCACGTCCCGCGCGTTGTTGTCGCTGTTGCTGTCATCGTTGTTGGGTGGCAACTATCCTCTTGAGGTATGGCGTCGCCGGCAGCCTACTAACGCAGCCGCAGTGAATAAGCAATGGCGGCTATGACGTCATCATTGCTAGCTGCACTCTCGGAGCTCGGCTGCCGTGGTGACGTCACGGAAGTTGGGGGTCCCCTTCAGGTCACCTTTGCTGTTGTCGATGCCGCCATGTACGGCGTCTAGCGCTCTACTGCGCATGCGAACTTGAATATTCATTTAAATTACCTTCGGAGCTGTGTTCGCCATTGAGATTTGGTAGATGACATCTATATGTCCACGAAAATCGATCCCGCAGGCTATCTTAGCAGCGAAATTTTGGTGTCGGTGCCCCTTTAAGTTTGGGAGGGTTGCATAAAAAGATATGGACAAAGAAGAAACACACCAGTAGGAATGCACCCATCTTATCTACATTTTCTTCCTACCGTTTTACAATGCCCTCCCATATCCTTTGAGATATTTTTGACATTAGGTTCACTAGAGAATATGTTCATGGACATCTTGGCGAAATACTTCGTTCCCACATACAGCTCGATGTGGACAAATTAATTTCACAGTTTGTTTGCCCCCTTTTCTTCAGCCTTTCAAAACCCCTGTAACCTTTTGTCCTAACTCTTACACAGCTGTAAATGTGATATTCTATGGCATAATAGTACCACGGTAAAGCTCTATCTGTGGGAAAAAAACTAATGCCACTCTGAAGAGTTCATGTCAATGCAGCTTTCACAACATCACTCCACATTAAGTAGGATATCAGCCTACACTGCTCTGAGCTGCCCTTTCTATCTTGCACCAGTGCAGCAAGCTGACATCTTGTATGGATATGCCTTGGGCTACAGAAAGCTCACTGATGCGACCTACAGCATGTAGTCAACAGCAAAAGTTCGAAGGATATGAAACTTCATAAAAACCTATATTACATCTTAGCTTCACAACATAGCCTCAAATTAAATGTTATAGCCTGTACATCGCAAAAACATCTACCCACTGAAACTTCGAGGCTATGTTGCAAGGCTAAGTGGTAATATAGGTATTTACGAAGTTTCGGATCCAACAAACTTTTGCTGTTGACTGTACTTCTTTGCCACATGAGGCTGCCAGATCTACACAAACTAGAAGAGAAGCTCAGGGGAAGATGGATGCTTGAATCGATGAACAGATCGCAAAATACGGTTTAGAACAGGGACATCAACAAGTCCACTTGTCAAAACGTTGGCCCCTGTGACGTTCCCTGTTCTACATCGTATTTTGCGATCTATTCACAGATCTACACAAGAGATTCTATAGTTCACACCACATTTTACAGGAGACTGGGCAGCACAATCACGTGTGATGTGTTTTGATGCCTCAGGGTAAACTAACACAATGAAACAGAAACACAGCAACAAGTGCAGAAAAAGATAACAAAGTGGTTGTCATTACAGTCCTGTGTTTCTTTCTTTCTTTTTTTTTTTTTGAACTTCCACTTGTAGCCCTTACATACTGAACACTTCTGTATGTTTAAGCCGTGCTAATAACTTCGTTCTCTGTAGCAGCTTAGTGACCCTGTTGCCCTGTGGTCAAGGTCACGAGTTCAGTTCCGGTCACAGGAGCTGTTTTGACATGTACCATATCCAAAACCACTGATGTACCTGGGTTTAGATGCATGTTAGAAAACTCAAGGTGTTAACAATCAATCCAGCAAACACCACTATGGCATGCCTCGTAATTACATCACAGTTTTGACATGTAACAATCAAGACCTCAATAACCTTCAGCAGGTGCGATAGTGGTGACGTGCAGAGGTGGTAAATGAGTCCAAGGCACCAATACTACAACCAAAACCTAGCTGCACAAACATAAGATCAGTTGATATTAAAGCTCTGCATGATCATGAGGGAAGCATAATGGATATTGTTTTGCATGGGTGTGGCCGCCGTACAATCAGAGGTCCAGTTTAAAACAGCAAAAATAATGGTTAGAACCAGGAAGGCACTGGCACGTGGGAGCCACAGTAATTGATTGCCATTTGTACTAGGTGTATCAATGACATTTTCGTAGGAAAGGATTTCTGAGGCGATGCTCTGCTAGTGCTTCACATACTCCACACAGTTCACAGAAGGTTTTATGGGACTCTTTGAACATTATTTAAAAAGAAAAAAAGTCTTTGTTGCCCATATAATTCTGAAAGTAGTTCCATGAAAGCAAGCTTATAAAGTACTTTGAGATAACTGCGCCCACAGTAACATAAACATCTGTGCTCTCACGTGCCCTTACGTCTTTTTTTCTCTTTCTTTCGCAACGACCCAAACTTTGCCTCTGCATGATGTTTACAGTGTGTCAATTATGACATGCTGTAAGTTCAAATTATGCTGTCATTTGTGTAGCCCACATACGCATTGCTATATTACAAGCAATCCATACATCTCCCCACCAGCAGTATTGGGTATGGTACATTGACTTATCTATGACAATAATTTCCCCTGTGCACCCAACAAATACAGCATAATAAACAAATAAGCTGGCACTTACCCACAGACCCTGCCAATGCCTGTGATAATACCTGCCGCTGGGACATTGTCCTTTCCATAAACGTTGAAAGCTGCAAGCTGAGAAAGCTCCAAGAATGGGCTCCTATAGTGGACAGTCAACAAGAGGCAACATATATTGAAGGCTGGTAACATTAATTTCTTTTTTTTTTTACCTCGTATCCATGTCAGTTCAAATGGGGGTTATACTCACCCAGGATCAAGTAATGTATCTATTCGGTCTCGAACCATAAGTTTTCCCTTTGAAGTGTGCCGTTTAACGGATTTTTCATCACCTCCTATTGAAAAGAATGAAATGACAGTAAGAATAAGCGCAGAGGTCCTTCATTATTCTGAAAAATTTACCAGGCATAAATTGAAGGCGAAAGAAATTTCCTGGCTCTCTTTACATTTTTGTTGGTATAAAGAGCATGATTTCTCTCATTTAGCAAACGAAACATTGCTGAAATCGAGGAGGAAATAGGCAAAACAAAAGAGAGGAATACAGGAAACTGTGGATGGATGCAAAGCGTTATGGAGGAACTTCATATTTTATTCTTATTTTTACACACAATTTGATGCACCGTCTCTCATCTCGAGCAGCTTGCGGCAATGTCGAAGAACGAACTTTGTTTAAACAGCTCCACGTCCACAAAACAGTCACCCAGGAAATAAATGGAGCCGTCCATACCTTTCGTAATCTCACCAACCGTGTCCTTTAGCTTGTCAACCAATGCTTTCATACGTCCATAATTTTCCTTTAAAAAGAGCAAGTTTGTATCATCATTACCAAGTGACAACACACGACAACATAAGCAAAGAACTTCGCTAACAGACACGGGCGATAGTGGCACGAGTGGGGTGAGTTACGGCGTGACCATACGTCAACACACGCGATGCTGGCACGCTCGCTTACCTGAAACTCCGCTGAATTTTTATCTTGAACGGTGCCGATCGTACTGACAGCGTCGAGGTGATAACTTCTTCGTTCCCTTGGAAGTCGCTTCAGGTGGGTTAAGACGCACCTGGCATAGCGGTTTAAATACATATTTAAGGCCGGCAACTTGAAGCGAATCGCTTGAGATCACTCGCGAGCCCCGGGGCAAAACGAAAGCAGCCGAGAAAAATTGGTGTCGATGTCGGTGCTGCAGCGGGACGACATGGGGAACTGGAATTTTAAATAAAAAATTGCATGCTAATTATTCAGCCCCCGCTGCTGTGCTTCATGTACTCTGCATGTAACATACAGATGCTACGCTGCTTCATGTTATATATAATTTCACTCGGCTTAACTTTATACTGAAAAGATCGGGTTTCCGTTCTCTGCTTCTTACGACAGTTCTCTTTTCGTCAACGCGGCGTGGGCTGTGCTGCAGTTTTGTAGTGGTGTGTGCATTTCGTGGTGTGTACCTGCCTGTACTACGTGGTCTGTACTGAGGATAAAATGACGAAAGGCGAAGAAAATGTTCCTCTTGGGTACGTAGTGTCCACGTCCGCTTACCTCCGCCGAAATATCGGTAAGCTGTCCGTGTGCGTGTTCGTAATTCGGTGAACAAGCATGCGTGAGCCGTGATCACCGGCCTTTGCGCCTGTAAAGTAATCAGATCGACGATTTTGATTGATTTAACCGAGAATGCGCTTGGTGAGTCACTCTACTACTACCTCTCACTTTCACACTTTTGTGGTAAGTAGCACAGCGTATACTTGATGGTCCGTATTCTTGAGCGCGTTATCGCTGTGCTGACGAAAGACATCTCGTCAACTTTCAGCCCCGATGGTCAACCGCTGTCGAAGAAGGCGCTGAAGAAGCAAGCCAAAGAGCAGGAGAAGGCTGCCAAAAAGTCGGCGAAACAGGCTTCGGAAAATGTACGTGCGTTTCATCTCGACGCGCGAACAACTCGCCGGTTGAGTGTTCATGCTGATCGACTTGTTTTCGTTTTGATGTCTGTAAATATCATCTATCTCTGGGTGTTAAACTTAGGTGTATCGTTACCTTTGCATCCTCCCATATGCAGGCAAATAAGCAGTCTGGAGACACTGAAGATGACTATTCAGAAGGCCGTTACGGCAAGCTGCCAATGCTTCAGTCCGCTGAGAAGACGTCACGTCAGTTGTCACGAGTTAAAGACCTCGCACCTCCTTTGTCTGGCCAGTACGTGTGGGTGAGAGGAAGGCTCCATACGAGCAGATCTAAAGGTGAGACTGCAATAACGCCCTGTACACACATGCACACACATGGGAAAACACTGGCATTTTGGGCACACATGAGCTGTGTGCGCGTAGTGAATGTTACAGCAGGTGATCTTGCGTGTTCGTAATCGATACTGTAATGCAGAGGCTAGATCTCTTATTTGTAGCCCCCAGTATTTCAACTCTTTCATTCATTCAGGTAAGGCAGTGTTTGAGCACTGCATTTAGTTGGTCGGTTTCCAAGATTTTGCTTTTGCAGCATGTCGTGGTCTGTGAAAGCGTTTTGAAGTGAAGCTACTGGCAATGTTTTCGAAACGTTGCAGTGGTAAAGAATTGTTACGTGGGATGCCACTATGCTCTCTTATATAAAGCTTTGACAAATCTTGAAAGTCCTTGAATGCCTTTGAATTTCTCTCTTTGAAACATGTATGAATCTTGTAACAGTTTCAAAGTATGTTTGTGCTTTTTTACTACTTTTGACAGGCAAACAGTGCTTTTTCGTGCTGCGGCAACAGCAGTACACTGTGCAATGCCTTGTGGCTGTATCAGAAAAAGTGAGCAAAGCTATGGTCAAGTTCTGTGCCGTGTAAGTGGACACTTCAGTTGTGTTATAACTGCCTGTGATATGATGTTTTGTTTTCAATATTAGTCGAGCAAGGTTGATTCTCATATTATGTTATCATGGGCTTTATACAGTATTGCTTCTTTTTCCCATAAGCGATGACCAAGCTCAAATAATCTCTTAGTCATTCTGCTATGCAAGGCCACTACCTTTTTTTCACCCTATTTGATGGCATTATAATTGCCTACTGCATTTGCATACACATTTTTGTTGCAAGCTGCACAAACATTACATGTAATAGCCATTCTTATGGCATATATTATATATTTTAACCTTTTAATGCTGTATCCCCTATGTCATTGACATTCGTGTTACCACCAGCTAAAGTCCCATTTGCTTCAGTTTCCTGGTCAGCTCGGTTAGCGCATGTATTTTTCAGTGCATCTGTATGTTCCATATGCTGTTATACATATCACAGTGAAAGTTGCTTTGTCCCAATAGAGTCAACAAAGAGTCGATTGTCGATGTACATGGACGTGTGCAAACATCTCCGCAGAAAGTTGAAGGCTGCACGCAACAGGAAGTCGAGCTCCATGTCGAAGAGGTGAGGCACATAGGAATGTCAAGTTGTTAGTAATTTTGAAGAGCATGAAAGGCATGCATGGATATGGTTCTAGATACCCAAGACTTGCAACAGGGAGCAATAAATCGAGACCGTGCTGGTTAACAAAACTGGGGAAAAAAAAACTGCTATCTACTTTCTCGTAGCAAGAAGGTGCAACGAAATTCACATGAATTTCTCAGAAAGAAAAGTTGCTCAACAGACAGTAAATTTATGCTGGTTTGGGATTTTAATTTGGGACCGTTACCTTTACAGGGTGTACGCTTCCAATCAAGCTAACCAGCAGGCTATCAAATGGAAACATTGATAGCCTGCTGGTTAGCTTAATTAATTTGCAACTTGAATCACACTGACACAGAATATTGCAAATCAGTTCTGCTGATTTTTCGTCTATGCTAAGAAACATTTATTTTTGGAATGAGACCTCTGAAAAGGTAGCTTTAGGTTTGAATATCAGGCTGCGATGAATTCTTCAACTAAGAAGCTTTCATTTCTGAGAAATCTATATGAATTTCCTTATGCTAAAACAGCTGGATGACAATTTTTTCTTCCATAACCTGTCCTCCACATCACAGGATCTGGTACAACTAGTTTTCAATAACAAAACTACGATGACAGACTGCACATGTGCACATGTCAATTTGATGCATTGCAGCATGCATTAATGCATTGGTTTTAAGTCAGACACAATGTATGCCTCAACATCAATTTCACACCGAGAGCAACTCCATTATTGCAGGTGACTCAAGGAGTGGCAGCAGGTGTACTCTGTTGCCCTGTGCTCAAGCATTTAGCCTATTTCACCTGTTCAAATATTTACGAAGTGAATGCATTGTGTTTCTATAATGCTCACATGACTCCCTGTGCATTTCTTCTTTTCCTTTTTTCATGCTTCAGTTCTTTGTTGTGAGCTCTGCTGAACCACGCCTGCCACTCCAGGTAGAGGATGCTGCGAGACCTGACACAGAGGAGGCAAGCAAAATCACTTTTCTCCTCACCTTCTCAGTAGAGTTGCTGTTCACTAGTAGGAAGAGTACCACCCACAGCAATGAACATTTACAGCAATATTCTTTTACATTCTCTTATGGTACACACTCAGCCCAGGTACAGCATTTCTGTGGACCAAGACCATTCAAGATGAAAATGCTAGTTGCTTCATCAAAGAACAGTGACATTGTGATTACAATTGTCTGTTGTGTAGTGGTCAAAGTCTGTGAATATACCACATAGCCTTGTTTGCTGTCGTGGTCTAGTGGTTACGGTGCTCAACTACTGACCTAAAGAAGGTAGGTCCAGTCCCAGCCACAGCGTCGCATTCTTGGTGGGAAAATACTGAATTTCCCGAGCCCTCCACTACAGCGTGGCTCATAATCATATTATGCTTTTGGTATGTAAAACCCAAGCATTTATCACATATAGCACACCCAAGCACTGCACAGCATCATCATCTTTTTTTTGTCTCTACATAATATAGGGTTATGTGAGTCATCATTAAGGATTTCGTGGATGCCTATTGTTGTAACTTGTTCTGTTATGCTTGCTTTTAAAAACCTTACATTCTTGTTCTATGTATATGGAAAAAGATTTTTCTGTAAGTGCAGCCATTCGTAGTGGTCTTTGTTCACTTAATTATGACTGAACAGGGAATTAGACACACTGTGCTTTACTTATTACACTATCCTTCATCCTCATTTCTTGGAACAATTGTTTACCAGTTCAATGTAGACTATTATGTGCTAGTGCTAGAAAACAACAGCCTTTTTTGAACTCTCTCACACTGAAATCCTTACATTATGATATGCCGCTTACCATTTTACGCATTATGCTCTGCAGCTTACTTTTGCCAGTGCACCATATTGAGGCCTGCTCTGCATTTCAGGACCCTGAAGGCCTAAACATCAGAGTGAACCAGGACACAAGACTGGACAATCGTGTCCTTGACCTGAGAACTCCAGCCAACCAGGCAATATACAGGCTGCAGGCTGGGGTCTGTGCCTTGTTCAGGGAGTCCCTGACCAGCCGTGGTTTTGTAGAGATACACACCCCTAAGATTATTTCAGGTAGGTGGCCCAATCCAGATAGGTAGCAGATAAGTAGTAGTTCTGTCTGTACAGTTCTACCTGGGCAAAATGTTCACTTAGATGGCTGCTTTGTAAATGGCAAACACCACACGCACACTCTCCTTGCTAGAGCATAAGATTGGCAAGTCTTCTATTACTGCTAAACGTTCGAGGAGAGTTGAAGTTTTCTTAAAGTCATGTCATTATCCAATTGTTCATTGCAGCCGCAAGTGAAGGAGGTGCCAATGTATTCGAAGTATCATACTTCAAGGGGAGTGCTTACTTGGCGCAGTCACCACAGCTGTACAAGCAGATGGCTATTGCAGGCAGATTTTGACAAGGTTTACACTGTTGGAGCAGGTGAGTTGAAGTTGGCATGAGTTGCTAATGACGAGTTCAAGTGACTCAGGCACTTTGATGAACTCAGTTAAGAACTTGGAATGACTCACTTTTTCCAGAGTGGTAGCATTAAGCAGCTCATGTCGCAGAAGATCTGGTGTTGGCGTCCACGGCAGAAATAATCACTTCGAACTACGACTGTTTCCTGGACCACCCATCCACACAAGCCCTCTGCCATGGATCATTTGCTTTATTAAGCAAAATTGGATTTCTCAAAGTAAAATCCAGCAAAAAAATTGTAAACTATGACTTAACTAAAACCTACACACATAACAGCTTGGAGCGCTGTGTGATGTCAGTGCACGTTAAAGAACCCCACATGTTTGAAATTTCTGGAGCCCTCCACTTCGGTGTCTCAAATAATAATATCATGGTTTTGGGACGTTAAACCCTAGAAATCAGTCAATCAATCAATGACAGCTCAGACTGTAATTTGAATGGACAAGGAAACATAATTCCATTAGGAGAAAACTCGAATAATTCTAGCATTTAAGAGAAGGCACTAACTTTAATGAATGTTCTGTGAGAATGCAATGCGAATGGGGCTTAGTGGCACTATAGCGTTCGAATCTTAAAGGCCTTAAGTGTTCTAAACCTTTTATTTTCAGTGGTAAAAACGTTTTCTAAATAACCTAGATATGTCGGAACTGCTACTTTTTTGCAAGATGTAAAATCCTTTTCCATTTTATTTTGTTATTTACTGTTTACATTATATGGCACAAATCAGATCTTTATTGGTCGGGAACGGTGCAATATTGAAAGTAATGCTGCAGTGCACTTCAGTAAGGTCAGTGCATTACCTACCTCATGTTCAGTCTGTCCTTAGAAAACGAAAGTTGTACAAGGCAACCAAAAATGAAACAATACATTGTTCTGGTAATAATTATCATGGAAGTGTTGAGTCAAACATCAGGTTGTCTAGTTTCGCTATTTAAAAAAAAATTGCCCTGTTGCATTTCTCATACACAACATTCAGTGCTGAAGCAAGGATATTTGATGGCAGTAGCGTGAGCCATTGCATTGTCTACAATAACAGTGACACTAGCTCTTGCACTATCACTGACAAAGGGAAAAGGCTGTCCTGATGAGATTAAGGTGGGGCTTGGCATTTCTTTACAATGTGTGGAATGTGGAATTATTTGAAAGTATGATCAGGAATGGCAAAGAGGATCATTACAAAGCCCAGATGCACCTCTATGTAGTTCACAACTGATCTTGTAAGTTTTGATGGAATGTACCGTATGCACTTGAAGCATCAAAATGATTGGCTGACTTCTTTTTTCCTCTCTCTTTATTTTTTTGGTATTCTCCTATATACAATTGCAGTGTTTAGGGCAGAGGACTCAAACACCCACCGCCACCTCTGCGAGTTCGTGGGCTTGGATTTGGAAATGGCCTTCAACTACCACTACCACGAAGTGTTGGACGTCATAGGGCAAATGTTTGTCGACATCTTTAAGGGCCTTCGCGATAGGTGTGTGCTCTCATTCTGTGTGGCTGCTGTCCCTAAGCAGCCCTGCAAACAGCAGGGCATTATTTCATTTCATTGTGTTGGACAAGGTAGGAAGCAGAGCAGACCCGATTAATAAAGAAAACACCTAAGTAGTAATAAGATTCATATGTGTAATACATAGAAAAAACATCCATTTATTATAATGGCCAGTGTAAATGACGACTTTGAATATTTATCTGTAACAAATTTGTCTGCAAGCCTTCATGCTATTATGGAACTGACTAGGGGTGTGCAAACGTTAATGATGACTTTGAATATTTATGTATAACAAATTTGTACGCAAGCTTCTATGCTGTATATGGAACTTACTAAGGGTTCGTAAATGTTCATATGTTTCGAACATTCGTCAAATATTACATTTGCAATGTTAGTGTGCAATTTAAAACTGAGGTAGTCAAAATTTTCAAAGATTCGAGGTGATTTGAATATTACAAGAGATTGAACATGCGATTCACTCATCTTGCCTAAAATTACTGGGCTTCTACGTTTATGCAAGGTGGCAAGGCCGTCAATACCTGGATAAGCATCCATAGTGCACGCAGGGGTGACACCAGCCTGTGATCTATGCTTACCAACATTCTCAATCATGATAAGCATATTCAAGTGTGCTTGGCAAGGCTTACTCACGCTTTTACTGCACGCTTTTAAATGGGCAATCAAAATGTGTTGCCCTGCCATTTGCTGCCACAAACTTGTGCAGGATTCTTCGCAATACATTTCAGCAGCAGGACCACGTAGAACAACTGATATTCCTTCGTTCTTGTTAGCACTTGCTTTATGATGTGATATTTTACCAAAACATTTACAATATCACAAGCTAGTCAAGGCAGTGTGTTCTGATAGCAGTACATTTGGTGTGTATTTTCTTAACATAATTATGTGTTCAGTAATTATGTGTTCAGAGGAGGACAAGGAAGCATTAAATGACACAGGAGGCAACACGTCAGGCATACTTGATGAATCAATTTTCTGGACTCTGAGCAAACACAAAATCACAGTTTTGTTATCGTTGCACCCTAAATGAACTCGGAATTTTAAAAAAGCTTGAATTAGGGCTCCGAATATAATTTCGCCGAATATAACAAACCTCTTTATATGGCGTTTATCGACTACGAGAAAGCATTTGACTCCATAGAAATACAAGCAGTTCTAGAAGCTCCACGACGACAAGGGGTGCCTGGCGTATACGTGAAAACCATAAGCAACATATACAAAGATTGCACAGCCACACTACTCCTACATGAGAAAAGCAGAGAAATCCCGATCGGGAGAGGTGTGAGACAGGGAGATACAATATCCCCGATGCTATTCACTGCATGTTTAGAGGAAATCTTTAAACGTCTAGACTGGGAAGACAAGGGAATTCGAATAGATGGAGAATATCTCAGCAATTTAAGATTTGCAGACGACATTGTACTCTTTAGCAATGATGGAGACGAATTACAAAACATGATTGATGACCTAAACAAGGAAAGTATTAAAATTGGGTTAAAAATGAATAGGCAAAAGACCAAAGTTATGCTCAACAGCCTAGCTAAGGAACAGGAATCTAAAATCGACAATGAACCCTTACAATGTGTAAGCGAATATGTATACCTGGGACAGTTAATAACAGGAACTCCTAACCATGAAAAAGAAATTCTCCATAGAATAAGGATGGGCTGGAGCGCATTCGGAAGGAATTCAGAAATCATGACTGGAAACTTACCGCTCTCACTAAAGCGAAAAGTATTCAATCACTGCATTCTCCCAGTACTAACGTACGGTGCAGAAACGTGGAGGATAACAAAAAAACTAGAGATGAAACTAAAGAGCGCGCAACGTGCAATGGAAAGAAAAATGATAGGGGTAACACTAAGAGACAAAAAACGAGCAGAATGGATCAGAGAACAGACAGGAGTAGCCGATATTATTATATCGATTAAAAGAAAGAAGTGGAGCTAGGCAGGACATGTCATGAGGAGGAAAGATAACAGATGGACTGTAAGAGTGACGGAATGGATACCAAGAGAGGGAAAACGCAACAGAGGCAGGCAAAAGGTTAGATGGAGCGATGAAATTAAAAAGTTTGCGGGCATAAAGTGGAACCAGCTCGCTCAGGATAGGGTGGAGTGGAAATCGTTGGGAGAGGCCTTCATCCTGCAGTGGACCTAAACAGGCTGATGATGATGATGGTGATGATGATTTGTATATTAGAGGCTAGCTTGACTTCGAAGAATGGCTACTGGCATTCTGCCATTCAAATGCTGGTGAGTGCGTTATTCACCAGGAATATTGCTTTCTAACCGCAGGTTTGCTGATGAGATTGCTGCTGTTAACCGGCAATTTCCGGCTCCTCCATTCAAGTTTCTGGAACCTAGGTGAGTGTTTCACTTTGCCTCCATTACGTAAAGAAAGAAGGCTCAAAATTCGAATCAGTAGTGCTTGTCTTAGTTCAGCTGCTGCTGTGAAGAGTTCGCATGTTGATAATAGTACTGTACTGTTCTTATAAACATTAAAAAAAAAAGAGTTGTAGCTTACATATAGTCACAACGACGGCAATGACCTCGCCACACAGCACCTACGCAAATGCATGTACGAGTGCCAGAAGGAACGTGCTCGTTTGATGCTGCTGTGCTGGGCCAAGTTTCTCGATAGGTGCAAAGTGCACGCCACTTAGCGCAATCACGCGGTGTGAATCGTGGGCCAGAAGACATCAAAACAACATGACTTAGCTCACAGCTCTGCTGGGCCGCTGTCTCTGCCACTCGACCGTCACATGATATTTTACGCAACTGCATGCTTACCTAATAATAAGCCATCATTCACTACAGTCAGATTGCCCTAAATATGGTACTCTTACTTCATATGTTATGTCATGCATTGCTATTGCATTCATTGCTTCGCCCTTCTGGCGAAACTTTTTTTTTTTTTTTAATGAAAGAGGCATGCAGCATGCTGGCAAGAGTAAAAAGCCGCAGAAGCTACCACAACTTATGCATAGATTGCAACCTGAATGCCTTGCAATTATTGTTTTCCATTGTTAAACTTTCTGTTTGTTCCCAACTTGCAACTTGCAGCACCTTTGTCCATAAGACTTGAGAAACAAACTAATTTCACTGCATTCATTGGCATTTTGCTTTGTCGTGCCATTTTTCTAGTATACTAAGAAACCATTGTGAAAGCCACCGGCTTTGTGCTAAGTGCATTTTCATTCCATCCCTGAAGCCTGAGGCTGGAATTTCCAGAAGCTGTTGCAATGCTTCGCGAAGCTGGAGTTGAAATGGATGATGAAGACGACTTGAGCACTCCAAATGAGAAGCTTCTGGGACGGCTGGTCAAGGCAAAGGTAGGTTCCACTTAGTAGGAGATACTCATTAGTAATTGGCACTTGCATTTGGAAAAATAGCTCAGCTAATCATCTTAACATTGCTCAGTCCTTATGAGTGCGGAGCAGCTAACTGCTTGCTGCCAGGTGTCACCATTGCAGCTGCAGTGAGAAATGACCATAAATTTTAATTTTCTTGAACACTGCAGCTAAATGCCCCTTCAAAGTTGTGTATGTATAGATTTATGCCAATGCCGTTGACTAAAAAGAGAATACTGGCACACACATTTACATGTCCCATTGTAAGTCAGTCCATTTTGTTCAAATTTGAAATCTAAATTTGGGGGGTTGACTTACAGTCGAAACTGAAACTATACCACTTATAGGTGACTGTACAGTGAAAGCCACGCTCATTGTTATAAGTACAGTAAACCTCATTATTACAGACCTTAATGGTGACGAAGATTTTAATCTGTTGTAAAAGAAGTATGGAGAATACAAATATGCTGCTGCAACAGGCCTTTATGTAAACAAGAGGATGGGTCTGTTATAGACGGAATGAATTGTAAGTCACTGACATGGTCAAAGAACAGATTTATCTTTCTCCAAGTTTTCCGAAAGGAGCTTCTCAGTTTCAAGTGCGTTGTGTAGCAAAAAGTTTGGGCATCATCTGCGTCTCCATTATTACAAGGCTTTTCACTTCATCTGCCGCCATAGAAGAAGAAGAAGATAGCATTTAATGAGAGGAAAGGAGGAGATGTCGGCCTGGAGAGTGAGTCTCTGGCCTGCTACTCCTCACAGGGGTAAGGGGAAAAGAGATAAATAGAGATAGAGGGAGGTATGTGAGGTGACCGCCACCATAGTGTCTCACTGTATTGATCCAGGTGGTGCTGTCAACATCCCCAAAGTATGTGAAGTTATGTTTGGATTTGGAAGCTATTGGGATGTCTGCAGTACATAAGTCCACTTTTAAAGGAGTGCTGATGAACTTGCTGGCCTTATAATTGAGTGTATTATGTTTCAGTGTATGTTGTATCAGAATCCATTGTAAAAGAAGCCTAATCATTAAAAGAGTGAAAAGGATCAGCATAACATGACGATCTTGTGGTATGCTGTATCCAAATGTCTGTTGTAAAGAGATTTGTTGTAGTGAGGTTATACGGTACTAACTTAGTGGACTGAATCATAAGGAAGTTATTCACATATTTGGCGCATTTAATTAAAAGATCCACAGGAAGTTGGCCATTTTTAAACCCTTCCCTCCTGCTTGAATGGCAGCAGCGAATTGTGACCTATTTATTTCCAAATGCTTTCATGTCTTACAAACGTGTGTTCTTCCATTTTTCAGTACGACACAGATTTCTACATTCTGGACAAATACCCACTCAAAGTGAGGCCGTTCTATACAATGCCTGATCCTCGTGACTCGGTATGTTTTGTTGCTGCCACATCACCTATTGCTTATACAGGACTTATCTTTGCACACAAAATTTGCTCAGTATGATAGTGTGATGAAAGAAATACAATGTGCACTTGCTCATGAAATTATATGGGACAATTTAGGGCTAAGCAATGCTCATAGTTATTTCCACTACCGTCAGTTTGTTATGTCAGAACAATATATTGGGCCAAGCCTTACATCACCTTTGGTGACCAAATTCATAGCGACATGGCTTGGTTATCCTAAGCAAATACTTGCAGTTTTGAAGTGATGTCCTGCTTCGTGAGCCTTGCACATACATTTTTCGCTTCTGATCATAATCCCATGCTAAACTTCTATTTTGCATGATATACAGTCGATCCCGGATATATCAAACTCGAAGGGCAATGCAAAATAGTTTGATATATTAATCATTCAAAATACAAAATATGCTTATTTGAAGGAGCGCACATTTCGGATTTGTTTCCCTGACATTCCAGCTTCCGCGTAGCAAGCAATAGCCAGCCGATTTGCTCAAATATGCAAAAGAACAACGTGAGAACAATCGCATTTTATTTCGTATGAAGGAAATATAGTAGAACCCACTGTTGCGTTCCCAGCTGTTGTGTCGTGTTTGGCCTGTCCCAGCAGAGCCCCCATAGGATTCCATGCATTAAGAACCCCGCTGTTACGTCACAAGTGTGGGAACGTCCTCGCATGTTACGTCACAAATTGGCACTCCAAGCGGCCACTGCCAACGGCCATATTGACTTTTCACATAGCTTGGCTTGTCTTGACTGTAGGATTAGCCGCACAATGGGCGATGCCCATTACGTTTCCAGCTTTCGCCAGCAAAATTATGAAGTGGAGCCTTCACCGACTGCAAAAAACTCGGCACAGCGATGCTAACTAACTGTTGGTGACGGAATCGCATATTTCCGTTTCCGTCGATGACGCCGTTGTCACCTCCGAGGTTTTATCTGTCGACGAAATCGTGGCCGAGTGTGCTGATGCATGCAGCAGTGAAGAAAAGGTTGAGGAGGAGGAGGAAAGGGAGCAGCTGCCAGAGCTGTCATCCCCGTCGACTGTAACGGCACTAGATTTACTAAGAAGATGCATGAGCTCAAGCGACGATGTCGACTGCCACACGGCACTGCAGCTTCTCGAAAAATGCCTCATGCTGCTGGGACATGAGAAAATGCGCCAGACAACGCTTCACGATTTTTTCTAGCGCTAGCACTGAAATAAAATTGTGTGCCAATCACCACTGCTCTCATCTTTCAGTTTTTCCCGTTTCTTGGCTCTTGCGTTTCCCGGTTCTTACTTCTCTCTCTCTCATGAAAACGTATCAGCGGGTTTCTACTGTATTTAAGCTTGGCTTATCTTGGGGGCCATCATGTTCCTCAAGCCATCCTCAGTATAGTTGAGACCTTACAGATAAAAATCCAGTGCTTTACATTGCACCACAACAGCAGCAAATGGCTGTGAATGCCAATGCAAGCTCCCGGAGTACGGTACAAAGTCGTTTAGCAGCGGCGTAGATGTTCATTACAGCTCAGGTCTGATCCCTCGGCATCCACGAGAGCAGCCACGATCTCGACATCGGTGCGGTCAGGAAAAGCTCGCACATCGTCATCGCTGCTAATGATCTTGCTGTGAACCGCCTGAGAGAACTCCGAGGAACGCTGATAAACTCACGAAATTCCATTATCAGCAGCGATGACCCACACAATGTCATCACTCCACACCACGAAGTGCACCTATGGAAACGGTTCGCAACAGAGCTTCGTTTGACTAGGTCTCAAGCACCAGTCATCATGTGCATGGTTCCAAGAAGATCAATCTTTAGTTTAACTGGATTAAAGTACCAAACTAGTTGAACACGACCGAAGGATACGCACACAAGCCCACAAAGTGTGCAATGGCCAAAACAAACATTGAAGACCGATGATCCCTAATAGAACTTGTTGGGCTGGTCTGTTTATGTTAAGATTGAAACATCCAATGTTGGCCTTGTAGAAAAACGCAACTAACGAAAACACGACCTTTGAGATTGGCACCCACAAATGGCATCATGAGGCTTCAAATCTCCGAGGATATGCTTTTGCGAACTACATGCGGTAGCACGAGGACAACCATCGGAATGCGCACATTGCGTCAGTGCAAGTGGACTCCACCAGTGCAGACTACTACTGGAGCTACAGCCGCTTTGTATCCATCTCATTTGGTTCCTGTGCCTGTCTGCCTTTTTCAGAAATGTTACTGCTGCGCGTTACGACCTAAAATTGGTGCAGCAGACAAGCTAGTGCACCGGCAAGCGCTGTGCAACCTACCGGAGCAGCACGACGACATGTTTTTGACGCTATCACGCGCGGAAAGGAATCGCAACACGTTAGAATGCTCCTGAAATGAGATCAACATTTGTAAGGAGGGGCGCACTTCAGGGCTTTGACATGGGTCAAAGTTCAATATATCAAAAGCAGCGGTCCGCACGTGTTCAATATACGTGCATGCCAGCAATATACTATTGCATTGGATTTTGAAGGGGGTTTTTTTTTGCTATTCAATATAGCCAATAATTCGATGTATTCGGGATCACCTGTAGTATGCATGCTACACCGCCGGAGGACATTAGGACAGCGAGCATAGTAGACCTGATTTTTCTTCTGTCAGTCTAATATTACTAGTCATAACTAAGGCAAATAATCACAACTATAACAGACTGTAATGACTTGTTATGCATTAACGAATTTTAACTCGGGTATGCTGACTATACCACAACTATATTGTGGTATATATATTGGCACTAGCATACGCTGCATTCAGTTACACTCCGTTAGTATTTGGTTGGGATCATTGCTGGTGTGACCTACTCCGTTTCATTGCGTTTTCAGAAAGTCTCAAACTCCTACGACATGTTCATGCGTGGGGAGGAGATTCTGTCCGGGGCCCAGCGAATTCACGATCCCGATTTTCTAACAGAAAGAGCCAAAGAACATGGAGTTGGTTAGTAGCCCCTTTGGCATATTTTATTGTTCTGCGTACAAGTGGCATGTGAAGGCTTACATATTAGTTGAGTGCAGAAGTTGACAGAATAATGCAGTCGTAATTTACAATAAATACCCAAAATCTCACATTTATCTTTTGGAGTTTGTACCTGAAACCACTTTGTATCTCTTGATCGTGACCGGTATAGAAATGACAGTCACCCTAATCACAACAGAGGGGAACTTTAGGTCTTTCCTGGTGGGTAAAATGGCAGTTGTGCGTGCAAAACCCATCACCTCCTGTGGAGATAAGCTGGCTGACTCAGCCACAGAAGCTGCACAGTTTCACAGGGTTGAGTTAAAATAAAAGCTGAATAAAAATATTGTTCAAACCCATTGGTTTATTGTAGGATTTAAATTGGCATTGGGTTTGAGTGGCATTGGGTTTGAGATTGCTGAATTCTTCGGTGTACGTTCCTATTTTACACTGCACACTTCTGGTCCATCCATTTCAGAATGCCTGCATGACACCCCTTCCCCAGATTTTAGTGGCAGTAATAGTACTATGAACAAAATGTTGAAAAATTGTGTGCCACCTACAATTGCAGATATCAGCAAGATCAAGGCCTATATCGACTCGTTCCCGATATGGTGCACCTCCACATGCAGGTGGTGGAATAGGTGAGCAGCTATTTGTACAGCATGCTAATTATCTTTATAGAACAGAAATTGTTTTCCTATGCTATTGGAAGCTTACCAAATATCATTAGCAAGATTTCTTTCCCTAGCAGTGATTTTATTTTCTTAAAGGGACCCTGAAATGGTTTTGACGATTTTGTGCAAACAAGGTGATCTGGTAGAGTGAATCATTGGGATCATTAGAGGACAGATTTCAGCGCTCTGCGTAAAGTGTGTAATTTACGATAAGTTTTTTAACACGTGCATCGCAAAAGGTCGCAGCGGCTTGCCAAAAGGCGTTTTCAAACGCCCCCGCCATCGAACAAAGGAGCACGCCATCGAACGTAGGAGCAGGGGAGGCCGCTGATTGGCCCCTAAGCAGTCACGTGCACGTAACTTTCCCGACCTAACTGCGAACAACATGCTCCTACAACGTGCTCCTTCGTTTCAGCCAACGGTATCGTCGCGGCATCTGGCGGCGTACACACGAGTCGCCGGCGCTCTATTACAGAGGATAGCACTGCCGAGGCTGGTGACCTCAGTAAAGATATCGCTGCGCTGTTTCGCTACAGAGGGCTCGGCACAGCGGCTGACGCGGGAGGCGCAGTCATCGCTAGCGCGCACTCTGCAGCTGATCGAGTTGAGGAGGAACAGCAGTGGCAAGGAGGAAGGCGGCAGAAATAAGCCCATTGCTGCCTTAGCGCATGGTGCTTAGCTTTATGGTGTGAATGATTTCACAATTGTGTTGCTTAAGCAGTGACGCAATGTCAAAAAAACGTTTCAGAGGACCCTTTAATGTGGAAAAAACAGTATTAAGTTCACATATTCCATAGTTCTTCATTGCTTCAGCTCTAAATTTTGGTATGTTTGATACACATGAAATTTGCAAGATGCCATACCATATTCTGTAAATCTTTCTTCTAATGCATGACCTCACCATTGAATTGGGACAGCTCCTTTTTTGTTTTATCTGCACAACTGACTTGAGTGTAAGGTTTGCCATTTTGCTTTGCAGGCCTTGAACGCGTCACAATGTTGTACTTGGGTCTGGACAACATCAGAAAAACGTCAATGTTCCCACGTGACCCTAAGAGGTTGACTCCGTAATGGCATTGCTCAAAAGGGTATCAATAAAAGCCCACGTAACAGTTTTACGTTACTTTGTGTGTATTGTGTTTACATTATATGCAGTCACTGACAACGTTTGAAGTAAGTGTGAAAGTTGTCATGAGTATTGATGTGGGCTTGTCGCTTAATCATCGATACCTTCGGTGCAGTGTGAACAGAACACAAAAAAGAATACACACAAAAAAAACACGCAATCACATGCTCTCCAATCATTCCTTCTTTTATTGAACGGTCCACCGGTTACAATTTTCCGAGTACAGGAAAGAGCATCCAACAACTAGTCTAAAGTTTGATCACACTCTCACTGGATTTTAAGTACTGAGCTAACAACACTTCAAGCGCAGTGATTAACAGTGCTTATTGTACTGCAGCAGAGTTCAAACGTTAAAGTACTTTCCACAAATGGGACTGTTATCACCTCTGACTTGTTATACCAACAGTATAGACAAGCAACATGCAAGCACTTCAGTAGACAAGTGCCAACAGGATTACCATTCAACAACCATTGTCTTACCACATGCAACTCACTTATGGCTTTCAAGCCAATTCAAACTAGCTATGCATACTGCATTTATGAATACAGGGCACACAAAATACTGTGGACAGGCTTCTGCACACAGCCAGTGTTTGTGCTGCCATACATAACACGCGAGCCACAAGTGGCACAAGCTCTAGAAAAGTACTCGTGCTTATGACATGTGGGGAAACATACTAGAAGCAATCTACCTGAGCTCACTCGGTAATTGCATTACATCACGTAAACATTTTTCTTGCAATAGTGTCCAACATTATCGCACTGAGCTGCCTAAAAGCATTCTGAACACGAGTCTTAACCCCTTGGATTGAAGTCAATGATAGTGCGTGCCCAAATGGCTGCTGTTCAAACTTGTAAGTGCACATACAAAATATATGTCTGTCTCGACTACTATTGTAACTACAACAAACACAACAGAGCGTAGGCTATAAAGATTGAAACAGGCTATATGTTGTGAAGTACTTGAGGGCATTTGTTAACTGCCACATTCAGTGCAGTGTGCTTCAATGCAGCACAGTGAGGCCAGGGACATGGCAAAACGCTGCTGACATGGCAGCAACACAGTTAAGTGGAAACAATCCTGCAAGTGGAGGCATGGTGGCAAGATGGTGCTCTAAAATAGTAAGTGCAAACAGCTCTAGGTTAACAGTGGACTATACTCTATAAACTCTGCAACTAGAAACAAGCTCTTGTAACAGCAACGCTGATTTCTTTTAGAAACAACACCGGCACCAGGACCATGTGGGTATGATGTACAACAGCACTGTCACTTCTCAACACAGCTGAGATAGTACTATGCAAGCTCAGTGACCTCAGTAATGCTCACAACTACACTCTACACCACTCTGGCTGATCAGAAACCTAACTGACCTACCAAAACTACAATGCATCATCAAAATAACCTTGTAAGGTGCTCTACGAACAATGAATGCATTCAGCACTGCACACCTACAAAACAGATGTACAGGCAGCAATGATATGTTTAGTAAGAAGCATAACATAACAATTCTTAAAATCTCTCCAGCCTTTATATGGGCCATCAATTTCTTTTTTGTACACCCCCTCCATCGCAAACCTATGCACGTGACTTTCTCTAATGAAGTTATTAGCTGTACATTTTTGTGCACTTAAAATACAAAAAGGTAAAATTTGGTGTCACTGACAAGCCAGTTCATACTGGCATAGCTTTCTAGAGAAATTACAAGAAAGAAAAAGGCTCATAAAATAACATTCAAAAGCAACACACTTGTTTTCACAAACACAATATAAATACAAGCATTCCCATTTCTCGACGTCATGTTCCCATAACTTACAGCTTCTCTAACATATTCTTCGCTGGTTACAGGTTTATATATGGTATGTGCCAACAAGCACATTAGCTGTACAATTGAATGCAAGTGCTAAGGATATCTCTACTCTGTACAGTGCTGAGAAGTTAAATAGTCACAACAACAGTCATAATGACTACGGTTTAGGCAAAGCACCTGCTTCATCGGTTCAGGTGCTGTGGGCAACGCAGCCGCTAGGATGCATCACCTGTGACCTGCCTTGGTCCTGGAAGAACCTTTCTGTTCCCCAGTTTTCTCTTCTTCTCCTTGATCATGTTCTCAAACTCTAATCTGAAACACGTCGGTTCACATTCACCATTAAGCAAGGACATAACACCACCTGTTGCAGCCTTCACATGCATCAAAGGGAAACACTCGAGAGGAGTGATGGCACAGATTATTGAAGTTGCAGAACCTACAGTAGAACCTCGTTATAACGAACCCGGATATAACAAACTATTGGATATAACAAAGCAATCGCAATTCCCATAAATGAAATGGATATTGGCTATAACGAACTAATGGTTATAATGAACTAATTATGGCTCCCCCTTCAACTTCGTTATAATGAGGTTTTTGCTGTATATACCAGAACATGTCGCATGCGTAAAGAAATTATGTGACGTGGTAAGAATGAAGTTTGGAAAACGTCAGGTATTGTAACTGTACAGCAAAATTAGTCCTTTCAAGGGAATGAGCAATTCAATGTAGCAAAACACTGCAACATATCCATGTTCCGGGAACCAGCAGTAGTTCACAGAAACAGGTTCAACAAAGTAGGTAATATAGAGGGCATCTTTGACAGTTGATTCTCAATCGAAAGATTGATAGGATTTTGAAAGAATACCAAATCGACTTAGAAATGTTATTTTAGTTATCCTTTAAAAAATGTCAACTGCCTACATAGACACCAGCTATCAAGCTTAGACATTATTTGCTCCGCCAAAGCCAACGCAAACCTGACAAAAAAACAATTCGAGTATGCATAATTCCTTTCCTTACAAATACATGATGTCAGTCACAATGCATGATTTCATCAAAACTACAACTTTACATTGAAATTTACTGAATGAGGTACACTTCAGACGACAATGTGAAACTACACTTTAGTGTTCATAGTGATTCATGGACCAGCAAATGAGACATGTTTGTGTGTTCTTAGTGCTTTGGTTCAAGCACAATATGTGAAGAAAAAGATATAGAAGCTGGCATATCTGAGATCAAACTGAGTTTTTAAGTAAAGCAGTGAAAACAAATCCACGTCTCCTCTGTTAGTTGTACGTACTTGAAAATACTTGCATGGGGTGCCAACAAACACCAACCATTTCCATTAAGTTCACCTCATGTGCTGCAGTACACTTTTGATCAATATGTTGTGCCTAGAAAGTATAGAGCAGTAGTTGATACAGCTACACTAAGGCATCGCTGTCAACATCGCATTCCAGTTGGCTTCCAAGCTAGCGGATGGCGCTTTAGAATCAACTGCCACTGCTCGCAAGTCACTCTTGTTGCCATTCTACCTTCTCCTAGCAATAATTTCGCGCAGAGCAATTAGTACACACACGTTCACAGCCTCATCACCTGTGAAGCAGACAAAGATGAGCCCTTTCACCACGCCATGTTATAGCCATGTTCTTCAGCTTGACTAGATTCATGACAGAACTTGCATCAGTGCTTAGTGTTTAGGAGTGTGCAGCCTCCAGCATTTTGAACTCTATCGTGTGAGCATCTGTTGCGTGCAGTATCAGTGCCTTACAACAGTGACAGTCTGCGGGACCAGCACATGCACAGGTGCACAAAGCAGTGCTAGCACTGCTTTGCATGCCATAATCTGCAAGGTCACGGACTATTGCAGTAATCTGTGAACTCATAGTGCTAGCACTGCTTTATGCACTTGTGCATACAACTCCCAATCTCACAGAATATTGCCATCGTAAGGCACTGTTACTGTGTGCACTCAAGACTTGCATGCACAATATAGTTAAAATTAGGCTGTGCATCACTTTATGTAATGTTACAGTAGAACCTTGTTATAACGAACCCAGATATAACAAACTATTGGATATAACGAAGCAATCGCAATTCCCCTTGAAATTCCTATAGATGAAATTGATATTGGTTATAATGAACTAATGGTTATAATGAAGTAATTACCACTCCCCCTTCAACTTCGTTATAACGAGGTTTTACTGTATATACAATTGAATTTACACATCGCTTTATTCCAACAGGCGTCACTCTGCCTCAAATTGGAGCTGTAGCTTATGTCTGTGTCACCAGTAGTGGCAACGCACTGGAGCTGATGCAGTCGGGCAATGTGCTCGTGTGGTCCTTGAATGTCCTGCCAGTCACTCTACAGGTGGCACATTGACATAACTTCCATTTTCAATGGACACCTCTCGCGTCTTTATATCATGTTCAGAGCAAACTAGAGCAACAAAGAAGTGGACAGTGGACAGTGTTCATCATCAGACATGCATAGCGTTTTATAGCAAGGGAAATGATGACTGCTCGAGGTGAGAGAAATGAAAGAGAAAACAAGCAGTGTGTTGCCAAACACCAAAAAGTGCTATTACAACATCAGTTTAAAATAAGTCATTCTTAAACCTGTGTTTGCTGCGTTTCTGAACTGCCGCTATACATATAACAAAGTCTTGACCTCTGGATGGTTTATAAGCCATATAACAAGTCTCAATCCATATTACCAAAAAAAAAGCGAGCCACAATGAGGTGACAAAGACAATGGAAATGCTAGAGTGATGTTAACATTCGTGCTCTTTGCATTTGCTATGTGTGTCCCACTTGTGCTGGTAAAATTGAGAACCCAAGAACAATTCTATTTACAAGCCTTGAAACATGATGCACTGCTGCATACCATTCCCTTGCACATTTTGCTTACAAGTTGTATGAGTTCGCAAAGCAAAGTTGCAAAGATAAGTGTGAAAATTAAAGGCCACTTAATGAAAGTTACATCTCCTTGGTGCATCTTGCATGTCATCCTTGCCACAATAGCATTGCAGACAGCACACACCACATCAACTTCTGTACATAAGCTGTGCTTTTTTTTAACTGCACTGGAGTTGAGAATTATACTGCTCTTCAGGTGGCACTATATAGTGATCTAAAATATTCCAGAAGTACCAAGGTGTTTCCTCTAACACCATGAAGCAGGATCTGAAAATCTGTAGTTACGGCACTATAGCTGCTGACCGCAGTGCTTGATATAGGGGAAACTGGTCACCAGAATTCATTAGCTTTGTTTACGTTGAAAAGAAATGTTTTCTCTAGATCAATACAGATTTAAATTTTACGCTTGTTGATCTGGATAAGCTTGTGCTACGATGAACCATTGTCCTTTATGTCACTATCGAACCACATGTTTATCTATGCACGTGACTCCATTGAAGGCAACATACGTCTCTGAGTGAGTGAATGGGGCTGGTCCTGTTTGTTCCCTGTGCTTTTTCAGAACAAGAGCTCTGTGTCAATGATTCTGTTAAGTCTTCCCAATTGATCAGTTATATGCATCACAAGGGAGAGCTAATATTTCAACTTGCCAGGTATATTGTTCCCATTTCTTAGACTGAAGCAGCTGCTGATAAAGTTAGCAAATAGTACTAGTAATCCAATGGTAACACTAGCTTCTAAAGCCATTCCATTCAGTTAATCATTCAACAAAAGACTACTATGTCATGCAAATGAGTAGAGCTGAAGAATGGCTAGCAACACATGAAAGACACGAATGTAGCCCAACAAGACATTATATCACAGCACAATGGGCACAAAAGCATGTTAGGTTTGGCTAGTAGAAGCAAAAGCATTACCTCCATGAACAGGAGTGAAGCTCTCCTATCCTTCAAGGGCACGCTCAGCGTCGAATCTTTTGAGTGTTAGGGACAAAGACAATGCAGTTAGTTCCAGCAATAAACGAGGAAAGCACTGGTCAAGCAAAAGCTGACAGCAAAGGGGCATGCTGTTTATTGTAATCCTCACGTAAGGATCCTTGCCTATTGGCAATCGACTGCTGAATGCAAATGTTATGCCTCAAGATGAACATGGGTAGCACTATAAAAGTGATTCAGCTCTCTGCATGCAGATATTTATTCACAATATAAAATACTTGTCACTAGGAAAGGTTAGGACTCAAATTTTTAGCAGAATAATAAACTTGAATGGAAAATTTAGAAGACAAGACAAATGCATACAGTGATATGACATACGTAGCACTGAATCACGTCTGATTACGTGGTTGCCACCAGATCAGTAAGTTTTTCAAATGACATATTGGGGTTTTGTTAGTAATGTTGATAACCAAATCAGCCTCCCCTCCCCGACTTTTATAATTATTATTATCTTCTTTTCTGGCCTTTTGGTTTCCCAAAAAGAAACATTCTACAGCTACATCACAGATACATTCATCACATAAAATTGACAGTATAGGTGCCATGATTTAGGTGGCTCAAACTTCCAAGATATCGACAATATAACTCTTTTGAACACAGTCTAACAATAATCAGTAGTGAAATATTAGTGAACATGGCTGAACAGCATGGACTCCATGGTACATTTCATGTCTACTGTTTCATACATCATTTGCGTTCTGCAAATTATTAAGCGATAATCCAGGTATATTTCAAATGGTAGGAAGCTCACCTCGACTAACGCTTTTTCCTATGTGTCCAACCCATTAGTAACTTTCAATACTAGTGACTAGCCCAGCACATCAAGAGCTGTCTACAAGTCCATCCAACAATGAACATTTAATTTCTTTGGGACAAAGGTGGCAACGCTATCTCTGATAGAACAGCATAAGTTTTGGATTGCAGAATCTTTTTAAAAGCCATGAGTTACAATACTATCAAGTGATGACTGACAGTAAAGATGCAATGCAACTACTACACACAGGATGCCATGCGCTTAATACACAAGTGGCATGCCCAGGTCGAGCTATATGACAGTGAGTCACTTACTGCTTCACTTTGTCAGGTATGCACACGTGCTCTAGTGGTACCACCCAAGACAACTCTTCAAGGCTATATACAAAACGCAGCTTCCTGCTGAACTTTGAGCTGAAAGTATGGAAAACAAGGTGTCATAGCATTCAAAGCAAGATAATGTTAGCATTCTAGAACTGCTACTCATTTTTCACTGGAATTAGTAGTTGGTTGGTCTACAAGTGTTTGTAGGCATTGAAAATGGTTACTTTAATTACATTGTGGGGCTACTTAGTACACATAGCGCAGATATTCACTATGCCAGAGGGTGATGTCAGTTGTAAAATGTCTATACTGTAACTGGAAGGGCAGTTTATTTTACCACACGCTTTCGCAATGACTAAAAAAAAAAGATGTCTTCCTTATAACTGCATAAATAATGCAAACTGATCAGCTGCAGTCATTGGCATACTTCGAGGGTCGTTAACCAAAATGCAGTAAAACATATCCAAATACGAGATTTTGATATTGTTAAATGATGCACATGCTTGTCAGAAGCAGTGGACAAGTCTGAATTATTTCGTTTTCATAATCAACAAACACTGAATTAATATTGTAGTTAGTAAAAATTTGTTGTTTGTCACAGGCAGTTTTCAAAAATTATTTTCTGTCTTCAAAAATTAAAAGGCAGATGTTTAAACTTAAGGTGGAATGCAATAACGTTTGGTACAGGTATATGGAAATGAATTTAAATGAATGCAAGAGTGAGCATGCTTTCCTTTTTCTCCTCATCTTTTCCATGGCACACACACCTGTACAGGGAATTGCTCCGCCCCCACCAGAATTCAGTGCCAACGTCAGCAATTCAGTTTATTTTTATTCTTTGCATTGATTGTCGCCACCATTTTCCTGTCATGGCCAACGCCGCTTTCTGTGACATGAGCTCCTTCACACTAATGCACTAAAACAGCCTATAGCATTCATGCAAAAATTATAAGACATGTGTACCAAGTCAACGGACACGCTCATGAAAGAATAAGTGCCTGGGCTAACCTGATAAAAGGCCTGGTCATAATGACAATGGTCTTGAGCCAAAATGTGGGGTGTACAAGATAAAGACCCTTCAGGTTCTTTCGTAACCTGGAAGAAATGAAGATTCATAGTTTGTTTCAAACACAGTTGTTCAGAATATTATTGACAAGTATTGAAAGCATTGCATTTTTTTGGGGGGGTTAATTAGATAAGACTGACAAAAAGCAAATGTTATACAGCAAAGCCCTAATACATAACTAAAGAACTCCCAAGTATACTTTCTGACAAGTCATTGTTATTATAACTCTTAAGTGTAACCATTTTCCTGCTATGGTCTCTTTATGAGATAAATGAAATAAATAGCAAGAACTAATGTTGAATGATAAAATGTGGAAGTTTTGTCTCCAGAAGGATTGAAATTTGGGCAAGTTGGTGCTGGTTGAACATGTTAGTAACATAGCGCAAAAGGGAAAAACAAAGGTCAAAAGCAAAGAAAGAGACAAGACGCTGCTTAAGCACTGTCCTGTGTCTTCCTTTGCTTTTGTCCTTAGTTTTTCCCATATGCACTGTGTTACCAACGTCTTTTGTCTCCTCTGCACAGTAATATACAACCACCCAAGATCGACAAAATAAAGCCCACTAGTGTCATAAAATAGATACAGATTTAGAGGACCAGTATGAAAACTGGATATCATTGAAAATGAAAAAAATTATGGTTTTATGACCTTGATTTCATGATTCATACAGTTCAGTGCATACATGCTTTGGCAGGGAGTGTGCATGACCGCCATTTACCATTTAGATAAGTTTCTTACTACTATTGAACAGTTGTGATGTATAAATAATATTCATTGTTCTTTCCCTACTCACAGTACAGCCATATGTTTGGGAGCAGTATGTACAACATAATTAATTGCATAAGGTAAAGATTTGCACCACGGAAGAGCATTGCACAGCTCGAACAATGACCACTTTTGTAAAGAGGTTCCAAACCAATGGAAGCACAAAGATATTTTCACTACATTTTTGCTATAAGGCACTATCTCAGAAGCATTTTACAGAAAAAGTCATAAGCTTCGGAATAAGCTTCGGAAAGTGTATGGGTAGATAACCACTTATGTTCGAGACCCTATTGACTTGGGTAAAGCTTAAAAGAAGTCAAACCCAAACATTTCAAACTTGAAGGGGATCACAAGACAACCCACTATGACAATGATTTTAAATACAAGAAATGCCAATCTGAGGCTTATCTAAAAACTACACACGTCAGACAGTCCCTACAACCATGAAAAGTGAAAAATTACTGAATTTGTTTGTATTTCACCATCAAATACTCGCAGGTCAGCAAAATGTGTAATTAGACTCTTTTAAAATCTGTAAAACCAGCTTTTCCTGTCGTGCAGTTTGCACAACTAAAGGCGTCGGAGTCAATTCTGCAAACAGTGTGTACACGCACAAACTGCGTGCGCTATAACATGTATAAGCATGCGCAAAATACTAGCGCCTATATGTGCAGCTACAGCACTGCATACACTTGAATCAGGACAGGCACCACCATTAGCTGTGTAAGGCCACAGTTCAGAGAAGCGCACTTGCGAATTTAAAGGGACTGACAACTGAAATTGCAGTTAACTGAAATGGGGCACAGCCTGGGGGTGAAGCCTTGGTACAGCATTCTGGAGTCTATGGATTGCTGCTGTTCACACGACCATAACACGACCGTAAGGGCTGAAAAGCGTCACTGCCCTTGCGGCAACCAAAAACCTGCTTTTAACCGCGGCGCATGCGGGCAGCGTCTCCTAGGCATTGCGCACACGTGCACCGATACAAACACATACAATAGCTGTCAGCCACTGTTTGCAACATGTATTGCATCAAGACTCCATATGCAAAAAAAATCCTGATAAAAAATTATTTACGGCATTTTCCCCTTTGCCATAGCATGATTGGACAATCTGAACAGTATGCTTTCCATTCATAAAGAAACCAGGTAACTTAGGTGCTTTAAAAATTAGTTGGTCCTTGTAAGAAGGGTCTATTCATGCAGACTATATGGTAGCAAGCAAGATGGATGCCATTAACACTGGTTGGCTCATTCACCTATGACCTTATAGCTAGAACAGCACGATCAATGAAAGCCTGCATTACTCTTTCCCTAACCTCGATCTATGCCTGATGCAAAATTACAAATTTAAACTAAAAGCAGCAAACAATGGAATGAGGGCAGGTGCTTGCCTTCTGTCAATCATTTGATAGCAGCGCTTGAGCCACCCAAAGCTGGGCATCTTGCTGCGCTCAGTGGCCCCATGAAGGTAAATCAAGACGTAATTCTCTACGACGAGTTGGTCTAACGTAGACAAAACATATCTGGAACAGAAGGGTCAAAATCACATATTTCGTGGTGGCATTCAGGACCAGTGATGCACAGGCACACTGATACATTTAGGGAAGAAAAAAACTATAGTTATGACAAAAGACAGCACAGCTCAGTTTTGCCGTAGAAGACGCTAAATTCTTTCAGGTGCCATGGCTTGCATGCTGCTATATCACAGTGCATCTTGTTTACACTTTAATAAAGCCTGGAAATTTAAACGATAAAATGCAACATGTTTACTATGCATAAAGACAACAGCAACTATCAAAGGCAGCCTCAAATTTATAACACATCACACCAACCACATTTGGTGTCCTTTGTGTCATATCCAACTAAAGCACTTATGGGAATGGAACTGCTCAAAGCCACTTTGAAGCAATTTTCGAAGCACATAAATGGAATTTTGGAGCAGTGCGGTGCAGAATAAATTTTGCTTTGAAGCAAATAGAATTTCATTCTGAAGCAGTCTTGAGCAGGCCAATCTGCAGTTTGGAGCAGATTAGCTTTTGAAAATGAAGTTGTTTAGTGAGTGCAAATTTGCTAATAGTGCTGATAAATTTTTTATTGGTGATGGCAACAAAATAATGTTCATTCATCAATAGCAAGTTCAGCCTTTTGGGTAGCAGAGCAAGGCATAGTTTATAGTTTTTCTTTAAGAGGGTGTTTTGGATTTAGCGTCCTAGCAAAGCACAAAGGGCCTTCGCATGCAAAGCCCCAAACTATGTTTGCATTCTATTCGCAAACCGGTTTGCATTCCATTGTGCTGCTAGTGAAATTGGTAGCTTTCATTTGCCACTTTGGTGGTGTTGTAGGTGCCACTGCTGTCATGAAGTCCCCAAATCAAGCACTTCTTTGGCATAACCAAAATGTGGAACAAATGTGGTACACCAAGGAGCATTTCAATAATATGATAAGGAACATAGCAGATGACATGGTGGCAGAGCAGCTGTGCCAGTAGCTCAAGTCCTTGTGATATTAGCAAACCAATATCAGAGTTCTGTGTCAAGTGTGCAACTTACTACAAGGTTTTAAATATGTGCATCATTAAAAATCAATGAAACTCCAAGTAAAGAGGCTTCTGCCCATCGGTCTTGCAATGAGCACGCTACGAATGATGTCTCTGATTTTTGTCTGACTGACGCCTACGTAAGCACAGGAGGGCCAGCAACTGGTATTGTTGCGGTACCTGACAGCGCACACTCGCATCATTATACACAAAGTGCTTGTTGCCGCCCACTACTAGTGTAGTATTCTAGCCATCCCAGCACTATTGAGGCCAACAGGCCTCAGAAGCCCCGACATAACAATGCCATGTAACTACGTAGGCCTCGGCACAGTAACTCTTGCAGGATGCGCAGCCGCTTCTAGCATGCATCCCAAAGCTAAGCGAGTCGAGGAACAGCAGTGGTAAGAAGGAAGGCAACACAAACAAGCCCATAGCTAGCCAGCTGCAAGGTGCTTTGCTTAGTTAATGGCATACCATGCAAGAGCCACTGAATCTGACTGACAGTGTGCTATACGTGCTCCCTTCCTCTCCCCTCTTTTCTCTCAACTTTCAATCTCCCCTGTCCCCTTCCCCTCGTGCAGGGTAGCGTACCGGTTGTCCTACATTGGTTAAGCTCCCTGTCTTTCCCTCTTCACTATTTCCTTCCTTATGATTTTCATGCATTATTTCATAATGATGCAGTCTAATCAATGACACAGTGTCAAAAAGCTATTTCAGGGACCTTTTAATGGGACCCATTAACAAACTTAATTACAGACCTGCACAAGCTGGTAGAGCCCCTACTGTTGTTTTATAAAAATCAAAATGACAATGACAAGAAACTGTGCAGTAGGCGCCGTCACAATGGTGTGCAAAATAGAAATGGCTGTACCATTTTTCTGGGAATGCATCCACCTGCAGTTCACAGCCGCAGCCCCATTTCACACACCATGACATTCTGGTGCATTGTGGCACAATCTGTCGTTTTCCCATTTTTGGCATAGTTACCTATAGGAATCTGCATTTCTATCAAGTTGGTGAAGTTAAATAGGGACAGGTGTCTAACCCCTGCACGTAGCATTTCTAGGAGCGTAAATTTAAGAGCTGACAGATTATGTGTTGAACATATCTACATGACTAACTTAAAAGCACTATCTTTGTGGTCATGTTTGGTGTGCATTAGTTGAAAGGGTAAGACTGTCATACACTGAACAGTACCATGAAATACAGAGGAGTCACATGGGTCTTCCAAACAAGGCTTAGCAGTTGAAAAGTTTATCTTCACCTGGAGATTGAACTACAGATAACACCTATACAAGATGGTATCCTAGCAGAGCAAGGCCAAAATACTTCAGGGCAATGCATAAAGGAACTGAATATGGTAGATCATTTCTTCAAAAACACACAAGCTAGAGGAATTCTGATTCCCTTCCACTAAACATAAAAAGGAGAACATTTAAATGGATTTTGCTGAATGAAGAAAGAATGACACTGCCTACTACACTAGAAACAATGAACAGTGGCACACACAACGTTTTCAGACAAACCACGAAAATCAAATGCACAATTTTAGCTTGCCTTCACTGCTAAGTGAATTTCTGCAGAAAAGCATTAGTGTAGCCAAGGCCCTTGCAAGTAAACTGTGTGACATGTTCATATAATGTGTATTTTGTGTGTGTTGTGTGGAACACAAGAGGGCAAGCACGAGTGTTTTCCTATGGTGTTCAATACATTTGTACAGATATGCGTACATGCAGTTATATTAAGATTTTTAGTTACACTTAGGGCACGAAACTGAAACATATTCAAAACTGAAATATATTCAGTTTTCAGTGAAACTTGTGTATACGTGCTAATGTCAAGGCTTGCTGACCTCTCTCAAGCCTAATTACTGTGGCATTCTGTCTGTACATCAGGTATCAAGATACTGAGGTCAAATAAAAAAGTTAACAAAGCTAACTAAATCACAGACAGTATCTTGCAACTTAATGTTTCATGCAAATCTATTTTTCAATTTCACCAAACTACCGGAGCAGCCTTTTTTAAACAATGGCTTTATTTCACAAGTGGTTCTAAGGATGAATGTCGGATAATTAATTTGTTTTCACATTATCTACAATTATATTTAACATACACAAAACAAAATTTTAAAAATATCATATTAGCAGTCCTTACTTCAGTGAGAGCACCAAACATGTTAGAAGCCATGACGGCCTGCAATAATAGCAATAAGCGCCCATGATTCAACAAGGAAGGCTTCATGGCAACTCACAGAAACAGATTATCCATGACGTAGTCATAGTCTCGCCGACACCGGTCAGGCAGGTGGCATGCGCTGAATACAATAATGGCTTGACGATCATCTCCAAAGTAGCCTAGCAAAACACAGTGAAATGCAGAGCATGTACTATGGAGTGGGTATATGAAGTGGTACTAACGCAAAAATATCACACACCACCACAAGTATATACATACAGAATGAACTTTTGTTTGTAGTGGGCAACTGTCAGCAGCAAAATAAGCTGAAGTCAACGGCTGCACAACACTGGCACACACAGCTGTCACACCACAAGAATATGGGTTTTTGCAGGTGCTTTGTGGATACCTCCAACAATACTGGTCACATGAGCACTTTCAAAGTTCTCTGAACTAAAGCCTCGTTACCTGACAAGAGAGGGCATGCTGTCATAGGGGTCACCCCTAGGGGAGATTAGTTGAAAGGAGCTTTGAGCTGAGGGAGTCCTGGTTTTTTCCCTTGAGACTCTA